>JAWZYV010013264.1:0-272564 GCA_038373885.1 Cheiracanthium punctorium | reverse complement strand
CGAGACTTCCTTTGCACTGTGTGCGCCTATACTTAAGACGTGTGTTTTAATTGATTTTTCGCCGAGTTTCAAAAATGTCTTCTTGAATCTTTCGAAAATAACTTTAACATTGAATACACTCCCGAGTTTTATACTCAAAGTGATGCTGATGTGTTGCTGCAAGAAATAATACAATTGCCTTTAGATGTAAAGCCTCTGCAAAGTATTGAAAAGAAAATTTCCCCCGAGTTTTATACTGAAAGTGATGTTGATGTGCTACAGCAAGAATTGTTTGAATTACCCCTGCAAAGTAGTGAAAAGAAAATTTCCTCGACCCGTAAAGTAATTACTTTTGCTGATGAAGGAATCAATTACAGTTTACCTGGAGCAACAGTCTCTGTTTACTCTTGGATACCCATTTTGCATAAAATACGTGAAGATCTACAGAAAGTGACAAATTATGAATTTAATATGGTACAAGTGAACTTAGGCTCTGAAGAACAACCTAAAATTGAAGACGGTAACTACGAAGATTTTAATTTAGACCTATCATCGGGTGTATGCATTCTAAGTTTTGGATCTAAACGAACTTTGGATTTTAAACCAGCGAACTGTGAAACCGCTACCATTAAATTAGAACATGGTTCAATGTGTAAGATATATCCCCCAACCAACAAACTTTTAACGCATGGTATTCCTTCTGAACCTTATGTGACAGACCCGCACATTAACCTAACATTTGCCAAAATGTACATTTATGAGCCTTCCCCGAAAAGGGAAAAGTTGGACGATTGGACGGATCATCTTTACCATAGCTTATATGCTTCTGTAAATGGTACATGGCACTTGGAAAGACTTATCTACGTTTCACTTCACGATGAAACAACTGACTTGAAGATTCATATTAGACAATTTATTCAGAACGCCCAATTAGACTATATACCAACCGGTCAGGGAGTCGTGATGAACCCTTCCACATGGATCGAATTTATTGTAAAACTATTAGATTTTAATATAGGTCATAGCAATAGCTCTTTTATTTGTAATAATCAATTATCTGTATTTAATGATGATGGAAAATGCATCTTACAACAAATTTATAAAACCGGAGATTCATTTACGTGAAATCCAATTTCCTTAACACTTTTAAATGATCAAGTATTAAAACTTTGTGAAATAAGAAATGAAATATTGGAATACATTTTAAAAACACTATATACGACGACCCTACCTCATTTAATTTTAAAATTAAAGCCGCAAAAATGTAACCGCGAACCCCATTGTAACTATGATGAGGCGAAACAACAATTAATGGATGTAGTACATCAGGAAATTTTTAAAAACATAGGCCCGGTTCAGGATCATTCTTCGCAAAGGATACATGCCTGTTCGAATAGAACACATGTTGATGAGAGAGAGGGTCTTATAAGTAGTAAAGCATGGTTTATGGTCGACATGTTGTATATTGCAAGAGAAATATGCGAGAAAAAATGCACATGCATATATGACGGAGATTTTTTTTCAAACATTTCCTTTGAAGACTATATGAAGTATCTTAAAAATGAGCTATTTAATACATTTTTTCAACCGTTTTCAGATTTTGCTAATTCCAAGGATGACAAAACATTTGTAATTATGTGATGTTATTGGTGTATAACTAGTATTGCAATTGTAAAAAATATATTAAAACCTCCTGATTATTTTAATGTAAATGACACCCAATGTGCTATCGCATGATATATATCTGTTGTGCATAATTATGTAGAGCTGTAAGTTTTCTGCTGCAATAAGTTTTTACGGACTTATGCGTGCTTAGTTATAGAATACTCATTGGAAAGTTATTATTTTCTTAATTGTATAAATAGTTTGTGTAATTTAAAATATATTTTTGTAAATAAATAAGTTTAAATACGAAAATTTTCTGTGTTTTCTTTATGTGTATGTGCGTGTTGATTACTTGCAAAATGAAAATCTATGAAATTTTACTACAGCAAAAAGTGGTAAAGTTAACATACTTGGTCAAGATTTAAGGTTCTCGTGTTATACTTATATTTTTTATACACTACAAGGTAAAAAGTTACAAATTTAACAAAATTTATTGAAGCATGTACTATGGAAACATTAATCTACTACATAGAAATAAAATGTTCTGATTAAAATCATAAACTGAAGTGTAATAGGTAAATTGTGTTACATGAGAATTCACAAAGTACTAATTTTTTATAAAATGAACTGAACTTGACTAAAAAAAGTCAGTTTTCATAATTTTATTACTTAATCGATTTTACAATTTTTTCAAATATAAAGTTAAGTGAGATAAAGAAACTTAGTATTTTTAAATAAAGATTTTTTGAGGTGTTCTTTAATGTAAAGATCTTACCACATTTTACCTGAAGTAACAGAATATTTTAAATCAGAAATTGTGTTTTTAAAACATCA
Source organism: Cheiracanthium punctorium (assembly GCA_038373885.1). NCBI lineage: Eukaryota > Metazoa > Arthropoda > Arachnida > Araneae > Cheiracanthiidae > Cheiracanthium > Cheiracanthium punctorium. The sequence continues at coordinate 270,146 of JAWZYV010013264.1, read as the reverse complement.
GAGTATTAACTTAGCATATTTTTGTAATTTTTATTAAGTAATGGGCTTGAATATTTTTATAAGAAATATCAACTAAGTGCACATGTTACACATTTTACTGATTAAGATGGTTATGCTTACAAATTTCAAATAAATATGCTCTTACTTTTATACATGTTATTTGTTCAAACTAAGTATACTTTTGATTTGCATACGTTTATGAGTTCTCATAAGTTATGAAATTATTTCTCGAAAGGAATTTAGCTATTAGAACTTCGTAAATTTTGTAGAAGTAGTATGCTTAACATGTTTTTGATAAAATGGATTTAAATTTGGTATAGAAATAATCAGTTATTTTAGCATAGATGTATAAACTTATCTTTATGTAAACCTTAACTAATTAAAAGTAATATAATTTATGTCTATACAAAGTGAGGGACTTAGACTATTTTTCAGAATTATCAAGTAAAGGATTTTACAAAATACTTAGTAAACTGCATTAATAGATTGTAAGTTGTAATTTTTTTCTTTTAGAAGTTTTGCACATTGGTATATTTTATGTTCTGATAAGTCGTTGAATATGTTCTTTAAATAAACTAACAGATCTTTACTTTGAAAATTTTATTGAAGTGTTGAACTTTGGTATTTTTCGAATGTTACGAACTTGATACATTTTTTCTGAAGTGCTAGATATGTGAAATTGTCTTTTTAGAAACATTGAATTATTCAACTTAGTACATTTCAGTTACTCTTTCAAGATAACGGACTTAGAATTTTTTACAAATAGCAAGCTAGTAACTTGCTAAACATGCTTGCAAATATTTTTAAGTAATATTTTAATTTGTTTATTTCTTTTTAGTAGTTACAACTTTGATAATTTTTAAGAACGGTACTTAATATATTTTTTACAATTGCAATACTAGTTATACACCAATAACATCACATAATTACACATGTTTTGTCATCCTTGGAATTAGCAAAATCTGAAAACGGTTGAAAAAATGTATTAAATAGCTCATTTTGAAAATACTTCATATAGTCTTCAAAGAAAATGTTTGAAAAAAATTCTCCGTCATAAATGCATGTGCATTTTTTCTCGCATATTTCTCTTGCAATATACAACATGTCGACCATAAACCATGCTTTACTACGTATAAGACCCTCTCTCTCATCAACATGTGTTCTATTAGAACAGGCATGTATCCTTTGCGAAGAATGATCCTGAACCCGGCCTATGTTTTTAAAAATTTCCTGATGTACTACATCCATTAATTGTTGTTTCGCCTCATCATAGTTACAATGGGGTTCGCGGTTACATTTTTGCGGCTTTAATTTTAAAATTAAATGAGGTAGGGTCGTCGTATATAGCGTTTTTAAAATGTATTCCAATATTTCATTTCTTATTTCACAAAGTTTTAATACTTGATCATTTAAAAGTGTTAAGGAAATTGGATTTCACGTAAATGAATCTCCGGTTTTATAAATTTGTTGTAAGATGCATTTTCCATCATCATTAAATACAGATAATTGATTATTACAAATAAAAGAGCTATTGCTATGACCTATATTAAAATCTAATAGTTTTACAATAAATTCGATCCATGTGGAAGGGTTCATCACGACTCCCTGACCGGTTGGTATATAGTCTAATTGGGCGTTCTGAATAAATTGTCTAATATGAATCTTCAAGTCAGTTCTTTCATCGTGAAGTGAAACGTAGATAAGTCTTTCCAAGTGCCATGTACCATTTACAGAAGCATATAAGCTATGGTAAAGATGATCCGTCCAATCGTCCAACTTTTCCCTTTTCGGGGAAGGCTCATAAATGTACATTTTGGCAAATGTTAGGTTAATGTGAGGGTCTGTCACATAAGGTTCAGAAGGAATACCATGCGTTAAAAGTTTGTTGGTTGGGGGATATATCTTACACATTGAACCATGTTCTAATTTAATGGTAGCGGTTTCACAGTTCGCTGGTTTAAAATCCAAAGTTCGTTTAGATCCAAAACTTAGAATGCATACACCCGATGATAGGTCTAAATTAAAATCTTCGTAGTTACCGTCTTCAATTTTAGGTTGTTCTTCAGAGCCTAAGTTCACTTGTACCATATTAAATTCATAATTTGTCACTTTCTGTAGATCTTCACGTATTTTATGCAAAATGGGTATCCAAGAGTAAACAGAGACTGTTGCTCCAGGTAAACTGTAATTGATTCCTTCATCAGCAAAAGTAATTACTTTACGGGTCGAGGAAATTTTCTTTTCACTACTTTGCAGGGGTAATTCAAACAATTCTTGCTGTAGCACATCAACATCACTTTCAGTATAAAACTCGGGGGAAATTTTCTTTTCAATACTTTGCAGAGGCTTTACATCTAAAGGCAATTGTATTATTTCTTGCAGCAACACATCAGCATCACTTTGAGTATAAAACTCGGGAGTGTATTCAATGTTAAAGTTATTTTCGAAAGATTCAAGAAGACATTTTTGAAACTCGGCGAAAAATCAATTAAAACACACGTCTTAAGTATAGGCGCACACAGTGCAAAGGAAGTCTCGCAACACACACACACCTGGCCACTTTATCTAACTAAAATGTCTTCATACGGGTTCTTTAAAAAATCACGTGATTACCCAAGCGCCCTCTACCTTAAAACTTTCTCAACCCTGTAGATATTGCATCATCTAACTTGTATTAGCCTGTAGTTTAGAGAGAGTTACCCCTAAATGTAAATAGCACATCCTACCAACAAACCTACCGGATATTGAATCAACATAGATTGGCACACGTCACTATCAGGTGTCTTCTGCGCATGTCACTTCCTTATCTCTTATCTGATCTGTGATACCTGATAATAGAAAACCAGTTGCCGTTAAATTTGTAGAGTTTGTAGGTTGGGTGTAGGTAAACTGTCCTGCAACGGATACCTAAGAAATCTTTAGCCGAGCAAACAGATGTTTTGTCCGCATGTAACAAGAGTGTTGTCCGGTATTTTCCAGGTATTATAATTGCTTATATTTTTTCTGATATATGTTGTGATTAGCTATCTTTTAGAGTAATCAGTTTAATTTATTAACAGGTTTTCATTAATAATTTCAGTTTATGACTTTATTAAATAAAAAAAAATTTAGTTTATTATTGTAAAAATTGTTTTAGTTTATGAATTTATTAAAAGGATGTCTACATCTTTGTAAAATTTAAGTCTATAAAAAAATTGAGTGTAAAAATTTTGATATGTTTAATTTATTAACAAGTTTTAATTAATAATTTTAGTTAATGACTTTATTAAATAAAAATTTTAGTTTATGAATTTATTATTGTAAAAATTGTTTTAAACAATAATTTTAATACCTATTTTATAAATAAATACTCATTCATCTGCAATGCCTATAATTTCTAACTGCACTGTTCATCAAAACTGAACAAAAATAATTTGCTTTAGTATAATGGTCTTTGCTAATTGTTTCACAGAAATTAATTTAATGATTCATTATTTTCCTAAACTATGTAAAATATATTAATCGTTGTAGCTTAACTTTGATATTTTAATTTAGGATATAATGTCGATCAGAAGAATAATCATAATGTATTTAATACGTGTTCAATAGATATCCTATACAAAGTTCCAATGCATTTGTAAAAATTAGATCATGTTTTTAAGTAGTAAACATCTTAATCCATAAGTCCCCATTTTTGAACGTAGAATGAAGCACATGTCCCCAATTGCATACCCCTAACAGCCTCCCTGGTTTTATCTTATCGGCAAACTGGCCCACTGTTATTTAACCGACTCTGTAGGGCCTCAAGGCACTTTCTTATCTCTCTCAATTTCTTATCAGCTGTACTAGGGATATCGCTTGCACGTGCTTTACTTATGCTGTGGAGCTATGATGCTGTGGATATATTTGCGAATTATTTAAGTATTTTTGTTATTTTCACCTCTCGCGTGTACAAGTACAGGGTAAGTGTAATATTTTCTATTATTTTAGTTACATAAAAGATGATTATCGCAATTAACTCTTACTTACATTTTTTTCAAACTGCTTTAATTGGAAATAATTGATGTGGTTCTTATATTTTCCACTTTTGATGTGTTGTAATTTTAAGTATGATTTTTTTGGTTACTGTTAATGCATGTTTTTCTGTATTTTGATGTTTTGCGAAATTTTAAGTTGGTAAGCCAAAGAGTATAATTAACATTAATAGCATTATCAGCCAAAGTACTTTAAATATTCATGCAGTTTGTATACAAAAACTGGGGTTTGAAGGCTATATTATGAAAGAGCTTTCTTCAAGTAGCAGCTGGGAGGGAATTTAGAGATAATGTGTTTTAAATCATTACTCTATTTTCCTAACTTGCTAGCCTAGCTTTATCATCCAAGAAAATTTGCCGAGAGACTAGAAGATTTAGTACGATGTCCCTTCACGTAAGTAAAAACCTTGTATTTTTTTAGTTCAAATAATGATAACTCTTTGCGATTAAAACTATCATTTTATCTAAGTAGATGAAAGATATTTTATGCACATGCGATATAAAACTGTGCATGCATTTGTAAAAAAACGCATCTTCAATTTTTATTTCCAATAGTTCAACTTTCTAACAATAGTACTACCACTCTAAAAGATATGTGCTAGTTATGCTCACCTTTCTGTAAAATATGTTAAGTGCATCAATAAAAGACCCCTCAAAAGGTTGATTCATGTATAAAATTATGCTTTCATAGTCAAACTGAAATTAGTTTTGCACATAAACAATCTAACTCGTATCGTATTGAAATTCTATAAATCAAGTTACTCTACTTGGGATATACAGTAAAAATGTTTTGTAGGATTACTAAAAATGCAATTTTTTCTCTAATTAATCTATAGAAAATATAAACTAGTATAATCGCTGCCTAAAATTTATCAAAAATGTGTTGGTAAGAAAAAATGTTTAGATAAATACTTTGTTTGTGTTTTAAGGCAAACCTTCACGCGGGGGTATCTGCCTAGGATGAAGGGTGCCTTGGTAGGAGGACTTTCTAAGGCGATCTAACGCGTATTCATACATTTCGTATACAAAAACTTGAGTTTTGGGGGATATATGGTTAAAGTGATTTTCTCGCAATAGAATATAAGACTATATCATTATTTGTAAAATCTTTCTATGGTATAATTTTCTTACTTTCCTAACCGTAGATTAAATGTATTGATATCCTACTTTAATGTTAAACGGCTACTTAACAAAAATAGGATATACAAAAAAATTAAAAACTCTTGATTAACATTTTTTTTTCTTGATAAATTAAAAAACACTTGATTAAAAAATTTTCTTGATAAATTAAAAACACTTGATTAAAAGTACTTAAATTAAAACTCTTAATTAAAAAAATATTTGTTGTAAAATTAATTATTCACTTAAAAAAATATTTGTTGTAAAAATAAATTAACTCTTGATTAGATATGTATTTGTTGTAAAATTATTTAACTTAAAATCAAAACGTGGTTAAAAAATAAAGAAATAAAAATAAATTAACTCTTGATTAAAATAATATTTCTTGTAAAATTATTTAACTTAAAATTAAAACTTGGCTAAAAAAAAAAAAAAATATTTGTTGTAAAATTAATTATTCACTTAAAATTAAAGTTCGTAGGCCTCCTGGTATTTGTGAAAAATATAGGTGCTAAAATCTTTCTATGGTATAATTTTCTCACTTCCCTAACAGTAGAAGAAATGTTTAAAAAGCCGTACTTTAATATTCTAGTAAACTGTTACTTATTAAATATATGCTATAATCTTAAACGGTATACAAAAATTAGCAGTATGTATTAAGCAACATTTATTCAATTTGCATTGGTTCTATTACTAAATGGTAAAGAAAACTAAATCCTCCTGGGGATGTTGTACGTTTTTTTGCTCCACATAGTTAATAATTGTTTAAAGAAACAAAAACAACAACGCATCCTCTGTGCTACGCCCTGTCTCCATTCATGCAAGGCTAGCGTGATGGGGAAAGGCACAGTAAAAATTTTTATTTGAAATGAGGCGGTAGATGTTCTACCGGGTGGCTGGTCGGTCCTCATTTGATTACAATATTTTTTATTTCAGGTTTAATTCATAAATTATAGCTGATTTAAAATATAACAAAGTCCCTTATTTTCATTAGCGAATATATCGCAATCTGAAAATTTTTTCCTAGTCCCTTATTTCAAAAATATCTTAAATTCTGAAAAAATTACAAGTCCCCTTATTTGAGAAAAAGGAAAAAAATTCTTATCAATCCTTCGAACATCCGGTCAACTTCCTCTCTCAAGATCCGTTCCGACCACGCCCCCCTTCCCCGCTCAGCCTAGGGAAAGCAGTTATACAGTTGCCCACGGCTGCCCACAATTAATATGGGCTGCCCCTGAGCAGAACTCTCGTTTCTTTACTACTTATAATCACACAACACAAACAAACTTTTATAAAGCACATTATGTAACGTGACCATATAGTTTAAATTCTTTCTCCTAGTAAACTAAATATGAACTTAAAATTTTTAATTTTTCTGAACTACCTTCGTATTGGAGTATCTTGCTGAGTATGACGAATTTCTAAAAGCTCACATGGATAAATATAAGAATGTCGGCAGTGGCAAAACAAATTATTTGTCCCATGGAATATTTGAAGAATTGTTGAGGTTGATGGCAACTTATTTAATAGATGAACTTGTAAAAAATGTACAAGAATCTGTATATTTTTCTCTCATTTTAGATTCTACTCCCGACATAAGTCACGTAGACCAGCTAAGTTTTATCATAAGATATGTTACAAAAAAGGGAAACATTAAAGAGAGCTTTTTCGGATTTATTTCCAGTGAATCACACTATGCTGAAACTTTAGAAAATGCTGTTCTTAAAAAAATAAGTGAACTAAAGATTGATATAAAAAACCGTAGAGGTCAATCCTACGATGTCGCCAATATGTCGGGTAAGTACAACGGCCTTCAGGCTAAAATTAAATGCCATTCCCCATCCGCAACATTTATACCTTGCGCGAATCATACTTTGAATCTTTTGGGAAATGCAGCTGCTGAATCATGCTCAGAAACCATTCAATATTTCAGATTTGTACGAAATTTATATGTAGTATTTTTTTCGTCATCTAACCAGAGGTGGAATATATTAACAAAGTCTGTCGATAGTTCAGAAAAATCAAAGCATTTAAAAATAATATGCGATACCAGATGGTCTTTAAGAGCAGAAGCAATAAATGGAATCGTTTCAAACTATCACAAAATATATGAAGCTCTTAAAAGAATGAGTGAAGATGAAACTCAAAAAATTATTTGTAAAATTGAGGCCAGTGCATTAAAAGACAAACTTTGTCAATTTGAAACAAAAATTCTAACAGCAATATGGCATCCTATTTTAAACAGGATTAATTGCACATGCTTGCAAAATATAAACTTAAGTATTATGAAAGCCCATACTCTGCTAAAACCATGCCAAGAGTCCATAGAAGATCTGAGGAATAATTATGAATCCATAGAAGAAAAAAGCACAATCATTTATGCACTCAGAAGAGAGCCAAAATGAATATAAAATTAGAAGGACACGAAAAAGGAACGCAAATAAATACTTTGATGAAAATATAGAAAATGAAATCACGATGAATACAAAAGAACATTTTCAATACAATGTTTTTTATGTTATTTTTGACACTTTAATTAGTGAGATGAATGTCAAAAGAGAAGTATACAATGACTAGAGACATTTAAACTATTTTTTGAAGTAAATTTAGAACATAATGATATTGAAGAATGCATTAAAAGATTGTCACAAACTTTCAAAAATGACATTGACTGTGATGTACTAAAACACGAACTTATGCAGTTTTTACATTTTTGTAAAGAAGGAAAAGTGTCAGGGCCAAATGATACGGTAAAATTAATTATTGATTTTGGCCTACAGTCGACATTTCCTAACGCGGAGGTTTTGTGAAGAATATTCCTAACAATACCTATTAGCAATGCTTCAGGAGAAAGATCATTTTCGGTGCTAAAACGCATAAAAAATTACTTGCGAATTCTCTTTCAAGCAGAACTTTCAATTCTCTACTCGCAAGAACATTTATCTTCGTTTGGAATTTTGAACATCGAAAGTGACGAGTTAAATAAAATAGATTTTGAAATTATAATTGATAAGTTTGCTGCCGAAAAATGTAGGAGGAAATTAATTTAACATTTAACTGTAAGATAGGGAACTAAAAAAATATGTATGTTGTACTTGAAGGATATATTTAAACATTTAAATGGCTCCGTACATGATCTTGTTTAAACTAAACTTTAGCAAAACATACAACCAAATGAAATTAAATTGCATAATTTTTATACGCTTTAGCACAGAAAATTAAGTTCACAGCAAAACTACAGTTCATGGTAACCAAGATGAGGAAATGAGCATTTTTGTAAAATTATTTTTTAAGTACACCATATTTTTCAATATAAATTTTTACTTATATTGGAAACTTTTCTTAATTTGTTTATGAAACTAACAACTTGATCAATTTGTGTATAAAATTTGAGGGGGGGGGGTAGCTGGGCAAAAGAGAATTTATTCATAAAATTTCAGTGGGGATATGAAATAAGGAATCAGGCCCCGAATATATTTGACGCCTAGGGCCCCGCTCTCCTTAAATCCGCCACTGTTCAGGGTCGAAGACTTCGAAAATATCCCACATATAGAGCATAAGCAGGAGAGGGGAGAGCACCGTCCCCTGAGGGACCCCCTTGAGAGATTGCACCGGGTGAGAATAGATACCTCGCCACCGAACCTTTATTGACCGGACGGAAAGCCAGTTATCAATCCACCTCCCGATCAACCCCCCGATGCCTACCACGGCCATCTTGTAAATCAAGGCGTCCCGCCACACCGAGTCGTATGCAGAATGAATATCCAGTTTAACTTCAACTATAAAATCCCCTTGCCGCCTGGCCTCTTGAACATCTTTCCAAAATACCCGAAGAGCTCTGTGACAATCGCTATTTGGCAGAAAGCCAAAATGGCGGAGATGAAAGATCTGTTTACTCATTACGTGATCCAGAAGCCTGGCCAAGATCATTCGCTCCATGATTTTGCAGCCCGTCGACGTGAGAGAGATTGGACGGTAGGACGACACTTGCGACTTGGGGCGACCATATTTCAAAATGGGCAGGATGATCACCGACGTCCAGCTCTTTCTAATCTTTCCCGAGCACAGCAGATCGATAAAGGCAGCCAGGAGTTTGGCCCTACCAGAAGAGGGGAGGACTTTGAAACGAGCAGCTGAGATACCATCTTCGCCTGGAGATGAGTTTCTAGATTTCTGGATGGCCCTATTCAATTCCTCGATCGAGCACGCCTTGTCCCATCTGTCGTCCTGCTGATGGAGGGCATACGGGATAGCTTCTAGCCGGCTGCGATCCCCATAATAGGAGGCAAAAATTTGAGCCTGGTCTTCGCGGTCCGGGAAAAACCTCGACTCATGTTCAAGTATAAGGTGGGAGTCGTCCCCAGGACGCCTACGCGCCAATGCTTTGATTATTGGATACAGGACGCCACCAGACATGTTGTTGCACAGGTTACTCCAGTATTGCCGAGTTTGAGAGCGGATCCGACGGCGGAGGCGGGAAGAAAACTTCTTATATTCGAGCCAGTGGTCCCGAGACAGGTTCGTCCGGGCCAAGCGGAGGAACTTCCTCTTTTGCCCCAGCAACCAAGCACACTGCCGATCCCACCATGCAGGATTCTTCCTCTCCTGAACACTGATGCTCGTCGAATGGTGCGTCACCGCTTCTTTATAGCCTTGTTCCAAGCCCTCGATCGTAAAAGGGTCCTGGGATGCGATCGCTTGGTTGAGTTGGGTCTCTACAGCTTTCCAGTCTGTGACGAATACACGTTGGCGCAAAAGCGGCCGGAAAGGGAGCTGGATCACTATAGGATAGTGGTCAGACTCAAACAGGTCTGGGTGAACATTGCAGAGACTGTCCAGGTACATATCCGTGCTTAGAAAGGTCAGATCAATTAAGGATACCTGTCCCGAAGGAGCCACATGGGTGGCGTATCTGTCGTTGAGGAGGCACACATTATTGTTCAGATACCAACTAGCAATTTCTTCCGAACCAGGGGAGTTGCTTACGTTGCCCCAAAGACGATGTTTCTGGTTAAAATCGCCGGCAATAATGAACGGATTGGGAAGAAAGCTGAGAAGGGATTGAAGCCAGTGTTCAGAAATCGTACCATCGGGACAGTAGAGGTTGGCGATATGCAGACAGTGCTTCCCAAGGCGAACTTTAACCACCATTGCCTCAACCCCCGGGGAGGTAGGAGGCGGCAAGGAGATAGAAGAAGACGGCACATTCCGGTCGACCGCAATGAGGAGGCCACCTCCACGGCCAGGCCTATCCTGGCGGTAGATTACCTTTTGGGGAATGAAAAAAGGAGAGTCACCGTCCAAGAAAGTCTCTTGGAACACTAAGATCCGAAAGTCGGCAAAAGGAGCCCACTTCAGCCAATGACGCTTAGGGCGCAGACCCCTGGCATTCCACTGAGTTATCAAGAAGGGGGATGACAGTCCATTTCCGGCGGAACGAGAGAGGGGAAACCTGGAAAAAAAACTACTTTAGCTCTTGCTAAGTGGGACTACCTGTCTCCGCCGGATTCCCCGAGCCGCTGTCTTGAAACTTTTCCGCGTCCCATAGAAGAGGCAGAAAAACGAGACGAGCTGCTCAAAGCCAGCCTTTTTTGTTGCGTTTGAGGAGGAAACTGGAGTTTCAGATAGAACTGGAAAGTCCGTGGGCAGTTCTGGAGACTCTGTTTTATCCAATGTGGCGAGAGGTTCCGTACTTGGCATGGTCTTCGCCACTAGAGAGGTGATACCCTGAACCATTTCTTTCATCGCTGCGAGCATAAGGTTTGCTTGTTGTTGTAAGCATACGAGTAGCGATTCGTGGGATTTTTGAAAAAAGTTCTCTAGCGTGGATTCTAGTTCTTTTTTAGTAATAAACTGAGCCGATTCCCGGCAGGAAGACTGTGTGGCCGAGGCATAGCTCCCCCCCCCACCGGTTTCAACTTGTATTTATGGCGCGCTTCTGCAATTGTTAAGTGAGAGTTTGCTTTAAGTTGTAGGATGGCCATCTCTTCCCTACGGGCTTTGGAAACCGGATCTGTTGCTTCATGGTTGTCGCCGCAATTGGGGCATGTTTTTTTCTCAGTCGTGCAAGCACAACTGGAATGGCCCTCTCCGCATTTGCTACATGTTACCGTAGCCAAACATTTGGAAGTCACGTGGTCGTATCGCCAACAGATTTTGCATTGCCGAGGTCGATCGATGTAAACTTTTATTTTTTCACGCATATAGAAAAACTTTACTTCGTCGGGGATTGTGGTCCCAAAAATAGTCACCAGGACGATTTCAGTGGGTATGATGGATGGCCCTGTATTCCGTGAACCGTCTGAGCTCTTTTAGCTTTATGCCATTTTCTTGTTGCAGTTCGGTCCCCAATTCGTCTAATGGGGTGTCCGGGTCTATATTGTGGATTGCAAATTTAGATGTGATGGTTTCGTACGGGATATACGCAGAAACTTCTACGTTCAAAAAGGAGGTCGTACATGCTAAGGCACAAGCACTATCAACGTCGTTCGTCTCTATTAAGAGTTTGTTGTTCCTAGTGAACCGCACGCCGAAGATCTTCCCCTGGGTTCCCACAATCCTGTCAATTTCTTCTTTCAATAGCTTTGGGCGATTCCGAGGTAAATGACCCGACCCAGCACTAAAGAAAATGCATACTTTCTCCGCACCGTTGTCGAACGCATAGCGAACCTGTTCTTCTAAACGAGTGCTCTTTCTTAATGAAGTATTTCGGATCCCACTGGATATCACGTACGTGAACCGTTGAATGCATGGAACTACTGCCTCGACTCCAGAGTTGACGCCTCTAAAACTAGTATATTCCAAAAAAGGACGGACTTACCTTGCCCGAAAAAGAAATACCTGTATCCGAAGACTGTAAGCCTTTCACGACCTATTTTCTGCTGAAAATATTCTCTTACTACGAACTACCACCCTCAAAACAAACACAGCAGGCACCCAGCCAGCCGGCGAAAGTAACAAACCCAAGTGCCGAAACTTCTAGAAGTCGGCAACCGGATTCAAAAAACACGTAACTCGCTCAACCACCACCACCAGTCACGCGTGCGGCAGAGAGAAAAAACTTCTGACAATCCATCTCTAGATTATGAATGTAAATAAGACTCCAGTGTTGCCACTTCACAGTAATAGTGGTGTTGCCACTATGAGAAATATAATGACAATCACCCATCCCATAGTTTTTAGTCAGTCAAATAGTCAGATAAATAGTGCGGCTTACGCCTTTGTCTTATAGCACGTGTTTTAGAATCACCACCTAAATTCTCAGCAGTCGTGCAAGGGCTTTCTAAACCAGGTTCTGCACTATTAAGTATTGTTGGAATATTGTCTGAGGCAACATTTTTCATCATTCCAGGGCTGTTTGCTGGCTGCACAGGAGGTACTTTGGTTGTAGTCAAATCATCATGACTAAAAGGGGCGAGTGCAATGGGATCATTGGAGATGCTTTCGTTTTCATTATTTGTAGGAGAATCTCCTCTGGGTGCCAAGTGTCGTACGGAAACAGTGGTTTCACGACCATCAGGTAGCCTCACATGCGCGTAATCCGGGTTTGCTTCCAGCAGTTCCACTTCTTGCACAGTAGGTTCATATTTGCTATTTCTGGCAAAATTTTTCATCAGTACTGGACCAGGATGAGACAGCCATGTTGGTAAAGAACACCTATTGCATGATCTTCTTGTATGTGAAAACATTCGTTCATGTGGAGTGGCATTCGTTGAAGTACACAACAGAGAACAAATAGAATGCAGTGCTGTCTGCAGTACTTCTTCCCATTGCTCTATTTTCATTTCCTTTGACTTTAATGCCAGTTAGATAGTTTTCCAGATAATCCCATTGTACCGTTCTACCTGGCCATTTCCTTCTGGGTTATAAGGTGTGGTTCGGCTGGTTGCAATATTGAGTGATGTTAGGAAATCTTTCAATTCACGTGACATGAATGATGCACCCCTGTCTGAGTGGACAAATGCAGGCATCTCAAATATTGAAAAGATGTTCTTCAAATTAGCAATAACTGTAGAAGCAGAAATATCGGAACAAGGAATTGCAAAAGGGAATCTCGAATACTCATCCACAACTGTAGGGAGGAAACGGTGTCTGGAAGATGAAGGCAAAGGACCTTTGAAATCTAGATTCAATCTCTCAAAAGGAGCAGTTGCTTTGATCAGTCTTCCTTCTGATTTACAAAAGCGGGGTTTTACTTCGTTACAGCAGGTGCATGCCTTTGTAACTCTCTTGATCTCCTGAAGGGAGAAAGGTAAATTTTTAGATCTGACCCAATGATACATGCTGGTGATTCCGGGATGACACAAGGTAACGTGAAGTTGATTCAGACTTACTTCAGGGCAAGTGGCAGCAATTATCCTGGATAAAGCATCAGCTGTAGCATTTTTATTTCCAGGGCGATAGAGAATATCATACTTAAAACAAGCAAGTTCTAACCTCCATCGCATAATCTTGTCGTTCTTTATCTTACTATTGTGATGTTGGTCGAACATGAAAGAAACTGATCTCTGATCGGTAAAAACTTCAAAATGCCTCCCAATCAAGTAGTGGCGCCAGTGTTTCAGTGACTCTACAATGGCATATGTCTTTTTCTCTACAGCACAGTGTTTACGTTCAGATTCATTCAGAGTCCTAGAGAAGAAAGCTACAGGACGCTGAGCTTGACTGAGGGTGGCTCCTATAGCAAATTCAGAAGCATCTGTTTCTACTCTGAATGGAATATTATCTTTGATGGCAGCTAAAGAAGCATTACCTATAGCCTGTTTTAGAAAATTAAATGCTTTCACAGACTCCTCAGGGAGAGGAAAAGGACCTTTGCATAAGTGAGGGCGAATCTTTTCAGAGAAGTTGGTTATTCAACGACTGTAGTGAGCAAACATACCAAGTGCCCGTTGTAAAGAAACTGTATCATTAGGTGTAGGTAACTTCATTAAAGGTGCAAGTCTGTCCGAGTCAGGTTTTATTATTTTGTTTGCTATAAAGTAGCCTAGAAACTTGACAGATCTTATAGAAAAGGTACACTTTTCCTCATTCAGGGTCAAGTTATATTTTTTTGTGGTGGCCAAAAATCTTTCTAAGTTGAGATCATGTTCTGCCTGATTTTTTCCGCAGATGGTGACGTCATCAATATATGGAAAAGTGCCATCCAACTGTTCATCAGAAATTATCTGGTCAATTATTCTTTGAAAACTGGCTACTCCGTTTGTAACGCCAAAGGGAATGCGTAGAAATTGAAATAGTTTGCCATCAGCTTCAAAAGCGGTGAAACACTTTTCTGAATTCATTAGTAGTACTTGATGATAAGCACTTCTTAAGTCAATTGTGCTAAATACTTCGTACGTAGCAACTTTAGATATCAGTTCTTCAATTCTTGGAAGGGGGTAGGCATCCAGCAAAGTAAATTTGTCTATTGTTTGTGATTAGTCCACGACCATTCTGGGCTTGTGGTGTTTACCTCTCACCACAAAAGTTTGGGCACGCCAAGGGGACTTGCTTGGTTCAATTACTCATTCTTTAAGAAGTTTTTGTATTTCAGAGGCAATGAACTGCTTATCTTCAGCAGACTGGTGTCTTGATTTTGTGATCACAGGCTTACAATCGGGTGTCAAGTTGGAGAACAGAGAGACAGGCGGTACAAGAACAACTGCTAATGAGCATATTTCCAGAGGTGGTCTGTTGCCATCAAATTTAATTTGGACCCAGGAATGGTCTTTTAATATCGTGTCCAATTAAAAAATCAGCACACAGGTTTTTCATAATGAGTACCTCCCCATCTGCATAAGTATGCGATTGCAACTGTACAGTTACTCTACAGCAGCCTGTAATGTCCGAGCTTAGAGAGGAATTTGCCATCGTGATTTTACCAAAGAATGGTGTTACTTGAATTTTGCATTTTTGTATAAGGCAGCTATTAATGAAACTGAGTGAACTGCCAGTATCAATGAGGGCACTGAGTTCAACCTCATTCACAAGAACTTTACTTATAGACTTTTGAAGGCAGTGAGAAATAGCAGATGCAGATGCCAATGTATAAGTTGATGCAGTGGACATTGTAGAACTACGTTGGGGTTTTGATTTGCACACTCTCTGATAATGGCCTTTTTTGCCACATTGACGACACAGGACATCTTTAGCAGGACATAGGTTTCTCAAGTGGCGATCATTTCCACAAAAAAAGCATTTACCGGTACGGACAGGAGTAGCAGAAGCCAACGAAATATTTTCGACGCTGTTCGTCACGTGTTCAACAGCAGCTACGAGCGTACAGTTTGACAGGGATGTGGATGAATATGTGGACGAATGATGCTCTGCTAATTCTAACGATCTAGCTTGGTCGTAAGCGTTTTCAAGAGAGATCGTAGAATTTTCTAGTAAACGTTCTTTAATGCAAGAGTTCTTTAATCCTCGGATGAAAGCATCTCTAATATACTCATTTTTGTCTTGTTCAGCCGTTACAGCTTTGAAATCACAGTCTTTGCTCATTTGCTTTAGTATCTGTAAATATTCGGTGACCGATTCACCCGATTGTTGACTTCTGGACGCAAGACAATGTCTGGCAAAAATTGTATTTCTCTTCGTAATATATATAGTGTCCAAAATGGCGATAGCGTCTTCAAATTTTTCACAGTCGCTAATATGAGAATATATAGTCGCAGATATATAATTACACAGAAGTTGGAGTTTATTCTCTGCCGTCACTTCTCTACATTGTGTTAGAAAATTGGAAAATGTCCGCTTCCAGTGTTTCCACTTTGCCTCAGAACCCACACGCGTGGGATCAGCATAGAATCGGTCTGGTTTCAAAAGTTGTTCCATCTTTCAGGAAATGAGTTGCTCAATGAATTAATTTTTGTAGATTAAAATGTAATAAATATAAACATCATTTAGAAGAGATTAACAGTAGACTTTAATCTACAAAAATACACATACATAAGCTGACTTACACATGCTGACATGTTTGTTTGTTTGTGGTGGTTGAGGTGTGCGCTGCAGCAAGACCAGCCGGCATAACCTCTAATGATTTAGTAAGACTAATCAGGATTTTCAAGGAAACAGAAAAAAAAACTAGCGCATCGAAAGAGAGAGAAAAAACACCCATTATTTCCTTTTTTCTTTCTTTTCCTTTTCTTTCAACATCCTGGCACGAGTATCAAATAGATAGTGACTGACGATTTGTAGAGGATATATATTCTCAAGGTACCCAAAATAACCATGTCTAATTTTAGTAAACCATTCTTGCTCAATTCCTTTCACATATTAAAAAAAACTACTTAGAATCCGAACACTAGAAGAGAGCCTCCAGAAAAATTCCTGAGCACCAGCAATCAAAACCACTCAACTCCAGAACACACAACTTAAAAACGTCCACAACCAAGCAAGAGCCGGTGTAGTAAACGAAAAGCTGTTTTATTTGAATTTAGAAGACACCAAAAAGCCTGCCACGAGGGAAGGGGGTCGGTAATGTTCATTTCCTGTAGTAATAAATTCTTTTCATCCCTAAAAGCCCTGCATTCGAAAATGTAATGATATTCTGTGCCGACTGCAGCCAAACAAATACCACATAACGGTGAGGGAGTAAGTTTAAATTCGTGCAGCCTTTCTTTCGTAGCAAAACTTAGAGTGCGAAGACGGGCAGTTAAAACATCCTCATGGCGATTTCTAGACCATTTGTAAATGTCTTTACCTAAGTGCGCATTAGTTGTTGAATATTTACAATTCAACCACCAGTCATCAAGGTGAGCGTTTAAGCAATTTTTGAAGTGTTTTTTAATGTCATCCGGAGCAACACCGCTGTAGGTATTTGTAGCAAAAGGACCATACTTTGCTAAACTGTCTGCCTGTTCGTTAGCTTGAATCCTCATATGGCCAGGGACCCAAATTAAGGAAATGTTAGCTCCGTGTAACTTGGCCATACGAAGGTTGTGGTATAACTGTAATACTGCAGCCGGAGATTTGTAGGTAGTAGTTTTGAGGCTTTCCAGAGCAGATTTGCTATCCGTAAGGATTAGATAGTTGCCCGTGTGTATTAAACTAGTTACGGCTAAATTTATGGCGAGGACTTCGGCAGTAAATACCGAATTGATATGATTGATTAGGTGAGCCCGGTAAATAGTGTTACGAGTGTCTACTGCTGCAACAGCAGTTTTATGATTATCCTTGGAAGCATCGGTAGCAATAATGTGGTAATTTTCATAAGCATTCTCTATGTATTCATTTAAACTCCCCCTAATTGCCTGGGGAGGAAGGTTTTTATTTTGAAAGGGAAGGTGTTCCGAAATGATTTCTACAAACTCCGTACTATGACCGAGAGGCCAACGAATGGAAATTAATTGACCAGGCGTTATCTGCAACCCCTCCAAATACCTCTCTTACAGAGGTTGGGTGCAGTTTAAAGAATAGTTGGGGTCAGAGTATGTGCCGCATTTAAGGAGAAACACCGAGGAGAGGAACTCCCTGCGCAGCGAAAGGGGACATTGACCAGATTCCTTATACAGTTTAAAGAGGGGGGTCCACATTGGAAAACCGGTCGCGAAGTGTAAGGCCGCATTATAAACCACATCCAGGCGTTTTAAAGTGGAAGGAGCAGTGCTTCCATATACAGGGCACGCGTACTCCAAGGTACCACAAATAACGGCGTTAACTAAGTTAAGAAGGTCGGCTGTACGACAATCCCATCTAGAGGAGGCAATGGCCTTTAGGAGATTTAAACGTTTAAGAGCTTTTTTCACGATGTAGTTAACGTGGTGTTTAAAACTGAGGTTACTTGAAAAGAAAACACCAAGAACTTTTATGTTCATTTCCCAAGGGATGGCAACCCCCTGGATTTTTAAGTCAGAATTTGGGGGGCAGTTTTCCGGAAGAAGTTAATCGCAGCACATTTGTCAGGGTGAATATCAAGTTTCCAATACTTGCACCACTGGTGAACCCTATCCAGGCTATTCTGGAGTTTTACTAACGCCGTGGACATGGACTGATCTGTACAGTACACCAGGATGTCATCCGCGTATACCATTACTTGACTTCCAGAGTCTATTGTCTCAAAGAAATCCCACAAGTATATCATAAATAAAATGGGCGATAGAACACTGCCTTGTGGAACACCCCAGTTAGACTCCAGCTTGCGGGAGAACACCCCCCTCCATTTAATTTGTATTGTCCTGTCGCTTATCCAGTTTTTAATCCATAAAGCCGTCCTACCTGAAATCCCTAAAGATACCATTTTGTGTACTAGGGCATCCCTCCACACCGAGTCATATGCAGCATTAATATCTAACTTCACTGCGACTACATACTCCCCACTCGTTCTTGCTTTTTTGATGTCGTGGTGGAATAGATACAGAGCTTTAGTACTATCCTTAGTAGGAAGAAAGCCAAAGTGCCGATCGTGGAATATGTGCTTTTCCATTACCCAATCTAAGATACGTTTAAGGAGGAGTCTTTCCATAATCTTGCACCCCACCAAGGTGAGGGCAATAGGTCTATAAGAACTGAGCTGATTTTTTGGTTTGCCAAATTTCCAAAGAGGGAGAATAATCGCAGATTTCCAGTCTTCAGGCACCGTACCAACCCGAAACATGCTGTTAAAATCCAGGAGCATTTTTCCCGATTGGCAGGACTTAAAGCCTTGAAAATAAAGCCCGTAATACCGTCTTCACCAGGAGTGGTGTTTTTCATTTGGCTTATAGCTGTATTAAATTCTTCCAGGGTAATATCCCTGTCCCAATGCGCATTGTCACCGCTGAGGTCATAAGGGATCCCTTCCAAATTCCTGCTCCTGCTAAACTGTATTCCGAACGCGTTAGCCTAATTAGCAGAATCGGCCATCACGGACCCTTGATGTTCAAGAAGGAGGTGAGATCCACTCTCTACAGACCTATTGCTCAGCGCTTTTAGGATTTTATATATATTACCATTCTGGGGGGTAGCACAGATGTCAGCCCAAATGGCCCTGGCCCGTGTCTTTGTATACCGTTTAAGCTGGGAGGAGAACCGTTTATATTCCCTCCAATAATCTTTGGACAGATATGTTTTGGATAAACGTAAGTATTTCCTTTTTTGACCCAGAAGCCAGGCACAGCGCGAATCCCACCAAGGAGGGCTACGAGGGGATATGGGATGCCTTTTCATATGGGTACGCAGCTTTTCTTTAGCCCATTCCCTGCTGGTGGTTAGTTTTCGCACCATTTAAAAATTATTTTTTTTCAAGGCCTTTAATTGGGACAAACAGTTTTTGTTTAATTGTTTCATGTAAATGAAGAGTTATAATTTTACAAAATATTTTTTAATACTAACTGGTACCCATTTGTAATTTTTAAGAAAATGTCAATGCAAGGCAATTTAACGTTTCAATTTTTAATAAGATCATCGATCTCAAAATACACTGATGTCCATAAATTAAGGATAATTCAGAATCGCACAGAAATTGATCTCTAAAATAAAAATTTCACCTGTGGAATGATCACACACATCTTGAAGAAGAATATGCAAATTACAGGAAACCACCAGATGGCGTGGATGGTACGT
This sequence comes from Cheiracanthium punctorium, assembly GCA_038373885.1. NCBI lineage: Eukaryota > Metazoa > Arthropoda > Arachnida > Araneae > Cheiracanthiidae > Cheiracanthium > Cheiracanthium punctorium. Next base: position 250,491 of record JAWZYV010013264.1, on the reverse strand, counting down.
CACAATGACGAGAGTGTAAGAGAGGGGTATATAAGGAATGGTGGCAAAGAAGTAAAATTGTTCACAAGCGCTGTGAAAGCCTTTCAGTGCAAAAACCGCATAGTTATGGCACAAAGGAGGCATTTGGATGATGTTTTACGTGGCAGAATTATCGGACGACTGGAATGTGGACGTACCCACCTGGAAGTATCCGAGGAACTTGGAATCGCCCAGAGTGTCATCTCCAGGCTTTGGCAACGATTCCAAGATGATGGTAATGTAAGTAGACGTTACAGCACAGGTCGCCCCCGAGTTACAACGCCGAATGAGGACCGCTATTTGGCAGTTACTGCCAAAAGAAACAGACGGAGTACAGCATCAGACCTGTCTCGTCAGCTCTCTTCAGCTACCGGTACGACAGTTTCAAGGCAGACCGTGTACAGACGCTTAGGGCACATTGGTCTATATGCTCGTAGGCCTGTCAGATGTGTTTCACTTACCGCAACTCACTGTCGCCTGCGATTAACCTGGAGTAGAGAGCATGCATTGTGGACACCGCAACAGTGGTCTTGTGTGATGTTTTCCGACGAGTCCAGGTTTAGTTTGGAGTCTGATTCTCACCGGACATTCATCTGGAGAGCGCCAGGTACCCGTTACCACCAAGAGAACACCATTGAAAGACACCGTTACGGTGGTGCAGGATGGCTCGTTTGGGGAGGAATTATTCTTGGTTCCAGAACTGACCTGCATGTTCAGAGTGTAACGATGACAGGCCACATCTATCGGGATGTCATTCTGGAACAACATGTACGTTTGTTTCGGGGCGCCATGGGTGCTGAATTTGTGTTATGGATGACAACGCCCGTCCTCACCGTGCAAACATTGTAGACGAATGCCTTCAATCGGAGGATATCACCCGTATTCATTGGCCAGCATACTCACCGGACTTGAATCCAATAGAGCATGTGTGGGATATGCTTGGCCGACGAATTGCAGCCCGTCAACCCCCTCCCACCTGTCTACCGGAACTTCGGAGTGCATTGCTTGATGAGTGGTGTAATATTCCCCAAGATCAGATTGATCATTTGATACTCAGCATGCCTAGGCGTTGTCACGCCTGTATTGCATCGTCCGGGAGACATACTCCGTATTAACCATCCTACTAACCATGTTATACTGTTTTTTGTAAATAGGTTCTCTTTTGAAATTTGGTCAAGGGAGTAAAACTTGCAATTTTTATTAATTATGTCAAACATATAGCATCTTTTTTGCTCTTTACTTTTTGTTTAATAAATAGACTTTACAAATAAGTCAAATTTGTTTTGCTTCTTTCTCTTTCTTTGCCTGAACTTCATTATCCTTAATTTATGGACATGAGTGTAGATAGCGCCATATGATGAACACGTCTTCGCTAAAAAAATTCAATAATTTTATTCTTTAAGAACAAAATGGCATCTGCAGGTAAGATCGTTGTTTAATTTTTCCTTGTATTTTTAAAGCTTAAAATTATTGGTCCGAAAACGCACCATCAGTATGAAGCAGTTTAAAAATAGAATAAGAGAAGTTTGAACTAGGATATTTTCATTCTTTTTTTAGCTATTTTTTTGGTCGAAATAGACGTTTTTTGACTCTTCCAGAAGCCATTCATTTATTTAATAATTTTATATAAGATTTTTCATATTTTCTTGTATGTACTTTTTATAATGGTTCCTGCTGATGGTGCGTTTTTGAACCATTTTGTTGCTACCACAAAAATAACAAATTTTTTTGTTTGCATTTATGTGTTATTTAGCAAGCATATAACGTAGAAAAATAGTATCTTGCAAAAACTTTCATCAGAAGTATGTGCGGCAGGGAAAGGGTTAAAGAGAGCTTCGAAGTCATGGAAGGCGACTGAAGCCCCGGACGCCATCGAATCATTGATAGCCTTGGAAATTGCTACCCAATCTGTATTATGCAACATGCCTTTTGGAGCAGAGAAGGGGGACAGGTCAAGGACAATGGGAAAATGGTCTGAATCGAAACTGTCCGAGTGTACATAGAGGTGAAAATTGGGAAATATGTCTGCGCTGGAAAGTGATAAATCAATCAGGGACTGCGTACCACTCTGTGCGATATGCGTCGGAAACTTAGTGTTTAAGATGCAAGTGAAGAGTCCCAGATGATGTTTAAAAAAAAAGGAAATCCAAATGTCTTTTTGTCTCTTCTTGACTCCCAAAAGGATGATAAGATTTTTTTGCAAACGTAACTAAATTTTATTGTGAACAATTTTTAACTTAGAACACATAGAACAAGAATTGAACGTAACACTTGAATACTAACAATTTTAGATTCACAGGATTCTTACGCAGCCGGGCGAATTTTTTACTGCTGGACAGTGCCATATCTTCCGGACTCCATGGTCTGAGAAACTCCCACTGAAGTCGCAATATCTGGAAAAGGATGACAAGAAGAAGCACCCGGCATCTCAAAATGGCGACGGCACAAGGACGAGCATGGCTGGGTGGAGAATACCACTATCCTCGGCTGCTGAACTGCTGCTCTCGACTGCTGTCAAGATCTTTTATAGCGATCGCTTCTGCAAGTGCGCATGCACGGGACGGATATTTGCATTCGACGGAGAAACTGAAAAGTGCAGCGGGAATTCGGCACAATTGCGATTGCAGGTTCCGACTCCCGGCCACGGGTCGTCCTTCAGTTGGTCCACACGCACGCCAATTTGGGGACATTTAAGGGAGTGGCATAGCCGCCACACGCTCCCCCCGGAGATTGAAGAGCCATCACATCTGAAAACGGACGACGGGCTCCGAAATACGACCGGAGCGTGTGCGAGATGTAGGATCAGGTGTCAGCGACGGAGTTGACTCGCTAGCCGGACACAAGAAGGCAGGTTTTAGACGGTCTATGCTGACAGTAGATTTTATGCCATCCTTCATGATAGTGAAAAATTTTGATGTTCGGGAGCGAACTTCATACGGTCCATCATAAGGCTGTTGCAGGGGGCGCCGAACACTGGCCACACGTACAAAAACATGTGAAGTTTCATTTAGTTGAGGATGAATGAAAACACTTTCAGAACGGTGTCTGCTCGCAGGGACCGGGCGAAGCTGCTTCATTACGTGTCGGAGCTGATTAAGAAACTCCTATTGAGACGGATGATGCGAGGAGAAATCTCTAAAAATTTCACCAGGCAATCTGAGTGAAGTCCCATAGACCAGCTCCGCAGAAGACGCACCTACATCCTCCTTTAAGCTACTTCGGATGCCCAACAGCACGAGAGGTAACGCACGTACCCAATCCGTTGTATCATGGGCCATCAAAGCCGCTTTTAACGGCCTATGGACGTTTTCTATCATCCCATTACTTTGGGGGTGGTAAGCCGTGGTTCTGTTTTTGTAGGACCCGAGCAACTGGGAGAACTCTCGAAACAGATTACTCTCAAAGTTGGCGCCTCTGTCCGTGGTAATTACTTCGGGCACACCAAAGCGCGACACCCAACAGTGCAGGAAAGCCTCTGCGACTACATCGGCGGATTGTGTCTTAATGGGGGTTGCCTCAACCTATCTTGTATAACGATCCACACAAGTCAGCCCATAGCGGAAATCGCGTGAAGGCGCGAGGGGTCCTACGATGTCCAAATGGACATGGCCAAAACGTCGGTCTGGTAAGGGAAAGGAACCTAAGGGGGATTTTGTGTGCCTGGTGATTTTAGACCGCTGACAGGGCAAACATGTCTTGCACCATGCCGCTATGTCCTTCTCCATAGTGTTCCACACAAATCGTTCCTTAATCATATTTAATGTAGCTCGCTTACCAGGGTGAGCCAAAGAGTGTATGCTTTCAAAGACATCTTTACGAAAACTGCCGGATACAAATGGTCGAATTTTACCACCGGACACATCACAATACAACTCACAATCATCAAATAGCGGGAACAATTTTAGTTGTAAGTTGGTGTCGGAGTTTAAAAGAATCTGCAAGTCCTCATCTTCTGCCTGGGCCAACGCCATGGCCTTATGATCTATGCCCTTTTGACCGACAGCTGCTATGCGCGATAAGGTGTCGGCAACTACATTACCAGCTTCGGTAATATGACGAATTTCAGTTGTAAATTGACTGATAAACTCCAAGTGTCTTTGCTGCCTAGGAGAGTGTTTTTCTCCTGACTTGAAAAAAAACGTATGTTAGAGATTTATGGTCCGTAAAAACTACGAATTCACGACCTTCTAGCATGTAGCGGAAGTGCCTGATAGCGGAATAGATAGCTAAAAGTTCCCTATCGAATGTACTGTAATTTTTTTCTGCGTCTGTAAGTTTGCGCGAAAAAAATGCTAAAGGTTGCAATTTACCTTCGAGCGATTGCTGAAGTACCGCTCCTATGGCTATATCAGATGCATCCGTAGACAAAGACAATTCGGCATCTGGATTGTAAAAAGAAAGTGAGGCCGCATCGGCAAGAGCTTTCCTACAGTCGTCAAATGCCTTTGTCGTCAACTCATTCCATTCAATCGCCGTTTTATCTTTTGCGACGATTACGGACTAGATCGAATAAAGGAGCTTGTATAGCTGAAGCATGTTTAATGAAACGATGATAAAAGTTTAAAATCGCCAGAAAACGGCGTAACTGCTCAACATTCAACGGTTTAGGGAAATTAGTGATAGCTTCTACTTTTTTGGGCAAGGGCCGTAGACCATCAGGGGAAATTTGGAATCCTAGGTAATCTAGGCTTTCTTGTCCGAAAAGACATTTATCAGGATTTACGACAATGCCGTGTGCATTAAGCCTTTTAAACGATTGGCATAAATCGTGCTTATGAGTTTCGGCATCGGGGGACGCTACGAGGATGTCATCCAAGTAGGCGTAGCATCCTTCCAAGCCTCTAATGACATTGTCAATATGACGCTGAAACGTCTGTGCGGCATTTCGAAGTCCAAAGCACATGTAATTGTACTCTAATAATCCTAAAGGAGTAATTACAGCTGTTTTTGGAACGTCTGCTGGATTAACAGGTATTTGGTGGTAGGCCTTAACTAAATCTATATTAGAAAAGATGGTTTTACCGTGCAATAAATGTGCGAAGTCGTGGATGTGCGGGATTGGATACCTGTCCGGGATTGTAACGTTGTTCAACCGGCGGTAATCTCCGCATATTCGCCATTGCCCATTTTTTTCGTTACAAAATGGATAGGGCTGCTCCACCGACTCTTTGATGGTGCAATGATACCTGCTGCGAGTAATTCCTTAAACTCCTCTTTTAAAACTTGAAGTTTTCCGGAGACAGACGTCGAACTTTTGAATGAATTGGCTGTCCTTTAGTTTCTATGAAATGGAAAACTCCATCGGTTTTGGCTACAGGGGTAAGATTTTTTTTTAAACAGTTCTGGAAATTGCAGTAAAATTTTATAAAAAGGGGAATCCACGGAAACTGGCGTAGCAAAGGCTTTAGTGTGGTTTGGAACAATACCTCGAGTTGTGACATTCGTAAGATTCTCAGTCAATACCTTGTGCTTGAGGTCGACCACTAAACCGTACTTTGTCAAGAAATCTACACCAAGAATGGCGTGGGAGATATCCGCTACTACAAAAGCAAATTGAAAAATTCTCCTCAACCCCAAGTCGATTTCCATGTGTGTTACCCCATACGTCTTTATCAGACTACCGTTTGCGGCTGTTAGTGAAAATGTACTCTGCCTACTAGGTTTGTGTAATCTAGAAGGGAGGCAGCTAACTGAAGCACCCGTATCAACTAAAAATCGAATACCATTTCTGCGATCAGTTATAAAAAGACGGTCTGACTGAACTTTATCAACCGTAGCCGTCATTACAGCTGATGTTACTAGTTTTCCGAAAAGGAACAAGGCTCGGAACATTTAGTGGCCTTTTCGCAAAATTTCCAATGATACCAGCACAACCCTTGTGAATGTGCTTTTCTGAAGGACTGTCCTTTACGCTGCCAAGAAGTACTGCGGTTGCGTTTAACCCATTTATGCCTAGCGTCCCTTTTTTGGGACGGCATTATCGCTATCATTCGAAAACGTTATTTATTTTTCCTGGCCTTTATTCGCGAGTATTGAACCTCAATTCCACAAAATATTTTAATATGGCAAGTAGGATGTTGACATTTCAATTTTTATACATAACGATTTTAAATGAAATCATCCCTTGTTCAAAAAGTTGACATCAGAAATTTATCAATTACTTCTGGTGTTAGCAGAAATCGAAGAAAGTCGCAAAAATATCCAGGCACGAATGGGTTAACAGTTTTATTTTCGCGTCTAGAAAGACGACGAATCTCAGCTTTCAACTCCTGAACTTCCCTTTGAAGGGCGGACAAGGAATCAGCACTCGAGGTTGATGCAATCGCTATTTCAGGCGTATCTGATACCTCATGAATTTTATCTGCAGTTTGAGCAAGATTGTCAAGAGAGTCCTTACACGTCGAAAGAATTTGTTGCATTCTTATGGGAAGCCGTTGCATCCAAAGGGGTTTAAGCAATGCATCATCGACTCTATCAGCAGCTAAATTTTTCATCTGCATTAGCAATTGGGAAGGGCGCAAGTCTCCTAATTGGAGTTCCTGAAGGAGTTGCCTCAAGCGAGCAGTTTCTGTTTGGGAGTATTGAGTGAGACTCCTATCTTTTAAAGATTCATATGCATTGTTTTCAGGGGGTGATTTGACAATGTCTCCGACATAACTCAAAACTGTAGCATCTAATGCTGCTACTACTGCGTGAAATTTTGTTAGATCAGCAGTTATACCGGGCAAAACAAATTGAGACTCCACCTGAAAAAACCACAATTCGGCATCTTTGTCCCAAAATGGAGAGGCTCGAAAAGCTACTTTAGCAACCTCCGTAGTACTGTTATCGACAGACATAAAACTGAGCTGGTTATGGGAACCTCAACTCGGAAAAATGCCAGTGGTGGTTTTCATTCAGAGAATTATTCAATATCACACGTCATCCGCAGAAGGATTTGATATAATAGGTCATCAATGAAGACCAAGCTGGAAAGACGGGTCACCAATGAAGAGTCCCAGATGATGGTTAAAAAAAAAAGGAAATCCAAATGTCTTTTTGTCTCTTCTTGACTCCCAAAAGGATGATAAGATTTTTTTGCAAACGTAACTAAATTTTATTGTGAACAATTTTTAACTTAGAACACATAGAACAAGAATTGAACGTAACACTTGAATACTAACAATTTTAGATTCACAGGATTCTTACGCAGCCGGGCGAATTTTTTTACTGCTGGACAGTGCCACATCTTCCAGACTCCATGGTCTGAGAAACTCCCACTGAAGTCGCAATATCTGGAAAAGGATGACAAGAAGCACCCGGCATCTCAAAATGGCGACGGCACAAGGACGAGCATGGCTGGCTGGCTGGATGGATGGATGGATGGATGGATGGATGGATGGATGGATGGATGGATGGATGGATGGATACTACCACTATCCTCGGCTGCTGAACTGCTGCTCTCGACTGCTGTCAAGATCTTTTATAGCGATCTCTTCTGCAAGTGCGCATGCACGGGACGGATATTTGCATTCGACGGAGAAACTGAAAAGTGCAGCGGGAATTCGGCACTTAAAATTGCGATTGCAGGTTCTGACTCCCGGCCACGGGTCGTCGTTCAGTTGGTGCACACGCACGCCAATTTGGGGACATTTAAGGGAGTGGCATATCCGGCACACAAGTGTTGCTGTTTAGCCCCCAGTTAAATATTTCCTCAGAACCAATTGTATTATGTGCATTACCCCAAGCAATATGCTTTTGGTTAAAGTCGCCCAAAATTAGATAGGGGCTTTGAATGTACTTCATAAGGTCACGGAACCAGGTACCAGTGACCCGACCGCACAGACAGTACACATTGACTATGTAAATCCACCGAGACGATATCCAAAATTTAACACACATACTTTCTACATCATTGGTTGAGCAACTACCAATGTCAACTTGCAAAGAGGGTAATTTAGAGTGGACAGCAGTGAGGAGACCCCCACCCCGCCCAGGCCTATCTTGTCTGTAAACCACCATCCCTTTCATATTAACCCATTTGTGCCTGGATATTTTTGCGACTTTCTTCGATTTTTACTGATAACAGAAATAATAGATAAATTTCTGATGTCAACTTCTTGAACAAGGGATGATTTCTTTTAAAATTATTATGCATAAAAATCGAAATATCAACATCCTACTGGGTCATGTTAAAATATTTTCTAGAGTTGAGGCTCAATACTCATGAATAAAGGCTAGGAAAAATAAATAACGTTCTCGACTAATAGCGAAAATGCCGTCCCAAAAAAGGGACGCTAGGCATAAATGGGTTAAAGGAGTCCCTAGCCTTGAGAAAGGATTCCTGCAATACCACTACGTCAGCGGTAGAAAACGGACGGAATTTAAGCCAATGACACTTTGAACGAATGCCCCTTGCATTCCACTGCACCACAGAAAAGGAAAAATTAGCAGCCATCCCGAAAAAAAGGGGGAGGGAAAAAACAAGAAGAAAAACCCGCAAACGAAAAAGGGGCAGCAACGAGAAAGAAGAAAAAAAAAGGGGGGGGACTAGAATTCCTCGTCCATGTTTTCCAGGCCCAAAGCCGATACTGGCGGGCCAGTGTCGGCACAGCTAAAAATTTGTTCTAGAGTCTTAGAGAGTTTGTCTTGAGAAATTTGGTCTGGTCGATATGTTGGAAGTATGTTCTGAGTTTTTCCAGAGGGACCCGCTTTGGGTTTTTTCGTTTTCCGTTCTGGTGATGTATAATCCTCAGATTTAGTAGTTTCAACTGTGGTGATAACACGTTCCTGGACTAAGCCAGAGAAATTCTGCATTAGACTTCCAAGAGCCTGTAGGAATATATGGGTTTGTTGCTGTAGTAGGACGTTTGTCATAATCTCCTGGGAGCGCTATAGGAAGTGCTCGAGGGAAGCTTCTAAGTCTTTCTTAGAAATAGACTTGTTTCCGGTGACAACCCAGGTAGCACACATACGTTGGGGCAACGTTCAAATGACACGTTGGCTTACGGTTATCCAACGGTTGGCAACTGGTTATTTCTTACGTTGGGCCAACGTATGCTCTAACGTTTTGCCAACATATTTCCAACCGTTGGGCTAACGTATAAATACATACGTTGGGCTAACGTATTAATGCATACGTTGGGCTAACGTATTAATGCATACATTATGTTAACGTATAAATGCATACGTTGGGTTAACGTGTAAATGTATACATTGGGACACCGTAAAATCTGTATGTTGTCACTCTATTATCCAACTGTTGGAAATTGGTTATTTTTAACATTTAGCTATCATAATTGTTAACCGTTACATTTATAAGTTAGTTTCATATTTTAGGCCAATGCAGAAACCTAATGTTGGATAATTATACACTCATGTCCATAAATTAAGGATAATTCAGAATCACACAGAAATTGATCTCTAAAATAAAAATTTCACCTGTGGAATGATCACACACATCTTGAAGAAGAATATGCAAATTACAGGAAACCACCAGATGGCGTGGATGGTACGTCACAATGACGAGAGTGTAAGAGAGGGGTATATAAGGAATGGTGGCAAAGAAGTAAAATTGTTCACAAGCGCTGTGAAAGCCTTTCAGTGCAAAAACCGCATAGTTATGGCACAAAGGAGGCATTTGGATGATGTTTTACGTGGCAGAATTATCGGACGACTGAAATGTGGACGTACCCACCTGGAAGTATCCGAGGAACTTGGAATCGCCCAGAGTGTCATCTCCAGGCTCTTTTTTGAAATTTGGTCAAGGGAGTAAAACTTGCAATTTTTATTAATTATGTCAAACATATAGCATCTTTTTTGCTCTTTACTTTTTGTTTAATAAATAGACTTTACAAATAAGTCAAATTTGTTTTGCTTCTTTCTCTTTCTTTGCTTGAACTTCATTATCCTTAATTTATGGACATGAGTGTATTTGACGAATATTTGACAAATTGATGTGCGATTTCATAACATTTCTATAGATATATGAAAAACTGTCCAATTTGAAATTAAAGTTTTTAATTATTTTACTAACAGCAAATGCACTGACAGATTCAGATAAGTTTTAAGGGACGGCAGATATGTAAAACGAAGCATATTATCAAATAGTCACATTTTTTCTTTCATCAAATATGGTTCCACCTCAACAGTGGGTTTCTGTGCGCTTAGGAGGAGGGCGAGCGGACACCCCACCGCCCCTAAAAATACTTTTGTCGACAAAATCGTCAGTTGCCAAAGAACTGTCAGCAAATTTCAGCTTTAATCACCAATCTGTAAAATGCTCAGTGTATAAATTACCAGTTCTGCCGACAGTTTATTATAAGTTATACTATATCATGAACATAGTCTTGTTACAATTTTCCTTTTAGTGATTTTTGTGCCAGAAAACAAGTCCCTTTTGTCCCCTCAAGCCAACTTCATTCCAGATCATGTAATGTAGTGTGTATTTAAGGCAAACATGCACATTAAGTATCTGCCTAGGGTGGGGGGTGCCTTGGGCGAAGGACTTTTAGGGGATTTAATGCATATTCACGCTACATCTGGATAAAACCGCCCAAGAGGCCAGATAATCGGTGTATATTTTTGAAAGCATATTGGTATATATCGTCAGAAAATTTTGTCTTTACACCCCCCTCCCAACATTTTTGCTTAAAACTGGCTCTAGTCCCGTCACTAACAGAAATGTGTTATTTTCAAATAGTAAATGATCTGTCAAGTTACAAACATATATTAATCTGTAGAAAACTAACCTATTTTGCACTATGAGGAAAATTAATATTGCAGGTGCAACTTATGAACTGTTTAAAAAAAAGGAGGGGGGAGATATCGGAAGCAGGAAAATATTTAGAAGGTCCTTTCAGAAGCTATCCTTTACAGTTTTAGAGAACCAGGACGGCAGGCAAACCAAAATCATAAAAACTTTTCGAATTAATTAAAAGAAAAAACATATAACGTTAAAGGAAAGAATGCTTATTTTTTGAAATATGATTCATATCCCTCCTTCTCCTTTGACAGTTACTTTTGTAAAGTGTCTCTCAAAACCTCTGAAAATTTACTCAATTGAAACTTTTGTAAGGAGGCTTAATCTTTTTTTTTTTTTTTTTTTTTTTTTTTTATTTTTTTTTTTATTCATGTGGGGAAATCCAATAGGAGTATAAAGTCACTGAAGAATATCACAGAAATCATTCTTTACTAAAATATTTATTTATTTTTTACATTTATTTCAATTTACGTAATTTTTTAGATTCTTAATTTTTAGTTTGCCCGAATAAAATTGGTATGGAATACAATGTCATTTCGTAGTTCTATTTTTATTTTCAGTTAACTGTAGATATTGACTGCAAAGTAAAAGAAAAAAAAATATTGCATGCGTAATGCATATGCATTATGCATGCAAGTATCAACACACGGGTGCATCTATATTATCTGACTATGAGAAAGATATCAGTACAACAGAATGTATTAGTGATGCTGCTTACACGCTATAGCACATAAAATGAAAAAAGTCGTTGATGGTACACAAAAAAAAGTTACAACGCGTCCCGCATAATTACCATTGCACAAAATTTTGAAAAAAAAAAAAGAGAGAGAGAGAGAGAGAACTTTTTTTTCCATAGCGCATCCTTTCTCTAATGCAAAAAAATAGAATGTCTGAAGAAAAGTTTTAAAAAATCAGTATTGATTTCAGTTCATGGATCTGAACTCTCAGTAACAGCATATTACTTAAAGAGCTACTGATATTTTTCATTCAACTAAAATACGCAGTAAAAGAGACTTGTCAAAGCAATAAAAATGTTTTTTCTTCCAGTACTCTCAAAGAGTATTTGATTGCATATAGATTATGTATTTTTCTCCATAAAATTTGAGTCCTGTAGCATATAACAGGTGTAGATACAAAAATCTCTTCTGAAATAATAAATAAATAACAAAATGAAGTTGGTAAATATAGGTATTATATGAACTGTAAAGTACTATAACACATTTGTAAAATATTAAAATAACTGAATTCTTAAAACTGTAAAATATTTTATACATACCTTTAACAACAAACAATTTTGATGCACAAATTTAAATCCTTGTTGTTGATTAACCACTGTGAACCAACGAGATTTCAAAATTGAAGTAGTGTTAGTTTAATAACTACTTCTAAATCTGAAATCTCATTAGTCATTATAATCTTGCAAAATATAAGCACGGCTCAAGTTGATTTTTTTTCAGAATAATCTTATTAGGAGAAAACAATTGTGTCCAATTTTACCTTCTCGACTGTTGTACAACTATGAGCAAATAAAACTTTATTTTTAAGCTGTCTAGCATTGTTTAGTAATCCAAAACGCATCTTTAAATAAGCACTGTGCAATTATTATATATTTATTACCATAGCTCCATAGTAATTTGTTTGTTTACATACTTTGAAGATCGTTAGGCTTATGGACAATCGAACTATAACCAATGCATCAATAATAATAGTTATCGTGGTTCAAGTTACTAAGAACCTATGCAACGATTAAAATTCACAGAAATATAGCTGAAAAGATAAATATTCGTTTCAGATTTCAACTATCAATCACTTTATAAAAGTGTATCAACACATCATAACAAGCAATGGCGGAAACGGAACGGCGAACGGACATGAATCTATCACTTCCCGGTTTCCTGAATGTGTGTCTCTGCGCATGCGCAATGATACGGTTGCCCAACACAACATTCAGCCACCCGATGGCCAACGGTTGTTTTACCTACGGTTGCCCAACACAACATTCAGCCATCCGATGGCCAACGGTTGTTTACCAACGGTTGCCCAACACAACATTCAGCCATCCGATGGCCAACGGTTGTTTACCAACGGTTGCCCAACACAACATTCAGCCGTCCGATGGCCAACGGTTGTTTACCAACGGTTGCCCAACATAACCTTTAGCCAACAAATACCGACATTTCCATATGGACATCCAACGTTTGCCTAACGTAACAACCTTGTGCCAACCACGTGCCATCAATAACCCAACGTATGTGTGCTAGTTGGGAAGGGTCTTGTCGTGAATATCATTCTTCAAAGCAGTCGCGAAAGTTTTTTGATTTGCGAGAGCTTGCGCCGCCTTGCCTCGGTGATGGGGAGGTGATTGTCAGCTTTAAATTTAAGAAGGTTTATTTCTGTAGCTCTCGCCGAGCAATTAATACTGGAAGCCTCGTGTGCTGCATCACAATTGCTGCATTTCAGTTGTGTTGACTGACAGCTTAGAAAATTATGATTTCCGGCGCATTTTTTGCAAACAGCTTCGTGTTTGCATTTTTGAACTATGTGGTCGAAACGCCAACAATTTAGACATTGCTTAGGGTGATCATAAAATCTTTTAATCTTCTCAATCATGTAAAATATTTTTATTTCAGAGGGGATATTGGTACCAAAAATGGTGATCAGTACCGTTTCTGTAGGAACTGTTCCAGTGGGACTTTTTTTGGTAAAGCGGCAAATTTCTTTGATTTTAAGGTTATTTTCAACCTGTAATTCTGTTCCTAAATCTTCAAGCGGGATGCTAGCTGCGATGTTATGCAATAAAAAGCGGGAAGTTATATTTTCTTGTTGGACGTACGGCGGATAGGTTTCTGAAGGACGTCTGTCATTTCTACCAGTTCTTTTGCACAGTTCAAATTTGACGTCTCAATCATTACTTTATTATTTCTCGTAAATTTAAGGTTTAGTATGTGACCGCTGAACTGCAATTTGCTAGTATGCTCTGCTTTTAATTTATGTGGTTGGTTACGGGGGATGTTACCATCCCGGGCTTCTAAAAAGATGACTATGTTATTAACTCCATTTGCAAAAGCATATTCCAGTTGGAGGGGAGGAGGGACATCTTCCCTGATACAAAAACTTATGTTAGACACGGCTTCACCGTCTGACACGTTGAATTCCGAATGCATGGACATGAGTGCAGGTAACCAACCACAAAAAAAAAACAAGACACGGGGGAGTTACCCCAAGAAAAAGAAGGGAGAAATGCAGTTACCTCGTGCTATTCTAAATTAAAGGAAAAAAAATGCAACTAAAAAAGGAAGTAAGAACAACACCTACAGTAGATATAACTATAAACCCAAGAGGGAAAAACAAGCCGGACGAGCAGCGCACCCGCCACCCAACCAAAAAACAGCACCAAGCATCCACATGCTGACAATCCATCTCTAGATTATGAATGTAAACAAAAACAAGACTCCAGTGCTGCCACTTCACAGTAATAGTGGTGTTGCCACTATGAGAAATATAATGACAATCAAATATATGACAGTTACATAAACATATTTTTAATTAAAATGAACAAATAAGAAACAGGTTTAAAATACTAATTAATTTTATTTAATTATTGCCAAGTTTCCGTATTGTATTTTAAGATATATTTCAGAAAAAGAAGAAAAACGGTAGGGAAAACGCCAAAATCTTGCTTTCTTTAAAGTGTTTTTAAGTTTAAGAATATTATTTCACATTAATTTAACACAAATAATGGGAAATAAAAACGAAGGAATATATATTATTTAGCTTTTTCTTAGAAACATTGATTTTTTATTCATGTGACATTAATGTTTTACACAAGTTGGCAAAATTACGGATATGTTATGTATAATGTGTCCGGCAACTTTATTATTTTAAATGTGAGGATGCCATTTTTTCGAATATTTTCTTTAGCGATGATTTTTTAAAAAATTTTATTTAATTATCCGTGAAGATCAGTGTATTTATATAAAAGACAAATAAGCCAAATTTTTGTAAACGTATTTGTTTTTCTTTGAAATATCAGTTATATCTGTAAACAGGTCTTACAGATACGTTTAGTAGCTACTAAACGTATTGTTCAGTTACTAAGTAGGCGGCGATACTAAAAATACTAAATAGGTATTCAGATACATTTAGTACTAAACACGTGACTAACACCAAGGGAAAAGTTAACAGGGAAGTAAGTAGACCAATTAGAGCGCTTGTTCCAGGCATGCGTTTGTTTGGTCGGTGATTTAGCAGCTTGTTTGGTCACGTGAGCAGCTTCTTTTGGTCACGTGTTTAGTATCTCCGCCTCCAAATTCTATCTGAATCGACTTTACTAAATTACAATAGGTTTAGTAGCTACTAAATCTATCTGAATAAGGGTCTTAGTTACAAATGTTAGAAGAAAAGAAAGTATAGTTTAAGGCTACTATTCAGATAGATTTAGTAGCTACTAAACCTATTGATCAGTTACCAAGTTAGTAAATCCGAATTCAGATACATTTAGTACTAAACACGTGACCACCACGGGGGGTCAAACAAACACCAAGGGAAAAATGAGGGAAAAGTTAACAGGGAAGTTAGTAGACCAATCAGAGCGCTGGTTCCAGAGGTACGTTTGTTTAGTCGGTGATTTAGTAACTAAATAATAGGTTAGGTAGCTACTAAATCTATCTGAATAAGGGTCTAAGTCGTAAATTCGAAGACACAATAGTTATTATACATAGGGGATTATTTTTTTTAAAAGCACACAAATGATGTTACGAAGTGGGTGGAGCTAATATAATTTGGGGGCTGGTCGAGTGTTATCTGAAAAATTATTTTATCAACAGTGATCTTTATTAAGATTAACTTAATTAAGAAAATAAATTCATTATTATTCGAGGTAAGTATTTATAACTATTGCTGACGAGGTGTAGCCAAAAGAATAAGCCAGACAAAAACAATCTTTTTTGAAACATTTTTTAAAAAATCCATGTGGAATACCTTATTAGAAATATAAAATAATAATTGATTAGACAATACCAGTGAA
Organism: Cheiracanthium punctorium; assembly: GCA_038373885.1. Taxonomy (NCBI): domain Eukaryota; kingdom Metazoa; phylum Arthropoda; class Arachnida; order Araneae; family Cheiracanthiidae; genus Cheiracanthium; species Cheiracanthium punctorium. Next base: position 234,706 of record JAWZYV010013264.1, on the reverse strand, counting down.
AAAAAAATCTACATAGTTTAGTTCTTACAGATGTCGAATGCACCAGTCGACACATTTTCACAGTTTTATAAAATTTAGTAAAAAAGTATCAGAAAAGCCGTGAAGAAATGTAGAAAGTGAATGAAATAGTTTGTAAAAATAAAAAAAAAGTTTGTAAAAGAAATGAGAAAAGCCATACTGTAAACTTTTTCACATGGCCAGAGTTACTTTCTAAATTCGAAAATAGAAAAATATCGCTAAAATCCCCAAAATTGGTGGAATTTTATATTTTTAAAGGAGCATAAGCTTTGTTCTGAATTTTTGGACGAATCAGAGTGAAATTTCAAGGAGATCAGTCTAACGAATAACGGACTCGTACAATGTTGGTGGAGCTAAAACGTGCAAAGGTGTTAATTTGCATAAAATAAACCTAGATTTTCTGCTTTACCTATAAGGAACTGTGACTCGTTAAATGCGTGCATGCTTTAAGACGATAAATATAATTAGTTTTGTTACTTTCAATTTAGTTTTAAATTGCAATTGTGCTTCGTGCACGTTACAGGGGCGTAGCCAAGGAGGAGGAGTATTGGAATATACATCCCCCGATCCCTGCCCTATTTCGTATTAGCACAAAATTTTAGATTTCCCCTTAGAAATCTCGTTCATGATAACGTTTTGATTTCATATCCCTTACCCCCTAAAAATTTATTCATAATTAAATCCTTAATACATCAATTGAATTTTTATTTATCTCCCCTTCCTCCTAATCAAGGCAGCAATTCATAATTTCTATTTATTAACAGGGAAAAAAGCTGTTCGGTAAGGAAAAATGAACCAAACGTCTGTGAATTTCAATGACCACAACCTCAGAACCCATATGGTATTCTATAAGAAAAAACTTTGACAAGAAACCTCATATTTAACGTTCGCGTACACAGTGGTCTTGTGGTGAGGTCATATGGAGATCAAATTCTCAAATATTACAAATACTATTTTTTAGGTGTTCAAACAGCATTATTTTTTCTTATAAGAACAGTGTCAGTTTTCCTCTTGGGAAGTTCCTATGGTTAGGGTCTCTCAGAATAACGAGTACTTGAAGCATCAAAATTGCATGCAAAACTGCAGTGGCTTACCCAGAATTTTTTTTCGGGGGAGGGGGGTGGGATAAAAATTTTCCCTTCGATATGTGAGTCACGGGAAAAGCGCACAATATTGAATGGGTTTGTTTTTGAGTTAAGAGGGGAGCGTGAAATAAAAAATGTGAGAATCAAGATGGCGTCCGTTAAAGTTTAGAGGGGAATTTGAGAAAGTCGAAGAAGAAGCATCTAAGATGTCAGAGTTATAACTAATAACGACAGTGAGCAGGATTCGAGACTCCAAGAAAAGGAATATGTTTTTCAATGAAAACAAGGACGCTGGTTATGAATTTGGAAAAAGAGAAAAATTTTTAGTAAATTCATTGATAGTATACCAAATCCGAATCACTCAGAAGAATGGAAACACGTAAAAATAGTTTAGAGCATTTAAATGCACTTTTTTGGTGATAAATTATCAAAAGAGGAAAAGAAAAAAGTCGATAGAAAACCTGAAAAATATTTATAAAAATGAGACATTTAAAATTTTGTCAATGAACTGAATCTTTTTTTTTTCTTTTTTTCTATTTTTGGAAGAAAACCATGAACTTGACAGAAATGCATATGTAATTTGCATTTCTGTACAACAAATGTCATAAAATTTTCCTAATGTAGAAATAACTTCGAAAATATTTTTAATTCTACCCATATCAAACGCTTCAGGTGAAAGGTCTTTTTTGGTTTTAAAGCGCTTTAAGAACTACGATAGGGAAGAACGATTAAACAATTTGGCTTTATTATACATAGAATAGAAAAGTTTAGCAGACACAAAAATTATTGGCTTTATCACAGAAATCATTGAGGAACTTGCAAAAGAAAAATCAAGACACAAGTTCATATAAAATACTTTCTTAAGCAGTGGTGTAAAGGTTCTTTTTTGATTACGTGTAAGTTTTATAAATTCTTTTATCATGTTTTTGTTGAGTTTGATTTTATTGGCCGCATTCGTATACAAGTGCGTATTCGTACTGCAGCTTCGTTGAGAAGCAGTAGCGGATCCAGGGGAGGGGCTAGGGGGCTTCAGACCCCTCAAAAGAGATTACTAAAGGGTAACATTCTGCTTTATTATACCCTTTAAATAGCTAAACTGATCCTATTTTATAACTTAACCCCTCCCAAAAGCATGCAACCTTGGTTTAGACTAACATTTTGATTTGTAGTACATTTTAATTGGGGGAAATGAGCTTTTTAAAAAATTTAGCCCCTCCCCAAAAAAAATTCTGGATCCATTCAGAAGATACTCTTGCTGCACGTTCCCTTGTTTTGAAATGGCGTCCTTTGTTATGGAAAGGTTTTTTTATTATGAAAAGTATTTTACGTTTGCTGAAACTGCAAATATTATTATTATTATTTTTTTTTTTTTGAGGAGGAAATTCAGGCATGCATTAGAAACTACAACGAAAGTACAGAAATTTTCCAAGGTAATCATTTTCTTGTATTTTTCATTTTAGTAAATTCAAACATGCATATTTTAGTGTTGAGATTGAAGTTGATTTAAACCGTTGTTAGCGAAATTTGAACTTCTCTTGCTAAATATCTTGAAAAAATGCAAGTTTGAAATTTCTAAATTTTGATCAGTGCATTTGAATGATGGCCATTCTTTCTTTTTAAATCCTCTTGATTTCATATTGCGTATGTACTAAAATCTTCTCGATAAAATTAACAAAATATGCATATTGTAAACAAACCCATCTCCTGGGCGACGAAACTGAAAAAACTGAAGTTGTTCGTAAAGTCAAAAGAATCTGATAGCCTCTGATAGCACTGAACACACGCATTCCAATTTTCTTATGAAAACTCGTGCAACGAGTTTGTCGTTTACAAATGCACCCATTGTTAAAGCAATTGAGAGAGATAGTTCAGTACTCAGGTATACGACGACCTCATCCGACGCACCGAGGGAGAACAACAGCAGTGCCTGGTGAGTACATTTTCCCACACAATTAATTTTCTTTGCTTGACACCTAACATTGAGGTTCTCTGTAAGTCTAATCTGTTTAATTACATGATGCAACATTTTCCACAAAAACTTGCATGTATTGCCAATCAGTACAGTATTATATTTAAACAACTTAAAAACGGCACTTATCAATTTACTAAAATTAAATCTAGTGGTAGGAAACGCAGCATTTCTAGTGACGAAGAGTCACCAGCTTCTACTACTTAGCTAATGACACTAGTTCTGTAGCAAACACTGAAACTCCCGAAAACACTGAAAATTCTATGATCAACAGTCTCAACAGATGATCAACAGATCAAAACTCTTCCTAAACAGTCAAATTTTGCACATCACAACAGATTCAAACTTTTGGACGATGAGTCTGACACTGACTGTTCTGTTTTCACTGACCCAGAACCCTTAATGGAAACTGAAGCTTCGGCTGAAGTCCCCCAGGCTCAAACGGTCATCAAAACAACACCAGACACAAATACTGCTAGCAAGGCTATAAACATTCAACCTGATAATACAAACTCCAAGCAAACGATTAAAATCCAACCCCAAACTAGTAAACAAACGAATAAAAACAGAACTTGTGGTGCCACCACCAAAACTAAACGGCGACCTGTTAACAAAACTAGAAAAATAAAGAGAAACACAAAATATAAGAAACAAAACAGTGAAACTAATCCCAGCCAGCCACGATACATCGAATTAACGTCGCCGTCGACGTAGTTTCGACGTAATCATCGACGTTAAAAATCCTTGGATATGTCCACCTGTTTGCCCGTCGAGCGCTGAACTTCTCGACGGCGTATTACCCGCGAGGGGAGACCGTGAGAGATAACAATCTCGCTTAACTACGGCGTAAGAATGGAAAAGGGTGACCGCCAGGAAGAGAAAATCCCCAATATTGGTCGAACACTCGTCGCTATAACGGCGAAGGGAGACAGATTCTCGGAATCCGTTTATAAAATTCAGCTCATAGTGGTTGATTTTACGTTATACGTTGTCGAACCGCTCCAACAGGACAGAGAAAACCGGCTTATATTCGTCTAATAGAAGTCGTTCTTTAAGGACTTCGCAGAATTTGTCGAATTCTGGCCATTTATAAACGTAGTAATTATGCCGCAATTCCAGACATTCAGAGAATAGACAACTACCATTTGCATACGTCGTGAAGGAATGGAAATTCAAACTGTTCTGATCTTGTGAACTTTTGCCGTTTCAAAAGGAAACATTTTATATTTCTATATAATACATTTTAATATTAGTTTGTTAGCTAATAAAAAGTAATTTTTAATTAAATGTGCAGAAATTACAAGTTTTAAATTAACTTCTAGTCGTTTAGATGAAGTTGTAAAATATACATTCATAAAAATTTGAACAGAGAGAAAATACATTAAAGAAAAATATAATCTTGATTTTTTGAATTTAATTGATCAGTAACTTGCATATATAGCTTATGTCTCTATTTTACATTTTAAAGGGTTTACTTTTTCCCCCCGGTACATTTTATGAATTGTTTTTACTGTAGGTATATTCAATAAAAGGGGGGTGGGTACGCTGTTTAATTCAATGTTATAAACAATCTAAATATCTTCGTATATTGGTGAAAGATAGTGAAAAAGTAACTTAAAAATTAAATAAAATATTAGTAAATTTAGTTAAGTAAGAAATACAGTTTAAAATGCAATTTTACTAACAGTAAATATAATTTACTTATTTTATATAAAAAAGGTTACTTTTTAACGAATATATGAAAATATTTAGATAGTTTATAAGAGTAGATTAAATAATTTTTTGCACCCTTTTATTAAAAATACCTAATACAGCCAAAACGATTAATAAAATGTACCGGGTGAAAAAATGGAAACCCTTCAAAATGTAAATTAGTGACATAAGTTGTTCGTGCGAGTTACTTATCTGTTAAATTAAAAATCAAGATTATATTTTAACTTTAATATATTTTTGTATATGTTCAAACTTTTATGAATATAAATTTTATAACTTTATCTAAACGATTAGAAGTTAATTTAAAACTTGTTATTTCTAATCATTTAATTCAAAATTGCTTTTCATTAGCTAACAACTAGTAGTATAATGTATTATATTTAGAAATATAAAGTGTTTCCTTTTAAACGGCATGTGCACCCGACAAGAAGTATGAATTTCCATGCTTTCACGACGTATGTAAATGGTGTGTGACTGACATATTCTCTAAATGTCTGGAATTCCGGCATAATTACTACGTTTATAAACTGTCAGGATTCGACGAAATGGTCAAGGAACCACTTCTATTAGACGAATAAGCCTGCTTTTTTATCTCCATAGTTTATTATAGATTTCCTGTAATAAAATATGAACAAGTTTTCTATCTACAAATCCCCCCCCCTCTCACCCTCCCACGAGAAAAATTCTGTCTATTTCATTACACAAACAGTTTTTTATTTATCTCTCTTAATTCTTTGATTTGCTCAATTTTACTACTCCAAATAGGTTTAAATTACATACTAAATGCACACATATTAGTATACAATTTAAAAAGAAAAAAAAAACTTGCATAAAGTGCTTTAATCTGTTTCATTGTAAGTTATGCCATAATGCAATAATAAGTTGACTTTTGTTATAGTAAGTTTACATTAAGTAAATTCGTGCTTATGATGAGAAAAAATATTTCATATGCTTAAGGTAAACAGTTGATTTTATGCCAATTGTACCTTTATATTTCACTCTATAATACAAATAAGAAGACTTATAATTAGCAATTAAAAAGAAAATGAATAAAAGAAACAAAGCACATAATTATTAGTTAAATAATTATTTAACTCACCTCTAAAATTTTGATGGCTGGAATTAAAATTTGTAGTTACCCCGATAAACTTTAATAACATCACCGGCCAACACAATTTAAAGAGAGCCAGACAAACTTATTAATATGCCAAGCTAACGATAAATCGTGTTAGCATTGAACTGGAAAAATATTCCAAGAGATACTTGAAAAATATCCACTTTTATAGTTAAAACTATGGAAATTTTACTTTTCTGTGTAGCGCAGCTGAGCTCAGCCATTGACTACATGCTGGAGCGAGTTCTGCCCTTGCATAAAAAACTGCGAAGTACGCGCGAACCATGAACGAATATACACACAAAAAAGAAAAAAAAGCATCTGTTTTCTGAGAAAACGGTTGGGGTGGACATGTCAAAGGTCGTGAGAAAGGACCCCATAAATTCTGTCTCCCCTGCACTGTTTATTCGACGTTCAACTGACTATTAACTAAGCTGAAAAAATTTCTCGATGCTCCATCGTGTTTCTTCTTGGCTGGCTGGGGGGGGGGGGTGTCTCTCACACCGCCCAAGCCATGAGCGGAAAATCGGCGATGCATTGACGGATCATAGACCTCCTGAGGGCGACCAACATTAACAGTCGAAGATAGCCGCCTCCCTGACCAAAATCGAACGGCTTTTTTTAACGTCGACAACACAATGTATGTTTGATCTCTTTTAAACGCTATTTTTTGCTGTAATTTTTCATCGACCTATTTTCGACATTTCGACATCGGGAATACGTAATTTAAACGTGTGTGCGCTTGCTGGGAATACGTTTAGTTTTTTCGAAATTATACAAACTGTGCGAGAGCTAAATGAAGCAATAGGCCTCAGAAAATACTAAACTTCTTTAGAGACCTTCGACAAGTTTTAACTAATGATGAAGATGACAATATGGAAAAAGCATTTAAAATATTTGAGATAATCACAATTCAATGTAACTTCAACGAAAATCATGGGTCAAAATCTAAATAATTTCAATAATTTCTGCTGGAATACGAACAGCATGGATCATCGCATAATGGAACTTAGGGACTACCTAGCTCTAAATGCATTCGATATAGTCCTCTTACAAGAGACAATGTTCCGACCAAACAAATATTACAGCATCGCTAACTACAATCTTTACCAAAACACTCCGACCCAAACTTCTCAGAGACGCCGTGGCGGCACGGCTATTTATGTAAAAAAGAACCTCATTAGCAGACAATTGGACATAAATTTCACTTGGCTTGAGTGCAAAAATGTCATTATTAATATAGACCAAAATAACTTCCTCTTTAGCTCCATTTACATCCGATTTAACGAACACTTGCCCGCTCAAGACTTATTAACACTAATTAACTCTCACCCCCCCCCCCCTCATTATGGCTGGGGACTTTAATGTTCACAGCACTGCTTGGAACTGCGTTCGCACCTGTAGTAGGGGCCGTCAGCTCCTGAAGTTTATCACGGATAACAACATCGCGCTAATTAAAACAACCACCTCCACTCATTACTCCCAAGGTAATCCTTCGTTTATTGATTTCTGTCTCACCAAAGACTTTCATTATAACACTGCAGCTCGTACAATAGACATGTTTGACTTTGACCACCTTCCCATTCATATTAGTGTTGATTTGCTCTTCCACTCTTCTCCAATTAAGAAAACATACACTCGTACTAATTGGAGAATTTACACCGAGTCTTTGTTGGATTCTCAGTTTGAAAATTTGCATCTTGACTCTCCTACCTCACTTAACTCTGCAATTAAAGATTTAAATGATACCTTAACCACCGCCAAAAATCTTGCCTCTTACGAGTGCCCTTATAACAAATTCAATCTCCTCCCTGCTGGTATCAAACAAAAGATTAGGGATACGAACAGAGCTAGGCGTCTTTAACAACGCACTAATTCCCTCTACATAAATAAGATTATTATCGACAAAAATTCATAGCTAGAGAGGCTCTACATACACCGTCAAGAGCGCTGGGAGTCTTTTCTAGAAGAACTAAATCAAGACGAGTCCGATGTTTGGAAAATAATTAAAAGATTTCGGAGAAAAAAATACGATTTCCCCCCTCTCCAGAGCCCTTCAGGTATTGTTTACACGGATGCGGACAAAGCCAACACTCTAGCGCAAGCATACAAACAACAATTCACTGCACACTCTGATCTCGTTAACCCTGATTTTGATAGAGACATCAACTTAATCAAACTTAACAATAAAAAAGCCCCTGGCATAGACAACATAACTAATCTTATGCTTAAAAATATCCCACACAACATTCTTGATCATATAGCTCAAATCATAAACACAATTCTCGATCTCAATTTTCCTGATGTTTGGAAAATGGCCATTGTTTGTGCCATTCCTAAGTCTGGTAACTTGGCTATCCCAGAAAATTACAGACTTATTAGCCTTCTGAGCAGTCTCAGTAAAGTAGCTGAAAAAATTATCCTGAGGAGACTTAACTCTCACTTGCGGGATAACAACATCATCATTCCTGAGCAATTTGGCTTTAGGCCCAAACATGCTACCACTCATCAGCTCCTCAGAGTAGTGGAATTTCTTTCTGAGGGCTTTAACCTCAAGGAATCCACCGGAGCAGCAATGCTGGACATTAGCAAAGCTTTTGACCGCGTCTGCCATAACTCACTTATTTACAAACTAATCACTATAAACACGCCGGACGCGTTGTTTCATTTGATTAACCCATTTATGCCTAGCGTCCCTTTTTTGGGACGGCATTTTCGCTATTAGTCGAGAACGTTATTTATTTTTCCTAGCCTTTATTCATGAGTATTGAGCCTCAACTCTAGAAAATATTTTAACATGACCCAGTAGGATGTTGATATTTCGATTTTTATGCATAATAATTTTAAAAGAAATCATCCCTTGTTCAAGAAGTTGACATCAGAAATTTATCTATTATTTCTGTTATCAGTAAAAATCGAAGAAAGTCGCAAAAATATCCAGGCACAAATGGGTTAACTCTTAGCTGAGAAATCGAAAGTTCTCCGTCCGCATCAACAACACTTACTCCACTCACACTCCTATTGAGGCTGGTGTACAACAAGGATCACTCCTTGGTCCTACACTGTTCAATATTTACATAAATGATATTCCAAGAGATTCTCACACATCTTTAGCAATATATGCAGACGATACGGCTATAATGTCCAGATTCACACACACTGACACTATGGTCAACAAAATTCAGAAGCACATCGACACACTCTAAGATTGGTTCGCCACTTGGAAATTAAAAGTAAACCCCTCTAAGTGTCAGGCCATTCACTTCACTAGATCCCGCAAGATTGCGAAACCAATATATATTAATAACGAAACAGTTGAATGGGGCAGGACCTGTAAGTATTTGGGAGTCATGCTGGATTCCAGACTGGCTTGGAAGGCACAGGCCACGTATGCCCGTAACAAAATGATTGCGGCCGAAAAATCTATCTCAAAGTTACTATACCAAAGCAAACTTAGCATTCCCAACAAACGAAAACTGTACAACATGTTTGTCCTCCCTGCAGATACATACGCTAGCCCCATTCGGGGTTATACTGCGAAAACAAATTTAAACGTAATCACAACTCAACACAATAAAATACTACGAAAAATTAGACATGCTCACATATGCATGAGAAACTCGGTTATACGTAGAGATCTCATGATTCCCTCCATGTACGAAATTATTAAAAAACAAGCCCAACACTTTTATGACAATAACTTACCAAATGAACTAATTGCAGAAATCCCTGATTATGACTTACGTGATCCAGACAACCGGACACGGCCCAAAGCTGTCCTCCTGCTTAATGAGTAGGATTATTAGCATCAATTCTTACTACCCGTTCTTTCAAACTACGACTTCCCTATTTGTGTCTCTTGATCTTGTCCCACCCTTGACATTGTCTTCTAGTAGTCCCTTGTATATATTGTATATAATTAATTTTCATTTTGCATTATTCTCATACTGTTTTGCTCTAATATATATTACTATTTACCCTTTCTATTATGTATGTTCTGATACTGCATTTTCTCTTACATGACCCATCGATGTATAACTACTCATCAAACAACTGGAGTTAAACCGTCATGGAATAGGCACTCCTTTCAAGAACAATTCGATGATGATGATGATGATGATGATGAGATCGTTCAGTGCCCTCCCTCACGAAAAAAATTAATAGTGCCCTTACTACACGAAATTATGAAAAGAAATTGGGCTTAGGGGGCCTCGAAATTTTAGCACTAGGGCCCCCCAATAGCCTTGATCCGCCTCTGGGCACCTGGAGACAACCAACAGCGTGTCAACTTTGCGAATTTTTTCCTAATCAGACATGATGAAGATAGCACGTGGCCGCTGCGGATATCATGGGCGGATGAGGCACATTTCACCCTGGCAGGGAATGTAAACTCCAAGAACTGCGTTCATTGAGCGGAAGAAAATCCTTACGATGTGGCACCAATGCCTTTATACGACAGACACGAGAGTGTGTGGTGCGGCGTCGCAGGGACATTCACTCTGGGTCCTTACTTCTTAGAAGAAGTCACATCCAGTGGTATGCAAACGTGCTCCGTCACACGTGCTCGGTTTAAAGCAATGTTGGAGAATTACGTAATTCCAGAATTGCAGCAGCGAAATGTCATTAATGACATTGTATGGATGCAAGACGGTGTTCCTCCATACATTGCCAGAAGTGTTCGACAAGTGCTGCAACAGCACTTTGGTGATAGAGTCATCGCGCGTACCTTTGCCGTTTCGTGGCCACCTCGTTCCCCCGACCTCAATCCGATGGATTTCTGGTTCTGGGGTTATCTGAATTCGAAGGTGTACACATCAAATCCCCAGAATTTGCCAGACTTGAAAGATGCCATAAAACGGGAAGTTCTACAAATTCCTCCTGCCATGATACATTCGTCATTGTTATCGACAATCTCCCGCAGGCAATGCGTTATCGTCTGCGAAGGTGGCCACGTTGAAAACTTGTAATTCGAATAAAAGTCTTTTCCCCCTCTCCTCTCTTTTGTTATCATTGGTTCTTTACGATGCTCCTATTTGCAAATGTTTTACGCCGCCAATTTACATCATACGTGTCTCGTTCCAACGTCATTTATGGTTTTTCCATGCTCTGATCAATTTGCGCACGAAAAAAGTGGGTGTTGCCATTCGAAAATTTCGAAATGTTTTCTCTGTAACCGTAACTGTGAGAGGTTTATTGTTTTAAATCATCACATTCTGGACCCCATACGTTCAAATAACTACATCTAAACTTTCATTTCGATTGGTTGAACGGTTCGGCCCCTAAGGGACTCATATATAGGGAAAGTTGTTTTTAGACCAATCTGTACGGAAGTTTCATCTCAAATGAATAATTTAAATGAAAATGACACCCTTTGCGGTGATACACAGAAAGAGAAAAGGTCCTGTGCCGTAACATGAACATTCAAAGTTTTTTATTACGGCACTAGGTTGAATTCTACTTTAACTGCCTTATTCCGCTGAGTTGACGATAAATATTTGAATGTAATTGCCGTGACGATTTTTTTTTTAATATGACAACCGTTTATAATGAAGCGATCTTTGAAGCGTCATTCAAATTAATTTTGCGCGTGATCAGCGTTCAGTTTTGTTTCACATAGTTTTTGATTCACTGCAGATGAAGGTTTCAACTCATTTACTTTATCAACTCCTAAGCCACATATGGGCAACTGCCGATCCGCCACGGCTTTGAATCCGGATCGCGAAATCCTGAATGAAACCCAAATAAACCATTGAAAATCCCGTATAAATCCCCTTAGCTTAAATAATGGTTAGGACCCCTTAGAAAGACCTTCCACGGAGGACACCACACCCATCGACCTAGATCTCACTTGTAGATAATTGATCTTAATCCCACAACAACAGCAGCCCATGTAAATCCTAATTATACGGTCCGCGATTCACCAACTTCCCAAAGTTTGGCCCGCAACTTTTCAAAGATTGCAAGTGGGGCGCAGTCCGTGGTGGTCTTTTCAAGGGGTCCTAACCCGTATTTACGCTAAGTTTCGGAGAAAAATCATGGAAAACTCCGAATGGTTAGATCGACGGACGCGCTATGGGACCCGAACCGGGGACCTTCATACTTCGCCCGTCTACCATTTCTAGGGACATAACCAATGCGCCATGGTTAGGCGAGCCGTGGATTAGATTGTGTTGTTTTGTGTTGTGTACTTTTATTGAACTAGAGGATAAAGCCCGTAGTGGAAACAATTACAACGGGTGCTAGAATGTCTACACTCAGAATACTCATCTTTACCCACTTAAAATAAATAAGTTCAATTTTTATTATATACCGAAATCGGAATTGCATACTCTGCAGAAACTTTTCGCATTCAAAACATTTCGTTTGGTAAGAAGATCCTCTTCTATATCAAAGCTTAATGCAAGATGCTCTCCTACATCAAAGCTTAATGCTTTCAACTTTAGCAGGCGTTCTCAGAAGCAGCCAGAAAGGAAACATCAGAAGGAGACTGAACCAGACACTAAATAAACTCACTCAGCTAATGATTCCATTCCGAGTACCTCAAGAGACTTTGCACCTAATGAAGAAGAAAATTCGTACTGGTTAGACCAAGTGAGACAGGAAAGACGCCCTCTTTCAATAAGTTAGCTATTCACAGGAGTGACATCCAGGATTCCAACTCTCAGGATATTAACGATCTCAAAGCAAATCGAAAAAAAAAAGGATGAACCTGCTGAGGAGCGTCAAAGACGTAAATGCCTGAACGTGTAGCTCAAAAACGAGCTGTGGAAACATATGATTACCAGCAGCAGCGCTTGGCTCAAATACGTTAACGTGCAGCCAAACACGAGCATATGAAACAGATGATCTCCATTTGGAAGGAGAACGACGAAGAATAGCTAGACGTCGACAAGCACTTCGGGAAACAGTCTGAGTTATCTTCAAAGCCGTCACAAATGCGAATACTTCCTATCATAGTTTACAAGCTTTTAACAGGTCTTGCATTCACGGTGGAACTTTGCATTTTCCAGAAGAAAGAGTAAAAAAATCAGATTAAGAGAAGTTATTTTGGGGACTGTTGTTTGCAGGGTAAGATTGATGTAGGACATCCTGAATTTCCCAATGAATTGGTGCGGTTGTTCCTTCGATGCCATCCACATTCCAAAGAGTTTCATAAAAGAATTCGAACTTTGAACGCATGCTTTGCAATGGCTTTATTTACAGTATATGACGACTGAAACTATTAACATTCGAGGTGCGTACAGCTACGTTTCGAACAGTCTGTAATAGACTTGATGAGATTAGAACAAACTCATTCATTTGACAACTCAACCAGCTCAAAATCCTGATGCTGAATTTGGACAGGGCAACAAGGTGTACGACGAGGGAAGCGGGGGTGAGGTGTAATAATCAAACAATGCTCTGTGTGATTAGATATATTTCTGAGATAATCAAGACGCTAGTAGTGAATGCATGAACAATTCGCATTGTCTCATCCAAGATCTTCGCTGACACCCTCGCTGACGTACTCTCTGCTACAGAAGAAAGGAGCCACTCTACGTTAAACTACTTTTTGCTCAACCCTGATGACACCGACCATCGAATATTTAGCAAACAAAGTATGTGCCATTGTAACATTGAATGCTGACCAAAGCTTTCCTGAAAATGAATGACTGATCCGAAGACGATGTAAATCTTTGGTAATCATGAAGATTATTGATAAGTGTCAAGCCATTTACGTACCTATTATTTTACACTTAAGGAGCCTTTAGATTCTGAGCATGGCTCGGTAACCTGGTACTATATATAAATGTGTATATATATATATATATATGTATATGTGTGTGTTGTGTGTGTGTGTGTATAAATATATATATAACTAATAAGTAAAACACAATATATACTGCAAATATGACATATCTCTCATGAAAAAATATAACAGCAGAATTAAGAATTACAAAATACAAGTGGGGAAAAAAAAAGAAGCTGAGCCATATAAAAAAAATTTCTTTCATTATTAGATTAATCTTCTCATATAAACTAACTTATTATTCACACTTTGTTATTATTAATAATCATTATAGTTTTAAAAACAATCTATTATATTTAATTGGCTATACCATCTATTTTATTTAATAATTTTAAATTCATTATTATTCTATATATCTTTAATTTATTTAATATAACTGGATACTAATAATGTATAATAATATTACCCTATAGTATTTGGCAACACCTTTATATTCTTCTTTCCACTATTACACTTTTATTTTGTGGCAACACTCGTTTTCACTTACTACAAGTTTTAATTTTGGCAACACTTTGTACTCGCTTTCCATGTGCTTTCTACCACTCCAGATTGGTATGTCGATTTTTCATTGCTTTTTCTTTTATTTTGATATATTTGGTTTTCTGTTTCTCCTTATTTATAGTAGGGTAGAGCCTAAAACGTGCGGAGTGAATATCTCTTTTGATATGCCACATAACCGAAACCCTACTATTTTGTTTGTCTTTAATTATAATCCACTGGTTATGACTCCTGACGATGGTGCCAGTGGTAATAATTTCCGTTCCATTCTATTATCACATTGCTTATTGTACTTTATTTGGCTCAGCTTCATTTTTGTTTCCTCACTTATGGTTTGTAGTTCTTGTTTCTGCTGTTATACTTTTTTATGCGAGGTATGCCATATTTGCATTTGCGCTTTACAAATAGGATATCTTCTCAGTACTTAATTATGGATGCTTGATTTGAATCTATATGCCATTTTTGCATTGTGAAATTATTATATATATATGCATGTATATGTATTTAAAAAATAATTTCACAATGCAAAAATAGCATATAGATTCAAATAAAGCATTCATAATTAATTATAGAGAAGATGTTTGTTTTGTAACGCGCTGTCCTGTTGTTGTAGAGCACAGATAAGACATAACCCTGTCTCTCTCTCATCTCTAATGGAATCACTTACATTATTTTACATGACCTGCATCCGGGGTTACAAAGGCGTGTGCACACGCGTACACTGGAAAGAATCCAGAATCGGGCAACCTGGTGTCTGGCAATTAATTAAATAATAAAAACATAACTCTAATAGTGCGGGGCATGTATGACAGGAAAGCAAAGCTTACAGTGAAAATACCGGCTTAATGAGCAATACCCAGACTAGTAAAACTCAGACTATCTTTTTATACAGGGTGTACAGTAAGGTGGTGCGAAAAACAATTTGTTTTTAAATTTGAAACGTCACCATGTGCAATAGTTGTGATTTTGGTAGTAAAATTAAACCCTGAAATTTGGATGAAATTGTTTAATATCTTAGGTCTCCTCAAGAGCCACAAAGTTTGGAAATTATAGGTAAAAATTCATTAAAATCAACTGCTCTTTTCATTAAAAAAAACTAAAACTATGAAATGTCACCAGGTTATTTATTTGCACTTTTGAGTATATAAACGTTTGTAAAAAGCTAGCCGATGTAAAATTAATTCTTAGGTCTCCCCAAATTCCTTAAAGTAGAGAATTTTTCACTGAAAATGGTAAGCAAAGATATGTAAATAGAGAAGATACTAGTCTTACCTTCTCATATAAAGAGTAGGTTATTTCATTCGGAAATCAGACTTTGTTTCAAAACATGGCATTAGCTTTCTATCGAATGTTTTTGCTCGGATGAATCCATCTCTTGCATGAACGCCACACACATGAAGAGCGGATTCTGTAATAATCCTAATCATCCTCTCAACTTCTTGGGAATGGCAGGGTATTTTTATAAATTTATCGCATGAACTTGAATGTTTATCCGACTTCAGTAATTCCTGTAACATACTAGTTGTCCATTTCTTTGTGATGGGAGGCTCAGTCACAACACATTTTTGCCAGTGGATAAGGTTAATGTAGTCATTGCTTTCGAAATTCAACTTTGGAATCTGAAACCTTCTAATGCTCGTTGTTTGTTCTGCAGATTTTCTGGCCTTTGGGATACGATGAATGGCAAGCTGAGGGATAGATATTCTGTCGTCGAATAACATTGCAGCGAGTACATTTTCTGCATGAGCAAAATACGCGTTGTTTTGAACAACGTTTATTATACCCTTTAAATTTTCTGGGAGATACTGAAATCGAGATATAAAATATTGCAAATTCTTTGGGCCATCCTGAAAGGCACTGTTACACTTGATTCTGAACCATATCGGTGCGTATACTTTCATTACGAATGTGGCTAATACAATAAGTTGTGGCGTTGTTCCAACATTAGATGTTCCAACATATAAACGCAAAATGCGATTTGCGAAGGTTAGCCACCGAGAATGGGAAAGTTTTCCAGGGTCTCTATTTGCTAGATCTTGGGGGCAATAACCTGAGGAAACAGCCTTACAAATTTCCCACAAATAACGTTGATCCGTGCTAAGATCTCCAAAGTCAATATCGGACTCAAACGAAAATTCAATTTCCTAGAACTTAATGATAGGAAGGTTAGTGCACGTCTTCAGGGACTTACAAATCAATCCACTTAATGTGCTTGGTCCTGGTGTTTTCCCATCGACTGCTTCTGCAAGGTGGCGTAAAGGCAGTTCGTTAAAATGAAATTGACATATTGTCCAATGCACGGGAGAAATGAGCTTTTCTTCAAGGCGTCTAATTACACCTGCATTTACACCGGTATTAGTCACTTCCCATCACTTCCAATAAAGGCTAATTCTGATTAATCAAAAGCTTTCTCATTTAATAATCTGAAGATACCATAGGAAATATCCTTTGAACTCTTGCTCTTAGGTGCAAAATGTCCGAAATAGGCAGAACCGGGTTCTTCAACTACTGTAATATGCTCCTCCCATATTTTTCTCTTGTGCCACTTGCTGTCATCCATTTTCGTAATTGTAAGAGTTTCATCCCTTCTTCCGTCCAAAAAGAAAGCTATAATCTTGTGACCAGACGTATTTAACTCATCTTGAATTGGTTGACGTGTCTTTATCCTTTCTCGCCGAATTTTATACCGATCGATAACAGGTGTACTGCTATCTTTCGTCTGTTCTTGTCTATGTTCACTTACATCATGAAGCAAAGCTGATGCAAGATCAGCTGCAGCTCGATCACTGACGCTTCGCCTGTCACACTTTCTGGAAAACACAGATAATTTTATTTTAGACTTAGGTTTTGAAATCAGCTGAGAGCGCTGTGGAATGAAATCAGAATCTTTCTCTGTGGTCAATAAGTGACTTGGACCTGGCTCGTCTGGTGTTGTTGTAAGATTCGGATTTATATCCTCTTCCAAAGTACTGTCATCTTAAAATTGAAGGGCCGCTTTTGTTGGTGCATTTTCCATTGATTTCTTATGGATGTGCTGTTGCCTATCACTCTTTCGAGCTAATCTTTTCTTTAGTGCATTGGTGGTTTTAGCGTCAATTCCACCTATTCTCATTTTTCTGTGCGTTCTTTGGTCTATTATAAAATTTCTTTCTTTCACAGGTACTTTATTCATAGAACTACATTTGCAAGTATCCAAGCATTTGCATTTGCACGAGCATATGTCAAAGATACGTTTGGAATCCGCACGAAATTGCTCAATCTTCTTTAAATAGGTTTTACCCGTTCTTTGTGCGTTCTTTTTCAGGTTTTGGATTTCATTGTTGTATACCATAATGCGCTTTACAGCTGATTTCTGCAGCGAAGTCGGAAGAGATGCTTTTTTCCATATACTCAGTACTTTGTCCTCAACAATACGTGCTAATTCTGCAGCAGCAGGCTCATAATTTGCACCTTCCTGTCTAAGATTGTTTCTCACAAAATAGTAATGGCGCATTACATTTTCGTACGTAGGCAAAACATTGTCATGCATCTCCATATAACTCCCAAGAATAGGGCAATCACTTTTATTTCTTGTTTCAGCCATCTTAAGTTATTGAACGACGAAACGAAAATGACAGTACAATCCGCTTAAATCAGAATCACAGGGAGTGAAATAATGTATAGCATCGTTAAAACACAACACATGGCCCCAGAAATATTTCTAATCAGATTCCTCAACAACAGTGCTAAAGTTCGGTTGTCGAGGGAGATGGGTTAGAATGGCGAGGGGGGGGGGAGGAGGAGTAATAATTTAAAGAAGAATGCAAGCTGAAAATCAGGACGATGTTTACAAAAAGTATGTGAGATGGTGAGATTTGTTAATATCAAGCTCATGTTGGCAATGAAGTGGATGTAGACGACTTCGTTTATCCAATGTATCGAGCTATTTTTTCGAGTAAAAATGGCAAACTTTAAGGGATTTGGGGAGGCTTAAGAATTAATTTTTACATCGGCTAGCTTTTTACAAACGTTTATATACTCAAAAGTGCAAATAAATAACCTGGTGACATTTCGTAGTTATATTTTTTTTAATGAAAAGAGCAGTTGATTTTAAAGCATTTTTACCTATAATTTCCAAAATTCGTGGCTCTTGAGGACGCCTAAGATATTAAACAATTTCATCCAAATTTCAGGGTTTAATTTTACTACCAAAATCGCAACTATTGCACATGGAGACGTTTCAAATTAAAAAAAAAAATGTTTTTCGCACCACCCTAGTGTACAGTGCTAACGCTGTCCAATGGCTATTTCCTAAACCGTTTGTCAGAGACACATAGTTCCAATTGCAAAAATGCTTTAAATTGTAAAATCTATTATATCAGAAGCAATCGAAGTCAATAAATCAATTTCTATTAAAATTACAAAATTTAAATTTTTATACGGTCCCGCGGTCCTATCAGTTATATTTAGAGAAAATTTCTTTATCCAATTTCATGCACAATAAAAAAATTTCGTCCTTCTACGACCAAAATTCATCGATTTATGAAGCAGCAAACATTGTGACTTAAGTCACTTTTCCACGTTTAAAAATGTCCCGTTATGGTAAACCGTTAAGGGACCATATAAATACGGAAATTTTAAATTATAGGCTTTAATTTCATTTTCTGGCATAATGCGGAAAAAGAAGCAAAACTAATTTTAGAGTATTGATCTTCAAGCAGACAGGGCCTTATTATCGCATGGGCAAATCGGGATTTTGCCCAGGACCCTCCAATTTCAAATATTGTTCTGAAATATTCTTTTTTATATAAAAATTTTATTAAAAATAAAACAAATTTCATAGATCAAGGGCCCCCAAATCCATCAATGGCGGGGCCCCTGTTGGTCATAAGCGGGCCCTGCAAGCAGAGGGTTATAGTCAAGCTCTATTAAAATCTATCTGAGGTCAGACTTAGTAAATCGTATATGTGTAGTATGCACATGTGTAACATAAGAGTGCTAGCAAAGTACAAGAAGAGTTTTCTTTACGGGTGCATATTCAGATTGCAGTCGAGGAAGTTATTTAACGCCAGTTCATTTAAAAAGCTGTTTAAAGAATTCTATTTTCAGCATGAGCTATATTTTTATGTTACTTTATTGGATACACATAGTTAAACATTAATCTTCTTTATGGCAATCTATATTCATAATATAATTAATAAAATTTCTAATAAATATTACAAAGCTCAAACCATGTACATTAATTTTTCTCAAATTCATTTTGTATACAACCCCTATTTCGTAGCTCGAAAAGTGCTTTAACTTTAACCAGCTATAACTCGGTGAATTTTGGTCGTAGAAGGACAAACTTTTTTTATTGTGCATGAAATTGCATAAAGACAAATTTTCTAAATATAATTGATAGGACCGGGGGACCGTATAAAAATTTAAATTTCATAATTTTTATAGGATTTGATTTATTGACTTCGATTGTTTCTCATATAGTAGATTATACAATTTAAAGCATTTTTGCAATTGGAACTCTGTGTCTCTGACTAACGGTTTAAGAAATAGCCGTTGGACAGCGTTAGCACTGGACACCCTGTATATTATATATACTATATATATATATAATGAAACTGAAATTTTTTAAAAAGTTATATATATATATATATATATATATATATATATATATATATATATATAACTTTTTAAAAAAATTCAGTTCATGTGAAAATTTACAACGAAAAATTTTTTAAACTTCTCTAATAGATAGTATATCTAGCTCTGGGGGCGGGAGGCTCGAGACCCAGAGCCACCCTTGGGTCTTTTGGCACTGGCACTGGTTGGCGGCATTTGTACATCAAAGGAGAGTTCTGTATCGAAGAGATAGCACTGCTCGCTCGCCGCTGCCACCGTTTAATTTAAGGTTTGTCTGGTTTTTTTTTTTTTTTTTTTTTTTTTCGTATACATTCTGGCACAGCAAACGCTGTGTTAGATTTGCGTTGTTATACTGTTCTAATAAATCATTAAATATTTTAGAGTTTTACTAATATATCGGGATTTTTCATCCTAATATATCTTACTTTAATTGTGGTATTATGGATCTTTTAAATAATAAGATAGGGATATTCATCTGAATGGACCTACATTTCCTCTAAAACTTTTGCACATGCATATGAACACTTTCTTATTTATTTTGAAATTTTTATTGGGTATTTTGAAGGTTTTCTTAGACGGGTGAAATGCTGATAGAACACTGCTAAAGAGAGTAAAGGCGTTATGTTTTTATGTCTTTATGTATCTCAATAGATTAATATTTAATTGTGAATACCGCTAGCATGTTATTATCTTTAAATGTATTGTTTTGGCAAAGTTTTGCTATCTAATCTGAAGTTCTCACAACAGGTGTCGTTATGAAGTATGCAATTGATAATTGATGTTTAACATCAACAATGGAGAGGTTTAAAAAGGATTTAGTGAGAAAAGAATTGGTTCCTATAAAAGTACTTATGTTTTTAATATATGGAGGTAAGTTCAAAAAATGCTTTTCATTTTTATTTAAAACTATTGCTAATATAATCAGTGATATAACACAAGGCAAGGGAGGTTTAGGGGATTTGGACCCTTCCCATGAGATATTATTCTATACTTTTTCAGAAGATCACAATATGATAAAATATGAAAATTCACAATTAGACCCTACATTACTGGAGGAACGAATGTTGAGTACGTGCTTTGTGATATGGTAAGCCTACACGAGGGACACCTGTCTACGGGGGGAGGAGGCGGTGCCTTGGTTGGAGGACTTTTTAAAACATTCAAATGCGTATTCACTTTGCATCTGTTTAAAAATTACCAAACCTCCAAACTATTAGATCTACAGGCACGCGGTGGGACCTACACACTTCAGCCGTCTTCCGTGTTCAGTGCATTATCCACTCGATCTCAACTCGGCATCGGTGGGCCCTTTGTGGAAACGAATTCCAATGGCCTTCGGCATAATCGTAGTATAATACCATGTGAGTATACTCTGCGTAAAATTTTAAGATGCAAATGCAATGCCCAAATTCAGTCGAGAAAAACGGAAGCTCCCCATCATTTATAAGTTACACAACTCCCTTCTGAGTTTGCCGTGGCGTGAGTGGAAACGCTTTTGGCTTGCTTTCGCATGCTTGGATTCGAATCGTGCTGTGCAATACATTTTCTCCTTTCCTTTTTTTATACATCAATACTTTTGATTGGTATCATGTCAATAACTAATATCAATACTCATAATTAATCCATTTATTGCAAAAGTAAAACACTACTTATTTATTCATTCATTTATTTTTATTTAATTATCAATTTTATTACTTATTGAGTTTTTCGATATTTTTTGTTATTTATTTTAATTTAATTTCTACTATTCCAAGCCTCATATTTTTATTATTTAATTTTTAAAGTACATGGTACAATATCACTATGGTAAAGGCCTTATCACTAATAATGGTCTTTGTCTAAAGTGGAAAAGTGGTCCACGGCTTAAATTAGGTTCAGAACCGCTGCGTTAAGTATGTTAAAGAATTAATTAAAAAGGAAAAAAAGGTTTTTTCCCCTCCGCAACTCCCACAAATGCTGTATTATTTTATGTTTTGTATACATATATTATGGTCAAATGTCGTTGAAATTAGGTCCGCCGAAAAACATCGCGCAGCAAACTGGGCAAAAAAGAAGACTACACTGTTATTTTTCTATTGACTATTGTTAGGAAATCGATTTGGCCGTACCCCCTTTATAGTTCATTGCTCTTTTGAAATTTAAACTAAAGACTTTTTTGTTCTGATTAAACAAATTGTTTTTGTAAAGCGAACAAAAACATTATGATCGAAACAATAATGTTTTTTTTATACATTAAATTAGATTTAAAAAGACTGAGCGAGAGTTACAAACAATGGGTTGGATTAAAACATAGTGTTCCAAAAAGAATACCTAATTTTGAAAGCTACGTTGACTAAACTAAAGAGTTTAATTTTTTTAAGCAAATAAATAAAATTAAAAAAGAAGTCTAAAAATATAAATGTTCAGTCTGACCACCACTTGCTTCCTCAATTAAAAGCGCTAGTCAAAATGTTAAATATACACTGAGGTGACAAAAGTCATGGGATACCAATATGCAACTATACATATGTCGGTAGTATCACGTACAACTAGAGGTCTGCGCCGCCGCGCCACGCCGCCGCCGCCGGGCATTTGTATCACGCCGCCGCCGCTGAGGTCTAGGCCGGCGCGCCGACAAAGAACGCCGATTGCCTGCCGCAGCGTACTTAACCTGCAGGCTTCAAAACTTTAAAAAAAATTGTGCTTAAACTTTCAACTGCTTATTATTTTCTGGATACTTCTTACCCTTTTATTGGCCAGTGCTCCCACTTGAGAACATGAAATTAAAAAAAATTTTGAAAAATTAAATGTTATTAATATTGACTAGAGAAAAATAGCTGATAAAATTAAAAGTTGACTTGATTGTTGAAACGCAAGTTGCATTTCTATCCTTGTGGGAAACTGGAAAAAAAATCATAAAAATAGCCATTTTCATAAATTTTTACAGAGCTATCTTGACCCCCTCCCCCCTTCAAGCTTAATTCATATCTTTATTTAAATTTAAAAATAAATCTTTCATTAATTCTTAATATTTCACTTATTATTTAAGCCATTGGTCCACAACCCCCGGGCCACGGACCGGTCCTGTTCCTCAGATCAAATAGTACCGGGCCGCCAAGGAACATTAAATTCTTTGGATTTTATTTACTTTGGTGTATTTCTCTCGGGTTTTTGCGACTTTGTCGTGTTTGTGTTTATTTATACCTTTGTAACAGAAGAAATATTGTAATTCTTTTAACATTTCTCTTTTCTTTTTGCTGTTTATGAAAGATTTCAAGAACAATTAAAATTGCAGTCATAAAATAGAGAATAAATTTTCTTACCTTAAAACTATTCCAGACAACAATTCTGCCGGTTGAAATGCTACATCACTTTAGATTCTTTTTTTTTTTTTTGTGTGTGTGTGTGTGTGTGTGTGTAACTGTATTTTATTTTGGAGGATTGTTTAAATAGAATTAAATTAAAGTTATTAAATGAAACCAGTCTAAATCAGAAACATTGAACGCCCTCGCTCTCCCACCCTCAGCGGGCGCTGTAAAATTATCAAACGTTGACCGTTTCGTGGCGATAAAAAGGTTGGTGTGCACAGATTTAAGATACCCATCACTATATTATAGCTGCCAACCGTTCCGATTTTATCGGATCATTTTCCACCGCTATTTATGAATAATTTTATTTTAAATTAAAAATATGGACTTGATTTAAGATGCAACTGCCACCGAAGAAGTAGTGGTGGGCAAGGGCCGAAAGAGAGATGTGAAGTGACGCCTGAAATACGAACGATTTAAAGTAATATATTTTAAAACAAGAACTCTTAACAAATACTGGTGTTGGAATGTAAAATTGACAAAAATTTTGTATAGTAACACACGCATATAATAGCACATTTAAAATGATAAACCAAATCTACTAAATTTAGAACTCATGATAAAGGCACATGAAAAACTTAACATGATGATTTCTTTTTAAATAAAATATATTGGAACTGTTAATGTCCATATTTTTATGGTAAGAGTATAAAATAATCAGCTGTTAATTTATAATGAGTTTTAGCTAAATTCAGTAGCTTTGTTTTCTTGTTTAAAATTTATAAAGACTTAAAAACAAAGTTCTGCAACTGAATCTTTTGACTTTTTTAAGTGGAGAAATTATTTTATGTATATATATTTCATTAAAAAAAAAAGGTGGCGAGAGCTTGAATTGAAAACAAGCTATTTTTAAAATAGAGTGATTGGTTGTTTTAGATTTTTTTAAAACGATCTAGAGAAGGAAAACATATGAAACATCCATTAATGGTATTTATCCACAGTGTGTTATAATACAGTTTTTATCCATTTTACATTCTAACACCAGTATTTATTAAGAGTTCTTGTTATTAAACATATTAATTTAAATTATCCACATTTCCGGTAAGGTAGGGAACGTAAGTAGCACCACCTATCGTGTACCACCCATTCCAAAGATGGCAGGCAAGAAATTTAAATGACATCCCCCCATTTAAATGACTAATATCCTTTAATTAACGCATTTGAAGGCAAAATATGCAGAAAACGAATTCAAAATATGGCTGGATCTGAATTCGGTCTGTAAAAAGTTAACACTAGTAAGTAGTACACTCATAACACTAGATACCATTTAAATTTTTTGAATCAATGGCGTAATTCGATTGCCTAACAAACCGCTTAAAAGCAAATGTATCAATTGTACACTAACAGCTAAATGTATCGTGAATGTGCTATAAGTGCAATATAAGCCTATGCGAGTTTGATAAAATCTATTGTTTCTTTTGCAGTAGAAATGTTTTAAAAGTGCACCGAAACGGTAGGCTCATACTCTGGAGCGTAACCACTGGCCGAGCGCATAGTGCTCTGAAATGTGAGACGGAAGGAGCCTGGTTCAAACCCAAATCGCATCCGCCTACCTAACCGTTCGGAGTTTTCCGTCGTTTCCTCCGAAATGCCTGTTAGGACTCCTTAGAAAGACCCCCACGGAGAACACTCCACACCTCGTCCTAGAGCCCACATGTAGCTAATTGGCCGTAATCCCACAGCAACAGAAACTCATACTCACGACTAGTTTTCATAGTCTTAAAAAATATTTTAACGTCAGTTAATACATAGGTGTGTGTGTGTTCGTACGCATACGCCCATTTTCATTATGCTCTTTTTCAATAATTTTTTCACGCCGCGGCGCGCCGCCGCCGCCGCCGGGTTTCTGAGAACGTTACGCCGCCGCCGCGAATTTTTGTGCGGCGCAGACCTCTACGTACAACAGGTATCATTGGTCAGTGAATTAGCAGAACTTTTATTTATAGTGAAGTATTGATGCGGCAAGGTAGCTGAAGTGATCATGGCTGCACGACGAGAATTAACAGAATTTGAACTCGGAATGGTGTTTGGTGCAAGACGAATGGGGCATTCAGTTTCGTAAATAATTGGCGAATTGAATATTCCGAGATCCACAGTGTCAAGAGTATGTCGTGAATATCTAATTTCAGGCATAACCATCCACTATGGACAAGGCAGCTGGCGGCCGCGTGCTTTGAATGACCGAGATCAGCGACGCATCCGAAGAATTTTCAGCTGCAACAGACAAGTAACGCTGCGTGAAATGACCGCAGAAATCAATGTGGGTCGACGTGTGCGTTAGGACTGTGCAGCGAAATCTGATTTCAGTGGGCTATGGCAGCAGAGGACCGACTCAAATGCCATTACTGAATGCACGACATCAGTGGCGCAGCGAAAGGGGGGGGGGTCCAGGGGGTCCGGACCCCCTATGAGCTAAGGGGCCGCTATGAGCAGGGTCCGTTTATCTACAGGGCGAGTGGGGCCCATGGGCCACCAATTTAAGGTGCCCATTTTTCACTTTCTCTTCTCTCTTTCCCAAATTTATTCTCTAAAAAGTGTCTGTTCTCTGAAAAAAATCTTTTTAAACTTTGTATCGGTAGTAGCACCTCCTGGCTTGAAAAGGAGGACGCGAGATAAAATCATCAAAGGCTTCCAGCAAGCACCGTCATAGAGACTCCTTAGGCAATAAATCTCCAGTCGTGTCTCTGATAGGGAATTTGTGGGGCTAGGATGGACGAATCGGACAATGTAAAGGGGAGTAATTCGTACCCTTGTAGCGTAAAGGAACGGAATATCCTCAGAAAGAATCTATTCATGCTACAATTAGCTGATAACAAAATTGTCATGAAGGAAAGAGGAAAATATATTGCCTATACTGTAGTCTTCAAGCACACCACTCTTCTTTTCTTTTGAAAGGAGATTGGTGTGCTTGAATCTCGGCTTGGATCTCGGCGATAAAGTTTTGCCGAGATAAACAAGCCACAGTATTCAAATAGTGAATATACACCACACACACACACACACACACACACACAACAAACAATAAAAAAGAGGGTCTGCTGGGAGCTTAGATGTGGTATAACGAAATTTCGAATGGTTCAGTGAATTCACTTAAATTGGATGCCTTTAATTTGTAAGCAGAAGCTTAAGTTTTGGGTTCTTTGTTTCTTACGATCATGAATTCGTCCAGTTTAAAAAGAAAGAAAACCCAAAGTGAAATGTTTTTATCTTTCTTCGAGAAGAAAAATTAAAGCCGATGGATGTGATCGTGCAGCATCAAAGACTGCTGATAGTATGGACGGGCCCGGACACGGTGAAAAATCTGTTGCACCGAAAGAAATCTTTGAGGGTGCTGAATCTCAAGCTCATCCTCTTGATATTGGGCTCTACATTAACAAAGAGGTAAACTTTACTTGATTAAATTTCAAAATAACTTTACACAACAGAGGAGGTGGAATCACACAGACGTGGTTCATAATTTATTATCAGTAAAAATCTTAATATAAAAAAAGATCTTTCAAGTATAATCTAGCAGATGGTTGAAGTGTTTTTATTTATAATTAGCCGAGAATTTTCTAAACATAAGACAATCGTACTTGCATGTATACAAGATGTAATGATCCAACTTATAAAGATTATTTAAAACTATATCATAAGCTTATTATTACTGACAACTACAATGTAGTCAATGATAGCAAATCTACTATCTTACGGTACTAAATATAAATATACATTACTTATTGCATACTATCTGCTTAGCCCGGCGTTGCCTGGTTGCATTAGGCGTTACGATGCAACCTGACTTAAAAATTATCTGCTGCTCTAGTCAGCTAATCAGCTAGTCCTGTTTACGGGAATGAAGCTTATTTTCACAACACTAATGCATAAAGTAAACATTAATTTTAAAGACATTTACTTATGTATTATAAAAATTACTTGAACTTACGTCAGTACAATGCGGCCCAACCCATTCTCATCTGTGATTTTAATTCTTAAATCCAGATTTAACCTGTTAGCTCCCACCGTTTCAAAGATTCAACACCGAAGATTTTCTTCTGTTCCCAGCATTGTTACCCAGATTGGTCTGCGTTTTTCAGTGTCTGATGCAACCACTGTTGCACTTTCGCAACACAGGACGCCAGCGGAGCATCCATAGATTCATGTTACTAGGTACAGAAGGGTATCTTATTCGTTGTGTCTTTGCAACGATGGGGGGAACAAGTTAAATCTGGGTTCTATGGGAGGGCTTAACTCGATAACAATAGAATAAAATCAAATTGACATTTTTTTCTTTTCCGAAGACGCTCACCGCTCAGGTACGCACTGCTAACAACCCAAAAACTTATAAATGGATTGCACCATGCCACTGATTGACTGGCTTCTTCTTTCTGTAGAGGAACAATATAAAAGCTGCTGTGGGGTATCTGAATTGATTTAAAGTGTGCAAATTGATCATGGACAAAGTTAATGCCTGGGTGATAAAGAAATCATATTTCTGAATTTATTGTACTAAATGTGAATCAAATCAGTTCTGTCGTTGGGGATAAATTTAATAATATATATAATATTTTTTAAAGGGATTTAGATGAAATTATTTATAATTTAATTATTGATTATATTTACCAATTGAAGCATTTAATTATTGTAATATTTTTGTCACGGAAGAAGTATATATTAATTTACATTTTAATAAGTTTAATATTAATGATAAAACATTGACGAGTATTATTGAAACTTCCATTAATCATTTACACGATAATTTTTCTATAACTTATGCATATAAAATAGTCAATAATTATGCATTTACATGCAAAACGATATAGATATTGAAACATCTTACTAATTTACTAAAAAATATTATCAATTTTTTATAATAAAATTAAATTTTATACCAGAATATTAAATTAACTTAAAATAATTAAAAATTTCTACATATACATATAATTTATCTTAATACCTAAATTCCACAAACTCCAATTAGTTTAGAACTTTATTTATTCTATAGGTTGTAATAACAGCAATAACCTTGCTAAAAATTTTATAAAATTATATCACTTCATAATATATATTATGAAGTAATACTATTTTAATAGAGTAATAACTGTACAAAGTAATAACTGTAATTTTATCAGAAAAAATAGTTATGATCAGGGGTCGATTAGCAGAGTTGGGGGGCCTGGAGAAAAGCTTCATGCTCCCCCCCTTTTTTCGAAAACTTTTTTTTATATACACGTGCATAGAAATTTTCGTATTACACCATACAAAGAAGGATGTTATAACAACATAAAACTGATTATTTAATTAGGATGCAAAATGAGATGAAATAGTTCGATCGATAATAATAATATTATGAAGGACAATCAATTGCATTAAATATTCAATCGTTCATTTCATTTCGCATATATATATACATACATACACACATGCATAGAATGCTTCTATCCAGCAGAGCTTACTTTAATATAACAGTAAAAAATTTAAATGTTATTTTCTTAGACCTTAATATTTATATAGGAAATAATATACTCTTCACCGATATTTATAAAAAGAGGAATGATTATAACTTTTATAACTTTAATGATTTTAAATAAATAACAGTAAATATGAGAGTGATTTCTCAATAGATCGCAAGGAAAACACTTTTATTGCTATCACTGAAATTTGAATTAATCATTCTCATACATTCATCGCATTTACTACATTTGAACTTAAAAAATAAATGTTAATCTTAACAGCACAAATTTCAGCTATATTATATATTAGTGTTTTAAAGGAAGTTTTGTAATAAAAACTAAACAACTCTGGCTGCATGTGTTTGCGATCTTAATTTTATAAAGGTTTATAAAATTTGAATAAAAATAATTCTTTAATGACAAGTGTACACTGACAATCAAAAATAACTTTTCCATAATCTTGTGGTAAACTAAATGGTATTATCACAAAAAACTGCATATAAATAAAATAGTAGTACTACCGTTTTGGTTAATTGGTTTTGAGTGGTACAAAGAATCATACTGTCCTTTTGTTTACATATGTGTGTTTCTTACAAAGTGTTTTTTAAATATATCTTAACATCAGCGTTTTTGAGGTTTTTTTAATGGATGGTATTATTTAAAAAATATATATCTTAACTGCATTTTTTTGTTTATTACCCTTTTTACAGTAAAAATCTTATAGTTAATTTTTGTAGGCGTATTGCTAAAATGGATTTAGCAGATAACATGAACTGCAGTTTACGAGTCTAGCAAAAAATAAATTCAAATTCAAACGATTTAATATTCAGAAAAGTAATATTTTACGATATTTATTAATAAAAAATAACACTTTTGCAGAAATCATTCAGCATTATCTAATCATTATCATTTATCTATCTCGGCATTAAGCTTCTGCAAATTAATTAAAAAAAATGTACAAATATGGGAGGAAGAAGGGGGATATATGTTAATGAAATACATTAAATTACCCTTTTTTGAATTCCAGTTTGTGTCAAATATTGTTGCTTTTTAAACACATATTATGCTAAAATATATGAAGAGCTGTTTATTTATTTTATTAATTTCTTAGGTAATGGAGGGTCGAGATAATATAATAAATAAGGTTTTTGAGACTTTACACAATCGACTCACAAGACGAGATTCATACAATTTTTTTATTTCCTTTTCTTTCATTGTTTTTTAAATAAATCATACATGATGAATCATAAAGTTCATATTTAGCCTATCGAAAATTTTCTTCCTGTCAATTGAAGAATCAACTATTGCATTTATTTTTTTACAAAACTTGAAATAGTGAACGCATGTTTTGTAACTGCAGCAGATATATTAATAAATAAAAGTTTTTTTTAATTAATTTCAGTTTTTTTTAGTAAAAAAAATTAAACACTCTTTAAAGTTTTAAAGAATTTTAATAGGAAAATTAAAATTGCGTGAATAATGTGATAAAATATTACTTTTACAAGAGATACCATTATTTAAATAATGTATTTAATTGTTATCATGGACAATAATTTTTAAATTTACAATTATTCTTTTATTAATTCTATTTTAAAGTGCGATAGCTAGAATAAACTACTTGAAAAAGACTACTCGTTTATTATCTTCTTTTTTAAAGACCACTGGGGAAGAGTTCTCTTCAAAACAGTCCCCGTTTTAAATCGCCTTTATCTCCTTTTAGAGATGAGTTCGGGCTCATTTTTTGAAGCCCGAGCCCGCCCGAGCCCGAGGACTTTTAATCCGAGCCCGCCCGAGCCCGAGCAATATTATTTAAGTCGGAGCCCGAGCCCGAAATTTCAGTTAAAGGTGAAAAAAAATCCAATTACTTCATTGATAGAATACAATGAATTTTGCCGTTTGTGCAAATTAAAGACAAATATAGTTGGAAACTCTCAATGCACTTTCTAATTCTTTATTTATCCATAATGTCGGATCTCATGACTAACTAATGAATATAAGCTGCTGTTCTGAAATATCCAAAGAGCTTAACGCTCTTTCTAGGCGCCAGTGTCGCTACTTTTTTTATAAGTACAGCCAACTCCGGTTATAGTGAACCCGGATATAGAGAACCATCGGATATAGTGGACGAAATTGGATGGTCCCCAGAGATTCACTATAACCGGAGTTGACTGTACTTTTATTTTCCTCATAAATCACTTTTTAAAATCTGTTTAAAGGAGTATGTTCAATAAAGGAGAAATTTTTCACGAGCCCGAGCCCGAACGCAATTGTGAATTACAGATCCCGAGCCCGGTTCGGGCCCGGGCTCGGGCTCGGGCTTTCGGGCTCGGGCTGAGCCCGTCTCATCTCTATCTCCTTTGTCTCTCCTCTCCCTCCCCTCCCCCCAAAAATGAGCTTTATTTAGTACATGAATTTAAACGTTCGGTGTAATAAATCTTTCAAAATATGATTGTATAGTTAGGCAAGTCGGAGTGTCCAGGCTGAGCAATTTTTTTATTTTTTACCAACTATGCGAAAAACAAATATTTCGCCAAGTATCGAATACATATGGAAAGCTACTCTTTTGGCTCTTTGCGGCATATTGTGTGAATTTCCTAGAAAAGGTAGACTGCATTTTTGAAATCAGGTTTGAGGTAAACAATGTACCATAAACATGGGAGAATTTCTCACGGGTGTACTGAGCCCGTTTAAAATATTTCAGGGAAATATTTCAGCCACAGCTCCCTCAGCTCCCCTACTTTCTACGTCCCTGAATAGACCTACAATCTATGTATGTGAGCTGATGTATAATTGTGTGAATTAATTTCTTCAATAATGAATTTCTTCAATTGGCATGTTTCATGTTTGTATGATAATTGTATATAAATAATATTTTACAATTTCTATTTAATTAAAAATTGAATGGGATTTATTAATTTTTCTTTTCAGTATTATTCTTTGGATATATTTTGTATAAGAGTACACGATATGCGGAGTTTGTGTGTATTTATTAGAGCTATGCTTTATTAAAAAGGTTTTTAAAAGAGGGGAGGTATTTTTTAATGAATAGAATAAATATGAACATAAGACTAGAATTAGAACACCTGAATGTATTTTATTTAGTGTTAAGAAACAAAGAACTCCACCATCTCGAAAAGCGGTCGTTAACGATTAGACGCTTACAGCTTTCCGTTAGTTTTTTCGTTTTTCTTATAAGAATGTATAAAAGTTTATAACTAGCAATTTTATTACAGTAATACATTTTTATAATGGCAAATGTTAATTGATTGATTTGCATTACACCGAACAATTGAAATTTCTGCAAGACAAAAGTCTAACAGCTAGCGTTAAATTTATGCAAAAGTGTCGGGGGGGGGGATATCAATCCCTATATCCCCCTGGCTATACGCTGGCTTGCCAAGAGGGGGAGTGGGAGAATATAGGTATTCCCACTGATTCTGTGCTTTCTGGGGGCTTGAGGGTAAAATTTCAAATGTTTTCTGTAAAGGTAAAATTCGTGAAGCATTTCTTCCGGGGAAGGGATGAGTGCTGAGTGTCTGTCTGAGACGACCAGTCCCCCCTCCCCATCAAAAACTTATATGGGTGTCATTTACGGGGGCCCTGTGAACAGCAACATGATCATTTTAGGGGGAGGGGGTCTGATCTCCCCCCCCCCCGAGTCCGAGTAATTTGGATCCCCCCCCCTAAAAAAAATTTCTGGCTGCGCTACTGCACGACATCGCTTGCAGCGTCTTTTATAGGCTCGTGATCATAGCCCATAAAAGACGAGTTGGACCCTAGATGACTGGAAAACTGTAGCTTGGTCGGATGAGTCACGATTTCGGTTGGTAAGAGCTGGCGGTAGGGCACGAGTAGACCTCCAGAAGCCATGGACCCAAGTTGTCAACAAGGCACTGTGCAGGCTGGTGGCGGTTCCATAATGATGTGGGTTGTTTTTACATGGAGTGGACTGGGTCCTCTGGTCAAACTGATCATTGACCGGAAATGACTATGTTGAGCTACTTGGAGACCATTTACACCCATTCATGCGCTTCATGTACCCAAACAACGATGTAGTTTTTATGGATGACATTGCGCCATGTCATTGCCAGAACTTAGCGAGACTGGTTTGAAGAACATTCTGGAGATTTCCAGCGAAAGGTTTTGCCACCCAGATCACCCGACATGAATCCCATTGAGCATATGTAGTAGAGATGAGACGGGCTCAGCCCGAGCCCGAAAGCCCGAGCCCGAGCCCGGGCTCGGGCTCTGTAATTCACGATTACGTTCGGGCTCGGACGGGCTCGGGCTCGTGAAAAGTATCTCCTTTGTTGAACATACTCCTTGAAACAGATTTTAAAAAGTGATTCATGGGATAAATAGACGTACTTATTTCAAAAAATAGCGGCACGGGGGACTAGAAGGTGTGTGAAGCTCCAAAATTTATTGTATCCTATTAATGAAGTAGTTAATTTTATTTGTCTTTAGCTGAAATTTCGGGCTCGGGCGGGCTCGGGCTCCAACTTTAATAATATTGCTCGGGCTCGGGCGGGCTCGGATTAAAAGCCCTCGGGCTCGGGCGGGCTCGGGCTTCAAAAAATGAGCCCGAACTCATCTCTAATATGTAGGACATAATTCGTTCATGCTCAAACTACACCACCGTCTACCCTGTCGCAACTGTGGTCTTCTATACAGACACCAGGGCTGAATATCCCTGTAGGGGGACTTCCAACGACTTGTTGAGTCCATGTCACGTGGAGTTGCTGCACTCCGCCGAGCAGAAGGAGGTCCGACGCGTTATTAAGAGGTATCCCATGACTTTTATCACCTCAATGTCTAAGAACATTGTAAACAATAAACGCAGCAATACTTATAAAATGGGATATTCTAATCGTTTGGTGCTTTCTTAAAAACATCCATAGATAGCCGCACAGGCGTCAGCAGAATATTTTCCGAAAAGGGGGGGGGAGTTACTTCAAAATATTATACCCATGTTGGAACTAACAAAAATTCAGGAAAACAAACGTACAAAAATCCAGGAGGGGGGTTGCAAGTGTCCTCCTAGCCCTATACTGCCGACGCCCATAAATAGCAGCACTACACTTCAATCAGTGCTTTCGAAAAGGGCAATTATTATTCAACTTCAGTGTACAAATGGTAATTTCCCAAGTCTCAGCTAGAATGTCACTCGATTTTCTGAATTCGGACAAAGAGAGAGTAACTCTCGGAATTCGTTTTTGTGTTGCTACAATCCTTTGTGGGTTTGGTAAACTTTGGTTGGTAAACTTTTAAAGGTTTCTAACGCGTATTCACGTTACATATGGAGAAAAACGAGCAAAACTCCAGCCTGTTAGATCGATAGCCACGCAGTGGACCCGAACGCGGGCCTTGATACTTCAGCCGTCTGCCATTTTCAGTGTCTTATGCACTCGCCCGTGGTGGGGCCTCGGGGTTCATTTTTGATCGAATCGGGGCCGGCCGAAGGCGTGTGCGGTCACACACATGCGATTGTGAGAGGGGCGCCGAAATGAGAAAAAAAAATTAAAAAATAATATGGTGAAAAATCATATTTTTATGTAATTTTGAATACAAATTACCCATTGGAAAATGTTAATAACTTTTGTTCCACAAATAAAATGCTGCTTGTAAATACAGTAAAGAGATTGGTTCTAAGGCCTATGCTTCGTTGTTTTGACCTGACCTGGGAGATGGAAGGCACCTGGTTCGAAACCAGGTTTCCAAACGGTTCGGTCCGCCGACCTAACAGTTCGTAGTTTCCCGTGGTTTCCTCCAAAACTGAATAAATACAAGTTAGGACCCCTTAAAAAGACTTCCTCGGACGGCACCCCACTCATCGACCTAGATCACATGCGTAGATAATGAACCGTAATTCCTCAACCAACCGTTGTTTCGACAGGCTGAATAGTTGTTGATAGTGAATCACAATCACTATCACATGGACTTTAATTTCTAACAAAAGAGGTGTAGAGGCCAACTTCAGATATTAAGTTCCACAAAATCCATTATAGAGCACCTGTAACATTTTTTGGAGGGTTTTCTACCAGTGGCGTAGCCAGGATTTCTTTTCGGGGTGGTGGGTCCAAAATTTTTACTTGGACACACACACATATATATATATGTATCAATTAAAAAAATGTAGGATAAGATCCTTTTTATCTCGTCTGTCTCCCTCATTTCGGGGGGGTGAACCCCCCCCCCTTAGCTACTCCACTGTTTTCTATACTAATTTTCATTAAAAGGGGCGCCTAAACTCATTCTTTGTACACACAGTATTTTGCTCTTAGGGCAGTTCAGGGGCGGAAGCAGAAAAAACATCTGAGGGGGGGGCTCCGTTCTTCATTAGAATGATACATTGATTTCCCAATGCTGTTTCTCCTAGTAAATAACTAGACATGGTATATAACAGCTAAAAAAGTACGGCAAATCAACTCGACAACTGAATAAGTCTGTCGTTTAATGCCGGGCCCGTCGAGAGAAAACTCGGGTCTGGGGGTGGGAGGCAGATCTGCCGGGCCCCCTTATACCTATCAAGTTAAAGCCACGATATACCTATCAAGTTAAAGCCACGATGCTGATAAACCTCGTTTTCTATGTATTTCAATGGACGACTGGACAAAAATCTTCCGTTGCTCCCTCCACTGTGTGGGGGGCGGGGTTTGCGGTTTATTACATTAATGTTTTTCTAGTAGATCCCGATTGTTCATTAAACAGTCGTAAAATTCGCCAGGAGAACGTCGCCTTACCCCCTGTAGTGACGGCAAGACGTGGCTTATCAGCAACGGCCTTTATTCGTGTTGTTGTTCGCGGGCCCCCGCCCCATCAACATTTTAGTGTGTACAGAGTAGAACTTCTGAATGCATTACTGAGCACATTTCACAGCCACCGAGCAATAGGCAGTGTTCACAGCATAAGTTTTTGCATTTCAGGATCGCAATAGATTTTCCAGATTAAGTAATTCCCAACCTTTTCTCTGAGGACTGTAGTAAGCCAACATCGGTTTGTTTGATATCTTAGAATACTAGGGGCCAAGACTCTTAAACTCGTTACGCTCGCTTCTCGTACGGTGCATTCGGTCTCTAATAAAGCTTACTCGCAGAGACGTGCTTAGGGTTTTAGCGGCCCTGGATAAAATATAATAACAGGTCTTTCAAATTCCTCTACTTATTTAATTATGGATCTTGACCTCTCCCTCCCCCCTAGTTTTGAGGCAGTGTGGTAGTCAAGGGGGCGTTTTATTTAAATGCCTACCACACGCCATCAGTGTTGTAATCCTAAGGAAAAAAAGTGTGGGACGCTCATTTTTGACGAAATTTAACATATACTTATCGGATTCATTAAATGTAATTATTCTTTAAACAACCAATAAAACTAATTTAACCATCATTTGTTTATTAATTAATTAAAATAAACTCATTTTTAAATTATTGATTACTTGTTAATAATCTAAACTAAGGATCTTATAAATCCTCGTCAGAAAGACACCACAAGACAAGGTGCCCTCCGTGGGGGTCTTTCTAAGGGGTCCTAACCCGTATTTACGCAAAGTTTCGGAGAAAACCACGGAAAACTCCGAACGGTTAGGTCGACGGACGCGCAATGGGACCCGACCCGGGACTTTCACACCTCGCCCGTCTACCATTTCCAGTTACATAACCACTGTGCCATGGTGAGGCTACAATCCAATGTCAAAGAGACAGATTTTCTTTTGGATTGGTACGTGACTATTCGCTACCCCGATTTTTGTCACTTTTTCGGCCATTCGGAAAGACATTTTTTACTGAGAGTGCGTTCGGGAAGATAATAATCTGTTCTATTCCGTATGGATATGTTTTCACTACTGAAGTGTTTAAGAAACCCTTACAATCCCATTTGTAAAGTCTATTCAAACAGTCAAAAGTTTCCTTTTCATGTTTATACCGTTGCACTTGCTCTCGCGCGAACAAAACGAAAATTTTAATTTCCTCACAAAATTTAAAAAAAGACCTTGTAAAGAGCGTCCCCCCTGAGAATAAAAAGTGGGGGAACGTATGGGCTGAAGTGAAAAAGTAGGGGAACGACGTCCCCCTTCGACTACACCACTGCACACCATGTGTAAAAAGCATTTTATTTATTTTGTGTAATTCTTTTTGTGGCAACAACATTTTTCAGAAGCGTTATTGGCAACAGAAGGGTTGTTGTCATTCCGATGTGATATTCTTCAGCGAGGCGGTGTGCAAACACCAAGTTGTATTTTTCTCTAAATTTTTACTAAATATATATATTTTATTCAAGTTAAGATGTCTAGTGTCATTTATTTTTTAACATTAGTTTGGTGCTATATTTTTATTTCTAAAGTGAGTATATAGATGGCAGCACTACTAAAAATGCAAGTTTATGAATGACACTTAATTCATAGTTTTATGAATGCTCAGTAGGCATTTTACTGTTTTAAAATATTAATTATAAAGTATATTGTTTATTATTAAGTTTGGAACATCAACATAGGGGTCTGCGACAGTGTGCTAGTAGGGTGCGCGACAGTGTGCTAGTAGGGTGCTGATGCTTAATGCATAAGGATTGCCGTTCCTAGCTATTTTTCTTAATAGTGCGAAATACAAAAATCCCCCCCCCCTCACACACACGCACATATACATTCAACTAGAAAAGTTTTCAGAGGAACTAAAACGACAATTTAAACAATTTATGGACACTCAAATATACATATACATATTATAAAGTAAGGTATTTTAGCATCCACATTGAGATGACGCCCGGTGCGGTCGCACCGTTCGCTCCGCGCTCCGTCCTAGGGCCGGCTCTCCCAGGTAGCACAAAGATATTAACGAATGTCCACCGATATCGGGCAATATTTTGAAAGTCTCTGAATGTCATACATTGAATTTACGACATCTGCCGATATTCGCAGATATTAATTAAAAGTAATCCTTTTTAAAAACATTTAAGAGAATTTCTTCAATTATTTTATAACCTTATCATTCAGAAATAACATCCTAATGTTTGTTTTTTTTTCATTTAGTCCAATTTTTTAGCGATATACTCATTTCAATATACTATTTTAAACATTGGTGAATATCAGGGAATATCGCAGAAATGATATTCTGTTTACAACATTGGTGAATATCAGGCAATATCGCAGAAATGATATTCTGTTTACAACATTGGTGAATATCTGGGAATATCACAGAAATGATATTATGTTTACAACATTCAACTCGCGCATGCGTACTAATTGTTATTCTTGGCGGGCGGAAGGAACAGGAATTTCCAAACATTAACAACGTGGGTAGTCGGAGGGCGCCATTTAACTTATTTCAGGATACATTACTGATCGTCATGGCAAAGGATATAGAATTATCTTCTAAAATGTAAGTACATCTTTTATGTTATTTAACTGTCGTTTACATTGTTTTTTTTATATATTGATTTATGTATTGTTTGTTTATATGACGATGCAACAAAGAATATGCTGCACATCAAATCAGTATTTTTTTTCTACAATTGTGTAAATATTTCGTGAAAGGTGTTTTTGTCTGCACTTTCTATGTTAGCGATATTTTGAAAGAGAACGTAAATATATTTGCCATTGCGGCCATTATGTGAAATATTCTTGTACATTTTTATTGTGATTGTTATAGTGCACAAAAAATACTGAGTTATTTTTGATATAGTGCACACTAAAAATATACTATCGAAGCTTGGGGGGGGAAAGGGTGATTTCAGCTTCTTAGAAGCAAAGAAGTTTTTCATCGCAGTTTATATCAGAAGTTTTAATTTAGTCTCGGAACATATTTCTAATTTGTTTTTTTTTTTTTTGGGGGGGGGGGCGAGTGTAGAGCTTTTGAAACGTTTAAAGCTCAACTTCATGTGTTTAAAATTAATGTGAAGAAACACAAGAATTACATTCAATATTAAGTAGCTAAGAAAATTGGAGGAAATACAAATTGTTATTTTTTTTATTGTTTAGTGGTTAGTCTAGTAGTTAGTTCGCAGCGTACTTTGAGTTTCATTTTGCATGTGATATACCATCACACAATCACCATTTCAGGGTTGGGTTTTTGACTTCAAAAACTGGTTTTCGACATGACAAGCATCAAAATCAGGTTTAAACCGTCAAAAACTAATCCATAAAAGAAAGAGAACAATATGCAAACTAATTATGCAGTATATTGCATTAAACTAAATGCCTAATTAAAATTAATTATATTAAAATATAATAATTATACTAGCACATAAGTTGTGCTCATTAAGAATAATTAGTTTAATACCATTTATATAATACAAATTTATAAATTTAATGTATACAATATTATATATAAAAATTGTATATATCAGTGGCACAGCCAGAAATTTATCATGTGTGTGTGTGGTTACAACTACTGCAACTCACATATATGTATATGTGTGTGTGTGATACGGGAGTGAAGAATATACTTTTTGTATGACGAAGAATATACTTCTTGTATGACAAAAAATATTCCTCATTGGAGGGGGTTGTGACTCCTCTATCGCCCTTGGCTACGCCACTGATATATGTAATTAATGAATAATATTCTGCAGTTTTTCAAAAATTTCAAACTAAAGTATGGGTAAACATTTCCTAGAAGAAACATCAAGTTTATTTTTGGTTTAATCTAAATATCTAAATTGAAAAGGCTTTAAGGAATAGCCAATAGCATAGCAATTTCACTCATTTAGACTAAAGAGATAAAAGATCAGATCGTTTTAACTATCAGTATACTAAAGTTTTCCATTCAAAATAGAATTAGTAAAAAATTTTGGGACTTGGATGCTATGAGTAAGCACATCTTTACAAAGTACATAATGGTCTTACTTCTTAAAAATAAATAAACCTGATAGATGTAAACAAAGTAAGCATTTTTTACTGATTATAGTGCTTTATTTTTCTAAATATTAATTGATTAATTCATTACAGATATTGAAGTACAAGCTATTTCGCAATAAAGTAAAACACTTAAAAGTATTGTTTGTTTTTTCCACTCAATATTTGAGGATTTTGACAGTTTTTGACATGATGGTTTAAACCATGGTTAAAACTGTCAAAAACTGGCCAACCCTGCATCATTTGTTTCCATCGCATAACTTTTACTACTTTAAAAATCTCATTTTTTTTTCTGCTGGAGCCCAATCATGACCCGCCGCAAATTTTAGTTAATGAAATTTGTAACACATATCTTGTATCTTGATTATCAAATTTATAATTTTAGAAAAGTTGGTCACGAGATATTTTGATATGGAGTGCCATACCTAAGATTTTATTTTGTTGAGGACTGTGTATCAAATTGTAACCTAAGTTTCGTCTGTAAGCTAAGTAAACAGTCAGATATTCGGGGTGGGGGCTGGCTTACAGTTGCCTTAACCACCAGTCTGGATACGTGCCTTAGTTCGTTATATACTGGGTTTGCTATAAGAGTTCGACTGTATAGGAGAGATGAGAAATGATGATCTATCATATAATGAAATATGGTTATTTTTCCCGTGGTTTTCTCCAGTTGTTGTAATGTGAATATTCCTTCTCGGCCCAAAGGCATTCTCCCCCCCCCCCCCAGGGGTTGCATTTCAGTTTTTCATTTGGTTGTGCAACTGCACCCCCTATTTGCCACCCCTGATCCCCCCATTACACAGATAACCTTTGTAGTTTTGCTGTAATTAAAAGCAGCCTTGTGGACACTATTAACAGAGAATTGCATTATCTAAAATTATTCGAACTCAGTTACAGACAGCGATCGAAAGTTGTGGTTGTCTGCTTACCCAAGGCAGTCAGATTTTTAAACGGGCAAGTAAAACAAAGAATTCAGTTGCCCTTAGGGCAACCAAAAAGAGTAGAAAGAAAGAAACTACTATTGTTTTATCTTCAGTGTGCTCGTTTCCTATTTGTTTACAAGCAGCCGATCACCGTCAAGAGAATCGTGCCATCATAGTCAAATCATACGTAGTCAAAAATCCATTTTTCATAGTAACGGCCGCAATTTAAAAAAAAAAAAATTGTATAGCAAAAGTTGCATGGGCAACAAACTGTACTTGGCGGCGACCAAAATAATTTCAGAGATTGCCCGAGGGGCAGCACAAAAAGAAAACAAAACACAAGATTCTACCCTTGGTTACAGACATTGCGGATAAGTTATTTGTAAAAATATTTCATGTTAATGTACGGGCTATTTTGCTTCAATATTGTCATTTGTAAAACTTTTTGTTTTGACTTCACCCCCTTTTTAATTAGTTTTTCTTTCTACAGAAAAAAGAAGTCCTCCCATGTTACGTGTGTCCTTTATGACACAGCTAGAGTGAAAGAACCTGAACGAAAATATCATAGGTTTCCGAAAGACCCAATAATGTAAGTGTTAATTTTAGTAAGAGTATACCATGTGTTACTCATTTTGTAATGAAGCTATCAACAAATTCTTTATGTATGGTAATGTACAATGTAGGGATGCACCGAATATTCGGTATACTGGCAGTATACCTATTCGACAGTATACCGTGACGGTTCGGCCAAATACTTAAATATTCGACAACCGAATAGTAAACAAATTTAAGTATTCCCCAATTAGTAAACAAATACATATTTTTTATATCAGGAATGAAAGATATAGTATAGTACCATAGTACTAAATTGATTCAAGTTGTTACTAATATCGCATGTGAATAAGCGTTAGAAACCCGTATAAAGTCCTCCTACCAAGGCACCCCCATCCTTGGCAGATAGTCCTAACGTAGCATTCCACAATCACACACACACACACAAAAAACAATATCCCACTGAAATTAGTTTTAATGTAAGAGAAAACACTCAGATGTTAAATTTGAATTTTGTTGCTTTTCAGTTTTTCTTAAATCATGACACATTGCATTAACCTGTGCTTTACTAACTGATTTAAATTTGAAACAGTAACCAGGAAAAAAAAAACTCATAACATTAAGGTAATTAACTCCTAAACTAATCAATATGCTTATTCATTAGGGATGAGAATTCATTTGTGGTGAATAGTCACTGTTATGCCATAAAAGTGTCATTTGTTTATATTTAAATTCTAGATTTCCCTATAAAAACAATTTTATGGAAATTTACCTTCCATGGCCAACCTAAAATTGGTACTTACGTATTATCCCGGTGGTCATTCTAGCCAAACTATTTTTCCGTCAAACGAGTTGCCAAACTGTTGCCCCAATCGTATTCAAAACCATTAATAATTTCATATGTCCAGCATTTCTCTTGGCAAAACAATTGCTCGTCTTGGCAGACTGCCGGGATAATACGTAAGTACCCTAAAATTTATCACTAAGTCTGTTATCTGTTATTACTTTTTTTTTCTCTACCAAGTCTAAGCAAATTTTGGGTGCCACTCAGGGGCGTAGCCAAGGGGGGGTTAGGGGGGGTCATCCCCCCATGAGAAATTTTACACGTATACATATATATGAGTTGTAGTAGTCGTAACCCCCCCCTATGAAAAATTTCTGGCTACGCCCCTGGTGCCACTAATAATACTTAACTCAAACTAAAACCCAATCTAATTAAGAATTATTGGATCTGGGTATCAAACTCGGTAGTTAGTATTGTTTCATTAATTAATTAAAAAACTAGTATAAAACAGCATACCATACCATTTTGATATGTTTTGAAATGAGCAATGTATTTTTTAATTAATAGTTTTTCCAATATCAATGGTTTAAAATATTCATCAATTTTATTTTTTTTCTACTGTCAATTATTTTAAGAGTAAAAGAGAGTAACAAAAAGTCAAATCTGATTCTTCCGCTAATTATTAATTTAAAAATGCAAAATTTCCCGATTTTGATGGGGAAACTTACTAATTTCATTCTGATAATTTAAACCTTTAAGCCAACCATGTGGTTAAAATATTTTAGCTAATTTTATCGTGTAGCAAATACATGTCTGAAAAGCTTTCTTTTTTCTTTCTTTTGTAGCTGCTGCTGCTTTGAAGTTTAAGGAGAAGAACAAGGAGGTTTTGGCAAATATGTTTGGTCGAAGTTTAGCTGAAGCACCTGATTAGAATAAAAAAAAGATTCATGTTTCAGATTGTTCCTTAACATTTGATATTGTGGACAATTATACTGAAAACTTATAAAGATAATTTTGTTTTTAAAAATAAAATATGAAAATCTGTTTCATGTAATTTTTTGGAAAGAAAACTTAATTTGAAGTGTGTTTATAATTAGGGATATTTGAAATATTAAAAATGTACATTACTAATTTTTTACCAGTGTTAATCCTTTTCCAGTAAGCTGTTTAAAGCGCATTTTGTTTTGCATGAATTAAAACTTAAATTAGTTTTTAAAATTCACAATTGTGCAATTTTAAGCATTACTCAATTTTAATAGCATTTCCAATTTAATTAAAATCTTAAAATATAGCCCAAAAAAGATTTTAATCCATTTATTTCAAACCAAAATTTATTTATTTTAATATTTTCTTCTTCTGTTGTTTACAACCAATAATATTTGCTTTTCGATCAAGTTACAGTAGAACCCTGATTATCCAAGGTGGTCAGAATCAAACATGCCTCGGATAACACTGTCAATCATAATCACAATTACAGTTTTAAACATACTGCAGATCATGTCCAGACTTCGAAACGATTACAGTCAAATGTAATTCCATATAAGAATGCTATTTTATAGATTCTACAGAAATAGTGTAATAAAATTGCATTACTTCAGAATTTTCGGAATATTTGATTTCACTAAGATCAAGATTACCACCTTTTTGCAAATTTAACAGTAACTGGTCATAATCCTTTTAGGAATTGGCCATAGTCGTAATCCTTATCAATTCTTGTAATCAATTGCAGATGGATGTGTAATCATCCGAAGTCTGATCATGAATCTTTTACATTAACCAAGGTGTCACATTGAATATCATGGAGCATTGCATAACCAAGGTTCTACTGTACTTTGAAACATTATAAAGAAATGTATTTAATCACTCGTAACTGGAATTATCATTCACCCCTCTTGTAATTTTTAATGAAATCCAAAGGCTTAAGAGATTAACTTTTAATACAAATATATTGAAAATGAATTCATTGTATCTAAGATGCATTAGTGCTTCATTGAAATTAATATAAATTAGGGGGGGGGGAAATAACCTCCAATGGCAAATTACATTTTGTGGGAAACGTTTCAAGGTAAGTACAGAGTAAAAAAAAAGAAATATGAGCATATTACTGGAATTTTTTTTTTCTTTAATAGCTATTTTACTCGAAGAAAAGCTCTATTTATACTTTCTGCCCCCTCCCTTTTCCCTTTACACATATGGCAAACATTTATTGTATACTTTGAAATTGGTCATAACTCCCACAATCTTTTTGAAAAATTCTAGATAAACTGTGTTGACCAAAGAAAAGAGTATGCAGTTTGATTTAACACTTTGGTTGTTATAGCAGAGCTGTATTAATTAAAAGTATATTGTCTTTGTGGATTTTATGAGTAGTGGCTACTATAAAATCCAAAGTAAATTTTATATTCTATAGGTGATTATAAAATAGCTTTCTATAGTAAAAGTTTCAATTATATTTGTTCAAGCTTTTAATTGTACTCTACAATATAAATTGCTGCACAATTTCAGTTTTAAAGGCCTTTACGTTCTCCAAAAGGTGAGTCAGAATCTGCGTGAAGAATGATCTTTTAGCACCATCAAATGAAAACTCATGTACCAAAATTCTTTTCCCAGTCATTAAAAAAAAAAAAAAAAAAAAAAAAAAAAAAATCAGCTAACCTATTAAAGCATCAGCCATCAGGTCAATATTGTATGTTTGGGCTCCTACTTGTGAGGGAAAATATTGATTGTAAAAGAAATTGGGGGGGGGGGGACTTGACTAATTAATATTTCACATGTAGACCTTTTTTTTTGTTTGAAATTATAACTCAAAAGAGAATTTTTTTAACGCTTTAAAATGAAATGATGAAACGCTTTAAAATGAAATGATTAAAAATATAAATAGCAACCTAGCCAAATTTAAACGGAAATAAAAGCAGAAAATAATTTTACATGACTGTGAAAATTTTAAAATGTTTACGTTCAGTAGTTGATTTTAAATTTATTAAAATATCTTATTTTGATGGTGTTCCCGCACATACGCACCCAGTGACGCCTTTTGAGTGGCGCTCCAGTCACTTGGACTCACAGACAATCTGAACTGCATAGACACTTGACATTCGCATTACAACCGCACGACCAGACGGTCGACTACTGTTGGCTCCTTAGCCAATACGCACTTCGCAGAATCATTTTCTTCATGTTTTGTAATATTTGTAAATATTTACTTATTGTAACCAAGATTCAATTATAGATTTTTGCATTTATACAAAGTTCGCATATTCTTTATTGATAAAACACCCCACTAAGCAACG
This sequence comes from Cheiracanthium punctorium, assembly GCA_038373885.1. Taxonomy (NCBI): domain Eukaryota; kingdom Metazoa; phylum Arthropoda; class Arachnida; order Araneae; family Cheiracanthiidae; genus Cheiracanthium; species Cheiracanthium punctorium. The sequence goes on along the minus strand of JAWZYV010013264.1, from coordinate 189,733 downwards.
ACGCAACAGATGGATTAATATGGATTTCAATTTATATTGTGATAATTTTTCGAAAGTTCTCTTTGAAATTCATATTTATAATGTAACTTAGATTTTGCACGAAAAGAGTAAATGTTAGAGTTATTAAAAATATCAAATTCTGAAGTAAATAATCTACAGATTTATAAAGTTTGATGGTGCTTCATTCATGTTAATTCAGTTATAGGTATATCATCGATTGTACTAGACTCCTTTTTGTATATTTAAAGCATCAAAATTATATACTTATATTTTCCTATTTTACATGAAATCATTCTTCAAATTCAGCTATTGCTAAGTAACTTTTATGCTCGTATTGGACAGGTGAATAGTGGACAGCCTTTCACTCTTAGCAACGTTTCTATCAGTATTTCATCTATCTAAGAGAACATTTAAATTACGTAATAAAAATTTCAAACTAATTTAGAAAGTGTTCATATGTATGTGCAAAAGTTTTACATGAAACGTATGCCCATTTAGAGAAATACCAATGACTTATTACTTAAAAGTTCTAAAACGCTACAATTAAAGTAACCCCATAATGAGAAATACTATTGTCTTATTTATTGAAGAGCAATAATGCCATAATTAAAGTAAGCTATATTATAGGAAGGAAAATAACAATAAACAATACAATAAACTTAAATAACGTTCGAAATCGCGGAGGGGGTAGTTAAATATATATATATACTAGCAGCGTGGCCCGGTGTTGCCCATGCAATGAAAAAGAAATGCCATTTACCTTAAATATAGATTGTAAAGGGAAGGAATGTAAATCCTCCCGCTGCAATGAAAAAAAAAGGGACACCGGATTTCCCGCTGCAACGAAAAAAAAATGAACACGGCACCTGATAGAATACAGATGTTGCCAGGAATTGCACGTGGCTAGGCTGGAATCCTCCCTCTGCAATGATAAAAAAAAGACATGGTACTTCCCGCTACAAAATAGAAAAAGAAGAACAAAGCACCTGATAGCGTAGAGGCTACCGGGAATTGGACATAGCTAGGCTTCTCCTCTTCTGCCTGTCTGTGCTCTAACAGTCATTTATCGCTAATACCTACGCAACTACTAAAAACAAATAGAGCCCAGTCGTCAGTATGAGATTGTAAAGGGAAGGTTTATGAATCCTCCCGCTGCAGCGATAAAAAAAGAACATGGTGACTTCCCACTGCAACGAAAAAGAAATGAACATGGCATCTGTTAGCATACACAGGTTACCGGAAATTGGACGTGAGTAGGTTGGAATGAGACTCCTCCCGCTGCAGTGATAAAAAACAGACATGGGATTTCCCGCTGCAAAGAGAAAAAAAAATGAACACAGGGCTTGCCAACGAACCGAGTTACTGGGAATTTGACGTGGCCAGGCTTCTCCCATTCTACCTATCTCAGTTCTAATATGTAGTCTTTTATCACTAATACATACGCACCAACGGAAAAAATATTTAATCAGCGGAAAAAGATGGAAAATTTTGCCCGTTAGGTTTTTCGATGCGACAGTTTAAAAATAGCATATTTTTAAAAGCAGTACATTTTCTTCGAAACAGGATTTCCTTTAAAAAATTCCCCAACATCGGCAAATGTAAGTACGATTTTGTAACAAATTTTATTTGAAAAAGAAAACTCTGTAGTTTCCGATGATATAAAAATTATAGTGTTCGGACGAAAATTTAGCTCGTCATAACATAAAATGCGATAAAAATGGCCCAAAACCTCACAAAACATAAAATAACTCAAAAACTATTAATCCGATTCTCACGTTGACACAACGTGCATATTTTTTATAAAAAAATTATTAATACAAATCTTAATTAATATTGTCTAAATTTAAACTAATAATCTATTCTAAATTTAATTTATAAGTTTTAACAATAACTCTTTTTAAAGCTTTCAAATTTCCTTTCAGCCATTTCATTTGCAGGGCAATAACGTACTTCTAAATCATTTCTATTTCCTGCCTTCAGCTATGCTAATCAAACTTACAGCTGCAATCTGTTTTATTTATTTTTTTTTTATTCCCATCCTCTTCTCGCACTTATTCATATGAAAGAATAACTTGCAGTATTGCACTGCTCCCAGACCGCAGTGTTTTGTTTTTCTTTTTGTTTCTCTGTGTGCAGATGCACGCATCGAATGTTCTAGAAGAGTCTTTCGAGTTTCTTTTTTCTCTCTTACATACGTAATAGCTTAACGGCAAAATTTGACCTCGTGACATACCCCCTGTACATCTTTGAATATGAGCAGTTAGTTGTAAGTTAGCGACCAGAGTAGAGCTGCTTTGAGGTTCGGACAAGCACTTTCCCCTTGGGGATTGTGCCTCCGCCCACCTAGCGTATTAATTATTTTGTAACTATATTTAATCATTTTTAATAGCCAAGAATTTTACGTATATATGTGTACTAAAAGTGAAGAGATAAGTTGTGGAATTTTACTATGTGAAGTGCTATATATATTGTGTTATGAAGTATAATAAAGAAAACTGTCGTAAAAGTGTGATTCTCATCTGATTTACGTATCCCGACACTATACGTAAAATCGTGCTGGTTCGAGTTTTATACAGAAACATTTATCAATCTTTTTGCCATCAAGTTTTTTTTCTATCTAGTGTAATAGAAGACAATACAGTTAATATATGTGTTCATCTTCACTTCGAGTGAACAAGACGTATTTCTTTTACAGCGTGTGATTGTGATACAACCATGTTTTCGTCTAGCCTTTTCGCTGTCGAGTGTGTATCAGCAACGATTATCTCTTTAATCCAGTGTTCCAACCGTCAACATAAAATATTTCACCACTATACGAGAGTAGATGAATGTTTCACGGCTACATCTTAAATAATGACGTCAGTTTGTCAACTTGCTCAGTGATAATAATAATCCACAACTACAAGAGTGTCTAATCAATAAATAATCAAGTTTATATTTTAACTAAAAATATTTCTTCGGTACATCTGGTGCCAGTACCAGGCACGAACCGTTTTCGAAGTATGTTGCATTATATAGTTTTCTTATTGTATTCTTTTGCACTGACATTTCCACTTAGATTTTATTTTTTTTTCGTTTGGAAACCTTTTGAAAATTTCACGTTAAAATGTTCTCAAAGTGCAAAATTTTTTTCATAAGAACCCTATAGCTAATATTTTTTTCGAAACTTTAATAACACGAAGTATTTTAATGTATGTATAAATATAATATCCAAGAAAAGTATATAAATATGTGTGTGTGTGTATTGTTTAAAAGAATGAATAGTAATATTTGAGAACAACTTTTTATGATAATTTTTCAGTCATTTTTGCATGAACATTTTTATTTACTGTACTAAATGATTATGGTAGTAATATATGTGACGTATTTTTTTATACTGAGATAAGTAAGAGATAATTTGAAGTAATAATAATAATATAAGATTACATTCACTTTTTCCTCAACAAGCAATGTCTCTTATTGCACCACTTAAAACTTTTGGTTGCTGATGCTGTTTCATAAGAATTTTCCCCGACTAGCAATTACAACTTTTCAAGAGTTACACAAACTTATATCCATTATATTTGATTTGATTAAATTTTGATATATACATTTGTTTAATTTACTTTAAATACCTTATGATAATTGTTTTCATTTTGTCTACATAATTTTCATTATTTATTAGTGTACCTATTTTATCATGTAAGAGTGTCTAATGATTTTTACACATGTTGGTGAAATTTGTTTAGGGATATAGTAATTTTACACTCATTTTTGTATATTGTGAATTCGATACCCTTCGCAATGCGATGCGAGATATAGTGTTTGATCATTTTTGGTGACTGGCTGGTCCAGTTTTCTTTTTTGTCTTTGATAGTTTCAACAGTATACCTTGTTTGGGTTGCGCTTTTTTATGCAGTTTGTTCCATGCTTCACATTTGTTTTCTTTACATACTGTATTTACATTTTGATATTCATGGTACAGCCTCGCTGAGGTACATGCACTCTTTTTTCCTCCCCATGTCAAAGTCTGCTTGAGCCACATTTGTTTTTCTTTCCACACACTAGTTATACTTTTCAAGTCCATGGCAATGCCTTTCTGAGGTACACAACTATTTTTGTTTTTGTTTTTTACACACTGCATTCTTGCATACTTAAAACCATGGCACAACATACGTGAAATTTATTCAGCTTATTTAATTATTTTTTGCTGTCCAATTTTTACCTCACAATGTACTTTTTTACCTTCTCATTATTTACACAATTTTATAGTTGAAGTACTGATTTTTTTATCTCTTGAATTATATTGCTGTCTTGCACACATTGTGTACTTTTAAATGAGTGCTTGAGTCTTTAATGTGAATAGCCTGATCTCCTATTTGCATTGGATGGTTCCAGTTTCATGTTTACAAGTCACATTGGGTTTTTTTCTTTTCTTAAATTTTCAGTAATTTGTTACACACAGTTATTTTGCATTTTTTGCCCAGTGTTTGTAAACGTGTCATTTTTACACATTTTTTTTTCTATTTTCCACTGTTCTATGCATTTGTGTCTTTTTGATTCTTGGGAAGAATTAAGTGAAGTCAAACATCTCCAATTTTCTCAAAATTAATTTTTTGCACACATATTTTTTTTCAAGACATACAAACAGTTTTCTTGTTCTGGATAATTGTTAAAAATACATTGTGTATATTTTATGTTTATAAGGTTAATGTGTTCAAATATGAACAATGCTTGTCATTTTGAAATAATTTTTTTGGTACTATAAAAGTGTTACATGGATCCATTTTGAAACAAAACAATGGCCTTTTTGATGATGATGATAATAAAAACCTAGGTTAAATAATATGTTTGAGAATTATAATTAAAAAAAATATTTTTGGATCCTAAAGAATTAATTTGAGAATATTATATGTGAAAGTTGTCTCAAACAGTGAATATATGAAAAATTTACATATGACTATAGTATATTATTAGAAGTTTCGTATGTTTTTATTGAGTATTGAGATTAATATTTTTTATATATTACAACTTTTGAGAATGAATAGTTTTAATTACATAACTTGATGTGTATTACCGAAGTTTATTTCCATCCTAAACGCTTTATGTATGGTGACAGGATTTTCTTCCAGGACATCTAAAGATTGTTACGCTGTTATTTCAGTGTTCTGAACTGGACAATTATACCATTTATCTTCAAATTTGAGGTTATATTAGGACAATATTTCATATAATTGAATTTGAACTAAAGAGAAGACTATACAAAAAAATGTCTTGTGTTAACAAGATTTCTTTTATTGGGATACCGATTGCTTATTGACGATACGTTACAAGAACTTTAGTGACTAATTCCTCAAGAAGTATATTTTGAACTGTAATATTTTCAGTATATACCTGGTCAACTTATTTTTCTTTCAGGACTCTGATTATTCAATATTGCTTTAGAAGTGAATATTTTTATCTTTTGTTTTACTGATTGAATATATAATGCGTATATTTTTTTCCTCCTAAACTTGGGGCAGTATATGTCACGTTGACACAATGTGCATATTTTTTATAAAAAAATTATTAATACAAATCTTAATTAATATTGTCTAAATTTAAACTAATAATCTATTCTAAATTCAATTTATAAGTTTTAACAATAACTCTTTTTAAAGCTTTCAAATTTCCTTTCAGCCATTTTATTTGCAGGGCAATAACGTACTTCTAAATCATTTCTATTTCCTGCCTTCAGCCATGCTAATCAAACTTACAGCTGCAATCTGTTTTATTTATATTTTTTTATTCCCATCCTCTTTTCGCACTTATTCATTTCTTTCTTCTTGAGTGAACAAGACGTATTTCTTTTACAGCGTGTGGTTGTGATACAACCATGTTTTCGTCTAGCCTTTTCGCTGTCGAGTGTGTATCAGCAACGATAATCTCTTTAATGCAGTCTTCAAACCGTCAACCGTCAACAAATTAATAGTACAAATAAAAACTAAGGCTTTAAGTGTCAACCACACACTTTATTAGATTTCGCACATGGTTTGTTTACGTGTGATCTGCGATCTGCTAGAGGTGAGTGGAGTTGAGGTGTAGCTTGTTCAGTAACAAGTTGAGTTGTTATTCCACAACACTTCCTCCACAAGCTACAACTTACATTTAATTATTATTTAAACTCAGAATACAGTCCAAGTATTACACGCAGTTCATTAAACCTAGCAGTGGTCAATGGCTTTGTCATTATATCTGCTACCTGTATTTTGCCTGGCACATGTTCAATATTTAATACCCCTTCAAGGTACTTTTCCCTTACAAAATGATACCGCACAATAATGTGTTTGGATCTTTTGTGGTATTCAGGATTCTTTGCTAGCTTTACAGCACTAGCATTGTACACCAGAAGAGAGGGAGTCTGAATGTTTGTTAAAGTACTAAAGAGACACTTTAACCAGATCAACTCCTTGGCACTTTCGCTTGCAGCGACATATTCTGCTTCTGTTGTTGACAATACTATACTTTTCTGTTTCTGACTCATCCAGGAGATGGCTCCTCCTGAAAATCGAGAGATCGTGCCAGTTTTAGAGCGTCTTGTTTTTGCATCACCAGCAAAATCTGCATCGCTGTATATCTCCAGCTCATTCTGTTGACATTGAGCTTGATACAGTAGTCCCGCAGTACCCTTTAGATGTATAAAAATTTTCTTTACAGTGCACCAATCTGAAGGTCTGGGATTTTCCAGATTTTCACTCACTATGCTAACAGCATAGGCCAGATCAGGCCTTGTAGCAGTTGCTAGATACATCAAGCTACCAACAGCCTGACGATAAGGTACATCCTTACTTATGAATTCATTTTCTGCATCGTCACAGACATAGCTCTTATCACTTGGTGTAGACACAGGATTGCTACAGTGCATATTGAACTTAGAGAGGATTTTATGTGGATAGACACATTGGTTAATAAAAATTGAACCATCATTTATTTTTTTTATGTTCATCCCTAGAAATTGGTTAAAAGAGCCACTTGTGATCTTAAAAGACTGACGAATTTGATTCATGAAATACTCCACTTCAACTTTGTCAGTGCCAGCAACTAGGCCATCATCTACATAGATCACAACAAAAAGTTTCTGTTCATCTCTATGTCTCACAAATAAACAAGGATCAGCAGTACTTATTTCTAGTCTCTGTTCCTTCATAAAATTGACAAAGCACTGGTTCCAGCACCGAGGAGCCTGTTTGAGTCCATACAGACTTTTAAGCAATCTGCAAACTCTTCCACTGCCATCATCAAAGCCCTCTGGTTGTGTCATGAAGACTTCCTCCTGAAGGATTCCATATAAGAAGGCAGTCTTCACATCAAATTGCTCTAGATGAAATTCTTCCTTTGCAGCTACAGCTAGCACAGATATGACAGTGTCAAATCTTGCTACAGGGCTGAACGTTTAATCATAATCACACCCAGCCTTTTGAGTAGTGCTGTAAAAGTAACGACAAAATGAGTATCCGTATGTATTTGTTACTTAGATGTTCGCTATTCGTTACTAAGTATTCGTTACTCGTTACTTTCGTTACTACTAATAGAATCGGTAATAGGGTGTTATATAGTGCCCCATAACAACACATCCGGGACAGTGTTGTTATGGGTATATGCCGCCCATACATAAACCCATAACAAAACCTAACCAAAAAGAATTTTTTTTAGCGAAGTTGTACAAAGTTGTATTTAGAGCTTATTTTCTCTGATTTACAGATTGTTTTTATACACATTTATGGTTTTATACAATGCTAAATTATCCGAATTACTGAGTACACATAGAAATCTTCCAAAGACATATGCCATTCTTTTTTTCTCAACCCCCCCCTTTTTTAAATTCTGAACGCTGGTTTAACCTGTTCACTCTTATCATAAAAAGTGTAAAGGAAAGCTTGTGACTCGTGTTTTTTTCTGGGAGCGGGTTCTCGAATACTGAGATCCAGGGATTGGGCCATATATATTAAATTCACAGGGCAGGGGATCTCAGTATGATATCAACTACTTTGCGTCTCTACAAGCATAATATCTTTATTATTTGTGAGTTCTTATTTCATATCAAAAACTTCTTTTGCTGGACGATTTTTCGAAGTAAATTAAAAATTACCATATTTTAAATTAAAATTGTTTAATTCAGTGAGAATTATCTATTTTAAGATATTTCCAGTTCTATTTCTGCACTTTTGGGATGAAAGGGGTTAGCCCCTTCTGTGGGTGCATATATGAGAGCATTCTTTAAACAAAAATTATCACTCCTTTCATACAGAAAGAATGGTTGCACCGGACTATGCGTATTCCATGAGTTCATGGAATAAAATGTACCATAAAATAGGGCAGATGGCCCCCTAAACGCCGACATTTTAGAAACATACTGAACTTTATTGAATTATTTTAATACCAGTGGCTTACGCAGGAGTGGGCATAGAAATCCCGGGTAGCTCCCAATTTTTTTATATATTTTTTAAACAATTACTTAAAAAATGTGTTTAGGTTTCCATGCTAAATATTTTTTTTTAGTTCCAAATAATATTTTAAATAATAAAAATGTGTGAATTCGTTTACTTTATATAAAAATATTTTTTTTAAAGGTGTATTTAAATAATTTGTTATTTATTACTCATATTTCGATTCTAGCTAAAGAAAAAGAAAAAGTTAAGTTCGCAATCCTGCTTCGGAACCACCCTGAAAGAAAGAATTCTGATTGCACCACTATTTAGTACTAAAATGTTAGAAAGCCCAAAATTAGCACCCCTTACTAACATGCTTCTCTTATATGTATTGCTCCTCTACAATTATAAGAACACCCCCTTCCCCCCTGCAAAAAAAAGTTCAACTGCGCATAAGAACGCACTATACACCGGATCCTATCCCCCCATTGTACGACCCATATCAATAGAGCAGCAGATAGTATATCCATCTCCATAACTGTAACGAAACATACGGATTCTTCCAAACCTCATCAAAACGATACCATTCGGCTCGGCACAAACGAATTGCAACCAGAACATACTACTACTCAAATACCGAAACTGATTTTTCCCTTCAAACAGCGAGAATCCATAATACTTCCGGTATCTAGTAACGGAACGGAACATACTATTACTCAAATACCGAAATTCATTTTCTCCCTCCGGCAGTCTTGTATTCGAAGTTCGAACCTGGTCGATCCGAAATGCACACTCAAAAGTCATTTTCCCCCTTGAAACCGCGATCCGATATCCAGTAACAAACAGAAGATATTAGTACTCGATTACTGGAACCCGTTTCCCCCGTAGGTTCGCCTCGCCTGGAAGACTGTATTCCAAGTTCGAAGCTGCTCGATCCGAAACAGCTTCGGATCGAGTAACGAGTAACGATATCAACCGAAAAGTAACAATTCGTTACTTCGAGTCTGAGTGATTATCCGTATCTTAGTACCGAATACATGCGGTTTGCTTCAGCTCTACTTTTGAGCATACAATTTGGCCACAAGTCGAGCTTTATATCTATCTACAATGCCATCAGGACCAAATTTCCTCCTCAACACCCACAGACAGTTGATGATCTTTGAACCCATGGGCCTTTCAACTAGTTCCCACGTTTCATTATCATGCAAAGCATCAATCTCTTCTCTCATGGCTTTAAGCCATAAATCACATTCAGCTGAAGAGAGAGCTTCAGAATAGGTAGAAGGATTTTCAGATTCCTCTACAGCAGCTATACCAGCCAGGAGAAATTCTCCCGATTTCATCCATGAAAGTATGCTTCGTGTTCGGTTAGATTTTCTAATTTCTGCTATTTTCTCCGAGTCACATAGTTCCTTATAGAGCAAGAGCCAGCGACCGCCAGACCTTCGTCATAGTATAAAAGCTGAAACTTTCTCTGCGCATATTCCCCAATACAGGTAGGAACAATCGGCCACTATAAAGTTTGGATGGTCGTGGATTTGACAGGTAACAGGTGGCAAAGGTGTATAAAATTGCAGAAAATTTTCGTCATTTTATAAAGCTTCATTTTTTTATATGTTCTTCTACGCAGTACTAGAAATCATTTTATCCCTTGCCAGAAACTTTTGCATCGTGGCAAACCCCCGCCAGACAACCTCAAAGTCATGGAAAACGTGATTCTATTTTCGTCATTTCATAAAGCGTGATTTTTTTATATGTTCTTCTGCCCAGTACTAGAAATCACTTTATCCCTCGCCAGACACTTTTCCATCGTGGCAAACCCCCGCCAGACAATCTCAAAGTCATGGAAAACGTAATTTTTTTTCGTCATTTCATAAAGCGTGATTTTTTTATATGTTCTTCTTCGCAGTACTAGAAATCAATTTATCCCTTGCCAGACACTTTTGCATCGTGGCAAACCCCCGCCAGACATCCTCAAAGTCATGGAAAACGTAATTTTTTTATATGTTCTTCTTCGTAGTACTAGAAATCAATTATTCAGTTCTAGAAATTCATTAAAGTATAACTTAGAGGTATTAGGTTATTTCAAACGAATCAAAAGTGATATACGTTATTAAGGGTTACAAAATGAATTTATCCATCGAAAATAGTGTCTATATAATTTATAGTTCTGCTACAGGAACACTCCAAAGAATTTCAACACAATACGCTAAATGGAAGTTTTGGGGGCATTCATCCATTTCAAGCACAATACTGTTACGAATTTTCGGGGCAACCCGCTGTTCTGGGGCTTAAAATGTTTTAAAATTCGTATTCTGCGCTTCAAATAGTTAAATTTATAGTTCAAATAGTTGATTTTTGTTGCATCAAAATTGGTCAACTAGAACCGGGGATACGGAGGTTTCGGTTTCCCCATTGTTTTTCTACGGGTTTCTAGAAATCTCGAGAAATATTGGTCCTAGGGTTTCGATCTCTTCACTTTTGGGGACTTCGGTCGTTTGCCCCCTCAAAAACTGCACCAAAAGTCGCGAAGTTTGGCGACTTTTTATGTATGTAACTTGCATATCTCATAAACAATTAGACGTAGACTGTTGAAATTTCATATCTAAGATTGTTGTAACATCTAGTTCTGCACCTGGATTTTTTGTTTTAATGTACTTCAAAGTTTATTTACAGAACAACTAAAAAGAATTTCAATACATTAATGTCTATGGACATCTTCAATATACAGTAAAACCTCGATACAAAGATACTTAATATACCCAATAAAATTATCGTTCTAGAGGGATGTATCGTTATACCGAGGGGAGAACATATTGCATTGTAATTCCGTGGGACCACAAAATTTTATCATTGTAGAGAGATTTATTGTGGTATCGAGTATCGTTATAGCGAGGTTTTACAGTATAATGTCTGTAGTGAGTCACTGTTTGGTCTATGCCAAAAATCTTATCATTTGTCATCGACCTTGACGTGTTTTGCAGAAATATCGCAAAATTTAACGTCAAAAACAGCTACGTATTTCGCAGAACTCTAAAACTGTTTACCGTAGAATGTTGAAATTTAGTATTTAGAACTATTATAACAGCTAACTGCTTATCTCTTTTTTGATTTCAATCAACCGAGTAATTTCTTTACAGGGTTACCCAAGACATTAAATACATTAAGTTCTATGGACACTTCAAGTTCATTATAATGAGACTGACGGCACTAGTCATAGCCGAAATAGTAATTCATCGTGATGAATCACCATTTCGGCTATGACCAAAATGTAGCTAACTATCTCAAAACTTCGGCTTTTGGCGGTAGTATGAACCAGTGAAGTGTCAAAAACAAATCTTTCAAATTGAATCCAGGATGGAGATATCGGAAATATTTGGCTAGAAATCGATAAGCCTTATTATTACTGCAGTATTTTATCTCGTTACAAACAAAATAAGTTTAGATGAAATGCACCGAAAATATTTATGATATAACAGACGTACAAGAAAGTCATGTGGTGTCCACATCAGATTTCTGATTAATGTATTAAGATGAAAATTATAGTGAATAATTTTTGATTTTTTTAAAACTCATAAATATTTCTATTTAAAGAAATTATCCGATAAATCCAACTCCATGACTTTGAGGTTGTCTGGCGGGGGTTTGCCACGATGGAAAAGTGTCTGGCAAGGGATAAAGTGACTTCTAGTATTGGGCAGAAGAACATATAAAAAAAATCACGCTTTATGAAATGACGAAAATAGAATCACGTTTTCCATGACTTTGAGATTGTCTGGCGGGGGTTTGCCACGATGGAAAAGTGTCTGGCAAGGGATAAAGTGACTTCTAGTACTGGGCCGAAGAACATATAAAAAAATCACGCTTTATGAAATGACGAAAATAGAATCACGTTTTCCATGACTTTGAGATTGTCTGGCGGGGGTTTGCCACGATGGAAAAGTGTCTGGCAAGGAATAAAATGATTTCTAGTACTGCGTATAAGAACATATAAAAAAATTAAGCTTTATAAAATGACGAAAATTTTCTGCAAATTTATACACCTTTGCCACCTGTTACCTGCCAAAGCCACGATCATCCAAACGTTATAGTGGCCGATTGTTCCTACCTGTATTGGGGAATATGCGCAGAGAAAGTTTCAGCTTTTATACTATGACGAAGGTCTGGCGGTCGCTGGCTCTTAGACTATTATTATCTTCACACTTCTCAGGCGTAGGAGGTGGAGTCTTCCTCCACCTCCACTGTAACTGAAGTGGTACATAAGCGTTCAATTTTGAAATCCACATCACGAGATTTTATAATTTTATTTTGAGAAGGCACATAGTTGTTGTAGCCATCTTTCTCATTGACGTATCCTACAAAGTGTCCAAAAACACTTTTGTTGTCAAATTTTCGTCTGAAATTTTTGGGAATGTGAGCATAACACTCAGTTCCAAATACTCTCAAGTGATCAAATTTCAATACCATCATCTGCCCAGTCCAAAGTTCATATGGACTTTTATTTTCTTCGGGTGATAAACCAGTATGGTTTAGCAGATAAACTGCTGTTTCACATGCATTGGCCCACAGTGAACGAGGTAATCCACTTGTAGAGAGCATAGATCGAGCTAGCTCATTAATTGTTCTATTTTCTCTTTCTGCTGCTCCATTTTGTTGAGGTGTGTATGGTACACCTATTGTCAGAGCTACACCCTTCTCAGCAAGAATTTTTCTAACTTCACTGCAGTCAAATTCTCCTCCTCCATCACATCGCAAGGTTTTTATGGTGTGACCAAGGCTTGCAGCTTCATTTAGAAATATACGCAGACAGGAACTGACTTCATCTTTCTTTTTCAAAAAGAAAATTCTACGATATTTGCTGTAATCATCTTTGAAACACACAAAATATCGTGCACCATTGAAGGATCCCACAGATATGGGTCCATTTACATCAGCAGTGATAACTTCACCAACTTGATATGGCTCTGTAGGGGCGTGATTTGAAAGGTTTTCTATGTTCTTTGCCAAGAGCACATCCATCACAGAACTCACTTGTCACTGAATTTCTTACATGAATGTTCATGTGACTTAACAAAATACGAACATGTCGTTTATTCTGGTGACCGAGGCGTTCATGCCATAACTGCAATGTTTCAGATTCTGTGGCAATACTTATTTCAGCTGGACTTGTTGGAATAACTACTCGCAAGGACATGACATACGTACCATCAGTCCAGGATCCAACAGCAACAAGCTCTTTCTGACGATAGAATTCAACATGTCTATTATTCATTTTCACTTCAACTCCCTGTTTGGTAGCCTGCTGCACAGAAAAGAGATGTCTTCGTACATTTGGAACGTACCACACATTTTCCACGTGGGCATCATACCATTTGCCATGGATACACACTTCAATGTTCATTCTGCCAGATCCATATGCATAGATCTTATGAGTGTCAGCAAGTGAAATTTCAACAGGCACTGGAAAATGTTTATATGTCACAAAATATTGTTTGTTTGCAGTCATATGGTGAGAGGCACCAGAGTCACAAATCCAAACATCTGACTGAGTACAGTCTATGGCAGCAGCAAATGCACCTTTGTTACCCTTCAAAGGCAAGTACTTATCATTAGACTTTTTCTTTGGACAGTCTTTACACAAATGTGTACTTGATCCACATTTAAAGCACTTCTTTTGCTTAACAGTTTTAATAGTACTTCCAGAGGCAGCTTCATTCATGTTTTCAGAGTTCCTCACAACTTTTTGCTTCAAAGCAGGAGCACGGGCTGCAAATGCACCATAGTCCACAGTAGTCGTACACTGGACACGCTGCTCTATTCTGCATAATTTTTCAACTAAATTTTTAGTTGTTCGCTTTTCAGAATCTAATGATTCCCAAACATTGTTGAACTCTTGATATTCAGGTCCTACAGTCAGCAGAATTTTCCCATGTAACAGCTCTGGAGGAATCGAACTTGAGCCGATACGTTTTAATTCATTGTTCATATCTGTGAAAATTCTTTCCACTTTAGCAGCATGGGTTGCAACATTGTCATTTGGATCTTTACTAACTTGAAAAAACTGTGTCATTAACAAGTTAAGTCTTTGGATGCTGCTTTGTTCAAAGACGCTGATTAATTTCTCCCAAATGTCTTTTGCATCAGTATATGTCATCACTAAATCAGCAACAGAAGAACTCAACGTACTTGCAATAAGTGCGGCCGCTTTAGCATTATCACGCCGCCATTCCGTCTCGCTTTTCTGGTTGTTCGAGCCGGCGACATCATCTTGTGCAAGTTCCGGACATTTACGTGATCCATCAATAATCGATGTTAATTCATACTGCTCGAAGTGCATTTTCATCTGCCACTTCCATTTATTCCAGTTTTCTGCACCTTCCAGTTTATCAATTTGTACTTTAGATCAGCCATACTACGTCACGCTATTAGGCCTAACAATCGACAGCTCAATTTTCTATTTCCAGCAGATTTAATATACGCAATTTGAGCACTCTAAGCCCATAACCTGAAGATGAAACATTAATTCATCAATGGGCTGAAACAGAAATTAACAAATTAATAGTACAAATAAAAACTAAGGCTTTAAGTGTCAACCACACACTTTATTAGATTTCGCACATGTGATTTGCGATCTACTAGAGATGAGCGGAGTTGAGGTGTAGCTGGTTCAGTAACAAGTTAAGTTGTTATTCCACAACAAAAAATAAGCGGATTGGCTACTTATCGCCCTTTGGCTCGCAAACTCAAGCATTTTATTTTTCTAGAAAGGGAACGGGGGAGAGACGGGGGAAATAGTTTTTTCTCCCTCTCTAGTTATTCCGGAATTATTTAGTCTCATTTTGCTTTGCAGAATTACTTTGAAGTTTCGGCTTTTGAAAGATTTTATTTTGTTGTATTTTTCATATTATTTTGATTTTGTTTCAATACATTGCAATAAAATCTAGTAATGTACATTATCAAATGAGTTTTATGTGTGATAAAAGTCTGATTTGTGAGATGGTTGCGAGACGAGATAAAACAGTATTTGCTGTTGCTATGTGAGACAACATATTTCTAATTCTTATACAAAGAAATTATGAGACAAGCTTTACAGCTGCTATGCTAGACGGCACAGTTCTATTTATCATCTTGCAACCATCTCTGTGTGACTTCATTAAATAGCAAATAAATAAGAACTAAACATATCAACAGTTCGTAAGCAGTTTAGAACATTTCAACGTTATGTTTGGAATTCCTTTAATTTGCTGACTATACAAAAACAGGAACTCTGAATAAGATAAAACAACAACTTTATTTTTTTATATTACAAAAAATTTACATGAAATGAATTCCCATTTCTGAGAGAGAGAGAAACTTTACATAGTTGGAATGACTTCATTTGATCTATTTTAATATAATTTCATTTGCAGTTTACATACAGGTAAAGGAAAAAAAATTGTAACTGAAAAGTTCCCGTGTGAATACGTACTGACCCGTATGATCCTATTTTCAAAATAAAAATGACAAAATAATATTAATAAACGGATAAATAAAATAAAAAGTCAGAAAAGAATCTAATGCTAAAACATTTAGCATTAGATCAAGCTTTGTTAAGAATATTAGGGAATCAGGGTTCAGATAATTTTAAATCCATATTTAGCTTGAAACAAATAATCTATATAACATTTTGTTGTGGCTGAATTATTTTTTTAACAAATTCATTTCACTAGTTTAAAGGTCTACTTTAATGTAATTTATTTGCAAAAATGGATTTAGATTTATGTTATACGATTTACTGGCCTTTAAAAATTGTAGATTTTAAATTTAAGTTTCTAATTTTATTTATTTGTAGCCCTTCAGTTGCTAGTTTACCAACATGTACTAGCCTAATTTAGTAATATTCAAAAAGAATTGTTTTGATTAACAAAAGTCTATGATTATCTATAGGAGTCTGATCAAAAGAATGGGGTAATACCATACGAAATGAGCAAATCAGCTGTGGCACACATGACACAGATTTCAATGAAAATCAGTAATTAAGTAAACCATATATAACTATGAGTAAACGCAAAATATGAAGTTTCACAAACCACTTGTTGTTTTGTTAATTGATATTACAGGTTGATGCAAGCATTAAGCACAAAATTTGTTAGTTCAAGGTAGCCAGTTTAAAACTCAGTCATTCAATAAGTTTTGAATATAAATTTAAAAATAATATCTTGTTATAATCTATAGAAAAAGGTCTCTAAGAAAAGTTCTAAATAAATTTTAGTTAGTGCTTCTACTAAATCTGGGATATTAATAAAAATTAAAAATTTGTCAATTTTTTTTAGATTTCAGGTTTTTCTGCTAGCTTTAAAAAAGGAAGGACAGTATTAAAAATGATGTATAATGAAGATTTATTTACAGCTAACTAATTGGTGCGATTTAAAAGCTGTTTTTTTAATTCTTTGATTTAAAAAAAAGTTTTTAAAAAAGGAAATTTCCATTTTTCGTACTTTTTTAGCTGCTTGTTTGAACATGAAGGAGTGGTCTTAATTTATTCAAATTATTATACATTAAAGTGTCTGTAACATATTTTCAAAATTTTCATCATTGCCTTCAGCTTATTTTTGTCTCTAAAATCATATAAATTGAAGTAAATTTCAGGATTTTGCTCACATTTGCCACCATGAATCTGATTTTGAATTGAAAGAAGAGTGGCAGTTTTTTGCTATAAGCCATGGCAAAAGTGCGTGTGATGCCATTGGTGGAACTGTCAAGCGATTGGCAGCAAAAACAAGTTTGCACCATTCAGTAATTAGCTTTTAACTGCAAGAGATATTTTCTCTTTTTGCAATGATACAATCACAAATATTTTTTTCAGTAAATGTTATCAAAATTGAAAGAAAGCTTCAAGAGCGATTTAATGAAGTGTCAACAGCTATTTTGGGAATACGCAACTATCATTGTTACATGCCAATTTCCAACTGCACATCAAAAATCCTTGTTTCTTATTTATCACATTCATTAGTAAAAGAAACGAAGGTTTTAAAGAAAGACAATTTTGCATTGAGCCCAAATCAAATTTCAATTTCTTCATTTCTCTGTTGTGTTTATGATAACTGTTGGTGGTTAGGTAACGTGATTGATATTTCACCAGATAAGAGTGATTTTCTTGTAAAGTTCATGAGTCCGCATGGACCCTCACTGCAGTTTACATGACCTATTAAAGATGATGTTTGTTGGGTACCACTTAAAAATATGTTAATTAAAATACCTGTTCCATCAACATCATCTACTGGAAGGTTCTACAGAATTGAGCAACGAACATTAAATCAGATTGAAAAAGAGTTCGGAGAGAGAATGAAAAATTGTTAAAATTTAAAATGATGTGTCGATAAAAGCAAATATAATCTACATCATTGTTTTATATTCATCCTCAATAGATTTTTGTATTGAGATAAATGCTGGATATATTTGCTTTACTTCATTTAGTTAATTGTACCTCTTTAAAGTGCTTAGAAAACGAAGAAAATTCTCTAATTTCAATTTAATTTTAAAGCCTTAGGATTCAAAAGGCAACTTTGAGTTTTTTCATGCATAAAATAGACATTCTGTCCTATATTCTTGGAAAATATTTTAGTTGTATAAGGTTTCCTTCATTTAATTTTTCGTGCCTAAATAAAGGGGGAAATTGACATTTCAGAAAATGTTTTAAAGTTTTAAGACTATTTTGAAGAAGAAGGAAATAAAAAGCAGCTTTAAAACCTGGGTAACATTT
This sequence comes from Cheiracanthium punctorium, assembly GCA_038373885.1. Taxonomy (NCBI): domain Eukaryota; kingdom Metazoa; phylum Arthropoda; class Arachnida; order Araneae; family Cheiracanthiidae; genus Cheiracanthium; species Cheiracanthium punctorium. The sequence goes on along the minus strand of JAWZYV010013264.1, from coordinate 171,604 downwards.
TTATGACACTTAACATTCTATTGTATGTTAATTTAAGTAATGCCATTTAATTCCTTAAAGCTTGAGAAAAAAATTAAAAATGTTCAATTTTGTCAAATATGAAAATTTTACAGTTTTTACAATTAATTTCTAGATGAACTATTGCATTTAAAAAAATTATTTTGAAATAGATTGATAGTCCATGTTCACAGAATTACAATGATATGAAATTTTTTTGTTTATATTAAGTAGTTAATAAAATACAGAACTTTAAAAATGCAACATTAAGCAGTCATGGAAATGCTGTTCTAAGGGTTAACTTTTCAATTGTTTGTAATTACCAAAATAAATAACATTAAGCCAAAATATTTTAGGTATTTGTATATATGCATAAAATAAGCCTGTGTACCGAATTTCATTAAAATTTGTTGCTATGGGGCCACAGGTTTTTTTCCATTTTTGCTCATTTCACATGGAATGACCCAATGTTCAATTAAATTAATAAAAATTTCTGATACATTAGAAGAGATTGCTCTCAAACCTTTCACGATTAAATATTGCATAATATTTTTCCTGGTGAGTAGCCCACTTGAATTAGCCACTCTGAAGATTTTTTCACCGATTCTGCATATTTTTTTTACATCTTCAGTAGGAAATACTAAATTTCCTCTATTTTTCCTGAATGTTAATCTGCTTTGATTTAAATTATCAGCATTAGTTATTTCAGAGCAACATTCAGAACATTTTATTTTTTGCCTAATTTTTTTCAGTACAAAGCCTGCAACGTGATCTACAACATCACTCACAAATTCACTAACTCTAGCGAAATCGATCGAAGTAGTACTTCAGTGATTTTTTTCATTGTTTACACCTTCTTGACTTTCAAAATCATCCGAACCTCCATTCTTTGGTATGCTCTTCAAATATATATTTTTGCTTTCGGATGCGGTTAGGAGTGTTGTATTATCTAAAATAGTGCAATTAGCAGAATCGGACGTTAAAATCTGATGATGAGCTAGTAAACGTATATACGCAGCTTTAAACTGTTTCACCGTTGGATATAACCCCCTTTCGAACGAATTGCACTGAAAAACATCTCCAAATGGTCTTGAGAAAATTTGTAGGTAAGTAAGTATTTCATAATACTATCTTCACGTTCGCAAAGTATTGAATATAGGGATTTAATACTTCTAATGCATACAATGAATCCTAAAAACCCTGTTTTTCTGTTACTTAGTAGGATGGGATCACCGTTTAAACTTGTTTTTAAGCCTCTAATGTAGGATTCTGCATAATCCAAAAAATTTATGATATCTAATCTATTGGAATTTTGAATTGGGGCAGAAAACCCCCTACCTAATAAATTACGGCTATTTAAAACATCAAACAGATCATTGAAAATTTTTAAAAATTTTGAAGTTGCTTCAGAATCTTTTAACTGAAATAATTTTAAATCTAAATTTAAATAGTTTAATGCGTCAGAAACACTCCTACTGAACACCTGGGCAAACCATTTTACCTTCATCTTTTCTCTGTACCATTGGATATGTCTTGTTCTTACTTTGGTGGCTGAGAGTAGCCCTTCTTTTTTTTTTAAATTTGTCCAATTCTACTATGTAATTCCACATTATTTTGTCCCCATCCCCATCAACTATTAAGCCTTTTGAAGCTAATGTGTTCCGTACGAGCTTCAGCATGTGGCACACGTCCATCATGATGTGTACTGGTTCTTTTGTAATAGGATGTAAAAAATGCGAATTTGGCTTATTTACAGTTAAATCACACCCTAATAAATTCGCTGTAGCTATATTTGTACTGGTACCGTCAAAGGTTAAAGCTACGATATCCACACCCGTGTCTTGTATCTGGCAAAGAGCTTCATTTATTAAATTCGCTCTTTTCTCAGAGCGTAATCCATTTATTAAAAAATACCCTACAGGAACTTTCCAGTTACCATTTATGGCAGTTACCATAAATGTTAGAGCTTCTTTGGCATGTGGTAGTTGATCATCGTCAATATTTGTGCCTAGGTCAATGTAACCGGAAAATTTATCTTTGTCCCATTCTATATGGTTTCTGATAGCCATTTCGTCAATTATTAAGCAGCATTTTACTCTGCTGTTTACTTTTTCAGCATCCACTGATTTTACTTTCAGAGCTGTTAAGGCCTCCGCAGTGAATCCTGCCGATCCATCTATGGATTGGTACCATTTCCTCAATGTAACGGGATGCGGTAGCTTACAGTTGAATTTTTTCTCACATAATTATAAGCCTTGGCAGAATAAAAATTAAGAGTTAATGCAAAGGCTCGAAGTTCAGGAGAATACCCAGTTCGGCCGATATCTCTCCTTGTCTCCGGATCAGATAGCTAAAAAAAAGTTTATTTTAGATAATTTAAATTTTGAGATTTATGTACTACATAACTTAATCATGAGATAAAATAAAAAACTATTTCTCGTCGTATTCCTATTTCTATTATGTCGAAATACAAGACCAAAAATTATTTGTTTTTTTTTTTAGTTGCATGCATTGTTTTCCTTTAACAGCTGGAAACGCAAATATATTTCAACTTGTAAGTTGCATCGTACCTGCATATTTAATTTTCGAAATTTGTTTTGTGAACCTCCATTTAAATAACCCACGAACCGCCACTGGACACAAGTCCGCAACGCGCAGCCGTGGTCTTTCAAAGTCCCCAACGCGTGCCAAATTCCACAACGCTTGAAGCATCGTTCATCTGTAACGCTTCTAGAAACAGCCACCGGACAAAGATTCTAATTTGATAGCATGACATGGCGTAACAAAACGTTACAGGTACCCAATATGGTTTTTGCGGTAATAATTACTTTTATAATAAGTAATATACGGATATAATTAGCAAATACACCATACTGCAAGAATCTGCTTCGTTAATGTCACTAATTAACGATATAATTAATACTAAAAAGGATGTGTTAAAAGTGCAGCGCTCGGCAACTCATCAAATTTGTCCCGTTACTGTTTTTAGTCGCCTGTTCCATCTGCCCCCAGCTCACTCTAGGGGAAGGGCATATATTCAGAGAGAGTTGAAGTAGTCTGTTAGAGGAGATCAATACAGCGCTCGCTACATCTCGGCATTGGAAGGCTGGCCAAGACGGTGTCTTTTGTTCGGTCGGATAACGTCTTCGTCTACTACGCTCCATTCATGTTCGAAAACAACTCCCGCTACACACGATCATCCCCATTAAGTACATAAATAGAAAAAAAAAAGTTGTACTCAATCATATTTGAAAAATAAAACTTACGTTTTAGTTCGGAACACGTGTTTTTCAGGCAACTTTAAATTTGAGTGTATTTGTAAATTCGGCCCTCTGAGATTTAATCTAGAGTAAAACTTCTCTAACTGCCTACCCCTGTTCCACGGTCACCTCTCAAAACTGACAAAAATATGAACTACCGAATCAAAAGAACCTAGGAATAAGATAAATGTTACCCCTATTGGGCGGCTACCTCTCACCCCGGCCAACGGACATTCCCAAAGCCTCAAAAATATAAAGGCTGACCCCTTAGAGTGGTCACAAGTTATATGGGGGAAAATTTTTTTAATGCTATTTTTTGAGGCACCCCCATAAAAGTTGCCAATTGACTAGAAAATGAGATTGGAAAAGTTTTAGCTCAATTGCATAATATTAACCCGTGCCGCATTGAGGTTGAATTCTTAAAAAATTACGATTTTTGCCAAAAATATCTAGTTTTTCCTTCATTTAGTATAAACTATTTGCTCTACAGATCTGGTTCTTGTTTCATTTCTTAAAAAATGTTGTTTCTTTGAACTTTTACTCTCAACAAAACCAATATTTAATGACAAGCAGTGTGTTTTAGGCCAGTTTATGAATCGTACCACCAAAATCTGCATTTTTGGAAAATGAGTGGAAAAAAGACAAATTAAGAATTTTAAGTAATTTTGACCGTCTTTTGTATTGCTTGCATCAAAAAACAAAAATAAATCAAGAATTTTCATAACTTAATCTACAATTCGTGAAATATTATTTATTTGATATGCATTTCTGTGCTTCAGAAGAAAGATCTTGATTTGTATTTCAGTTGAAGTACATCTAAGACAAACCTCTCAAATTTTCTTTATTACAATGCTATTTTTGTTGTCTGTTATTACACTGCTGGCCATCGTAAATGCAACACCCTGAAGGAAGCATGCAAATAATATGAAATTTACAACATGCATTAGCTGAGGTGAGATATGCAAATGATTAGAATTTCAGCGCAGACGCACATCAAGCGCGCCTGTGGCGCCACCTCAAAGCGCTATTTAAGGCTTGGAGATTTCGACGGTTTCAAGTACAGCAATTGTGTTTTTCTTGCTTTTTTTTCAAAAAAACGATAAATTATGCCTCGTAGGAAACAACGATCATCTTTTGATCAAGTATCCGAGTTTGACAGAGGAAGGATAGTGGCATACCGAGATTGTGGGTTATCTTTCAGGGAAATCGGTCGTCGTATTGGACGAAACCAAACAACTGTGATGCGGATATGTGATCGTTGGGTGCAGGAGGGTACGACGGACAGACGTGATCGACCGCATCGACCTCAGTGCACCACGTCACGTGATGACAGGCAGATTGTACGCATGGCAGTGACGGACCGCTCAGTCACATCACGAACCATATCACAGCAGATTCAGTCTGTAACGCATCATCCAGTGTCTGCGCGTACCATTCGACGTCGTTTACAGCAGAATGGTCTGTCCGCAAGACGTCCGTTGCTTTGTCTACCTCTGACGCGGAACCACAGACGTCTCCGCCGCCAATGGTGCGATGCAAGAAGGATGTGGACGACAGAATGGAATGAAATTCTCTTTACTGACGAGTCACGCTTCTGTATGCAACACCACGACGGTCGGATTCGAGTCTGGAGACACCGTGGAGAGAGGATGCTGAACAGCTGCATTATGCACCGTCACACTGGTCCTGCACCGGGTATTATGGTATGGGGCGGTATCGGATATCTCTCTCGCACTCCTCTAGTACGCATTGCCGGTACTTTAACCAGCCAGCGCTACATCTCCGAGGTGTTGGAGCCAGTTGTCCTTTCTTACCTTCAGGGCTTGCCAACAGCCATATTTCAGCAGGATAATGCACGGCCACACGTGGCACGCATTGTCCAAGGGTTCTTCGTCAATCACCAGATTGAATTGCTTCCCTGGCCGGCGCGCTCTCCGGATCTTTCGCCGATAGAAAACATGTGGTCCATGGTTGCTCAACGACTGACCCAGAGTTCATCCCCAGCTGTCACACCAGATCAACTTTGGCAACGTGTGGAAGCTGCTTGGTCTGCTGTACCCCAAGAACACATTCAAAGTCTCTTTGAATCAATGCCGAGGCGTGTGGCAGCTGTGATCTCCAACAACGGCGGCTACTCTGGGTACTGATTTTGGCAGGAACCACGCTTCATAGAATGCTGTAAATTTAATCATTTGTTACTTGGTCAACATGTTATCTACACAATAAATTTTGTTGTGATATCTCTTGTTTTTCTTGGTGTTGCAATTTGGGTGGCCAGCAGTGTATTTACTTTTAGAATGCTCATGGGTGCCCATACGTATGGGCAAGGAAGGGCTATGCCTCCCCTAGCTCCCATATTATCGTTATGATTTACATACTGGTATGACGTAAAATTGGTTCAAAATTAACACATATCTTTCCGGTGCAGGACCCTTGACGTGCAATAAGACTCCGAAGAGAAGAATTTCGACAACAAAGAATTGATCTCATCAAAAGCAGATTTTAAAATTCTGATTTAGAGGGTGCTGTTGTTCACTGGGAGGGGAAAATGCTTCCTCATATTTTGAATTAAGAAAATGTAGAGAGAATAGCGATTTTAATTAGCTGTGGCGATGAACAACAGTTAATAGGAGTTCCTTAGCTTGAAAATAATATGAGAATAACTCTTAGGCAAAAGCTGTATTTACAGCAATTGAAGAATGGTAGGCAATTGGTAAAATTCAGGCAATGTGTTTTGATACCACATGTTGCCTTTAGGGGAACGTGCATTTTTTGCTACAACAATTACTGGATCGAAATCTTCTACATTTACATTGTCGCCATCACATTTTAGAAATCATCTTAAAATCCGTTTTAATTGCAAAGTGGGCGAAGCTACTGCTCTTCATCCAGATATTTTTTTAAAATTTCAGATTGGGTGGTCTAAGTTGGACAAGACAAAGTACAAAACTGCTATTGAAAATGAAACTATTACATAAAGAATGCAAAATTTGGAAGAAATTTCAAAATTTCTTGCAGAACATTTAAGAAATCAACAGTCAGGGATAACTATAAAGAATTAACCCAACATTGTTTAATTTTTATAGGAGTCTCCCTAAATAGACATTTCTTTCAGAGTACCTGGTGCTGTTCATTATGCTAGGTGGATGTCTAAGGCAATTTATTGTCTAAAAATACTTCTTTTCAGACATCAGGTCTCATTAACAGATTTGGAAAAAGGAGGAATTATAGACATTTGGTTATTTATAATAAATATTTATGTAAAGGCATGGTTCAACACTCCCACTCAGACTTTAGCCCCAATCAAGACTTAAAATTATTACAATACTGAAAATTTGATAAAGAGGCTGCAAACAAAGATCTATAATAGGCTGCAAACAAAGATCTATAATAATCGATTTACTACTGTAGTTAAGTCATGTTTGGTAACTTGGAGCAAGTTGCATTTCATTTTTTGATGACATTTGGGCAAAAAAAGTCAAAATAAGCATGGCTGTAAAATTAATTGCATTTGAAAAAAAAATGATGATGATGAAGATGCAAGAGCAACAATGTTTCAACGAAGTGGATCATTTATTGAACAAAGAAGTTAATTTTCTTATTTCAACTCGAACAGTAATTTTTTTAGAGATTTAATTTTAATATACAATTTTTGAATACTGAACCCGATGTGTGATGTGAAAATCAGTATTATTTGAAAGAAAAAAAAAAGAAAAACCTGAAAGCTTTTAAGGTGTTTAATGACTAAGATGAAAGGGGAGTAAAATTAATTTCAGGATTCAATTCCTGTTTAACTGAGGATGAAGAACAAAAGCAGTTTTTACTATAGGTAGTATCCGAATGTAGAAAAACTTTTCCAGACTCTTCGAAAGAAACATTATCTAAGCCTTGCCACTTTAACAAAAAATTATAAACAATAATAATTTTTTTTCTTTATAATGTGCTTCCTCTTAGATACATAACTTTAATAATCAAATATATCTAAACGTTAGTCGTTCTCAATTTTATGGCTTCTTTGACCGTATTCTTTTACTTAAATTTCTTTTTTTTTTCATTCAGCTTTTTTTAAATTACAACCTTGATTTTGTACACAAAAAAGAAAGAAAAAAAAGGAGGAAAGACGAAATATATTAGGTTGTAACGAAAGTTTTCCGCCACTCCAAGTATTGCCTGCACAAGCAGTTCGCGTTGGTGTCTTTGCCAATATTTTGTAAAACGATTTTTGTTATTTGAAAGAAAAGACTTGTTTTAGAACACCGTGTTGTGAAATCCGTAAAACAAAATCGTTATGATTAAGTATAAGGTGTCTGAAATGGAACTACCACGCTACCAGATTGATCCATCATTTACTCTCAGTTCTGTCGCAAAAAGTCAGCTACAGAATGACACTGAATCATCTGTACAGCTTAAGGTACTACTGTTGTATCATATGACATTGTGAAGATTTGGTACCGAAAGTTCAAAAACGAGGACTAGGATATTAAAGAAGCAGAGCGCTCTGACCAGACTACTGATGCTGATGAGTCCCGCCTACGAGAATTTGTGGAAGAAGATAAAATATTCATCCACGAGAGCTAGCTAAAAGAGTTAGACTTTAGTGCCATGCCCATTAGTCGCGCTAAGCATCGCATAAACTTGACATATAAGGTCAATAGCTGGGTACCGCGTGAGCTTACTCAAGCAAATCTGGCGGAAAACTTTCGTTACAACCTGATAATTTTTTGAACTTTCATAAAAAAGCCAACTTTTAGGATTCGGATCGTATCTAGTCCTGAAAAAAGCATAGATGCCATATTTACCCGCTTATAAGTCGAGAAATTTTGGACAAAAAAAAGGCTTTAAAGTGGGGGGTCGACTTATACGGGGGTCCTTAATTTTTTTTTTTTATCAGAAGTCAAAAATGCCCCTCAGAAAGACAATTGTTCAGCTCCCGCATTCCATAACACAATGACGTCGATTTCTATATTAGAAAAAATGTAGCGATAGTATACTACTTTACTCGGTCTCTCAGTTGTGTCATATTATTATCATTAATTATTAGTTTAATTTTGTATACTACTTTTGTATATTATTATCTTTATTATTGGATATTTAGTACTTTCTCTTTTTTCCAGATGATTTTGAATAAATGTATTTTTGAAAAAAATTAAATTTCTTAAGAGGGAAAATGGGGTCGACTTATACGCGGGATCGACGTATACTCGGGTAAATACGGTATATGCTTTTCTTAAGACTAGATATGATCCGAATGTTACCCTCTGAGCGTTTTGGAAATGGGCAAATAATCTAAGGTTGTTTTCACGGTAAAATTTTCATGCAATTTTTAGATTATAAAAAAAAAAAAAAAAAAAAAAATTTAATAGGAAGATTTGCAATTATTTTTAAAAAGGCTTCAAAATTACATACAAGCTTTAATAACAAACATATTTTATGATATCTCAGTGTTACAAATGATTATTATTATAGATGTATTGCAGTGAAAACTGGAATAAAGTGGACGGGATTTGACATCACAACCGCTTGGAGGGTTAAATCTGTAAGTTTTTACATTAAAGTGATGTGTGACTCATCAAGGCGGGCAGTTTTCTTCTGAAACGACAACAACATCATGTTTCTAGACTCAATTTTATCCATTTTATGATGGAAAGACTGCTTGTTTGTGAAAAACCGCTATTTTTCTAAACTTTAACCTCTATGCGGCACGGGTTAATATTATGCAAATGAGCTGAAACTTTACCAATCTCATTTTTGAGCCTATTGACAACTTTTTGGGGGTGTCGCCCCAAAAATTCGAAAGTTGATTTCTTGTGACCACTCTACGACCCCTCTTAGCTGGCAGTCTTGTTAACGAGTACGCTAGACTGTGTCACGCATCTGTATTGAAACAAAAAAATTGATTTGATTTTGGGAATACGGCCGATTATCTTCACGAGGGATCTAGGCCGAGGGAAGGGTGCCCTCCGTGGGGGACTTTCTAAGGGGTCGTAACTCGTATTTACGAGAAATTTCGGAGAAATCCACATAAAACTCCCAACGGCTAGGTGGACGGACGCGACCTGGGTTTGAACCAGGCACCTTCTGTCTCTTAGTTCAGAGCGCTATGCGCTCGGTCACTGACCGGGCCATTTGAAATAACAATGACTATTTCAATTGATGTACATACATACTGTAGTAGTATTAAAATAAATATGTAGGCTATACTATGAAATAAAACTTTTGTTGTATACATAGGATAATGAAATATGCAGAGACATTTTTAATACTTCAGAATACACATGCAGTACATATTTCGTTTTTAATGAAAATAGCTCAACTTCGCAATTTTTAAAAGTTTTGTGTAAGCATCCCTATTCCGCGGCCACCCTTCGAAAATGCCACTTTTCTAGAAGAACCGATGGTGACCGCTTTAGAGAAGTTTTACTGTATATTCTGTTGCTAGGCCTACTACGCGCGAGCAGCTGGTTAGAAGTCAAGATATTATTGAATTAAAGTTTTTGTTACATATAGCTCCGGTTTTTATTTTTATTACGTTAGTTAATAATTATTTTGCTACCACATTTGACCGCCACGAGAATCCAGCCTCCCTCTAGGATAGGTCCTGGTAGAGTTTAGGTCATTTTAATAATAAACTTGCATCTGTATTTTAAAAATTAGAATAAAAATACACATAGTATTTATGATGTTCTGTCTTTTTTTTTCAGGACAAGCAACACTTTATCCATACTTCACAGTCCATTTGAAATCTCTCGGAGTAAGCATCACACAGACTGCAATTATTTTCGCTGTTCAACCAATCATCGCTTTGCTAGTAGCACCAGCTATTGGAGTGATTGCTGATAAAATTGGAAACTTCAAATTTATATTTTGCTTTTTCTTGACGTTTTCAGCAGTAACAGCTAATCTGCTATTACTTGTACCACCACTGCCCAAACCGGAAGAACTGAATTATTTCAATGTAAAATGCGATTTAAACGCTAAACTGACAACGCAAATTCATAAAGACCTTTCGTGTAATGTACAGAGTATGGTGAATACGACTTACATGAGTGGACGGTTCGAATGCGACCGTCCGTGTGAAAGTGAGAATGGCGTTTTCTTTCCTTTGTATATTAGAGAAGCGGGACAACATTGTTCAATGTGTGGTTCTGATATAAAGCTAAGTTGTATGCATATTAATGAAAGCACATTGTTAAACGTTTCTTTAAATATTCAGGATAATAATTCATCCTTCATGGAACTTATAACAAAAAATTCTTATTTCATACAGTACAAAAATACTTCATACAACGAACTTCATTGCTCTTGTACTGCATGCAATGCTAGCTGCAATTTTGTAACAGAAACACCGATAGCAAGTTGCGAAAGTCCTATCTTACCTGAAAAATATGGAGTTACATTTTGGAGTTATTTCGCTATACGCTTGATTGTAACCCTTGGAATTGGACTTGTAAATGGTTTGTTCGATGCAGCATCGATGACCATTATTCAAGATTTGAAAGCAGATGTAGGTTTTCAGAGATTCTGGTCAACTTTTGCGATGTGTTTGCTTGCACCTATCAGCGGCCTAATGGCGGATAAAATCGGCACATACCAACCTTGTTTCTTAATGTATGGCGCTTTATACCTGTTAGCTGCGATCACGTCATTGAGATTAGATCTTAGTATGAAACTTCCTTCAGAGAGTGCTGTAAGCAACTTTGCAAAACTACTAAAAAATCCTGAGGTTCTTCTGTTACTATTGCAAATCGCAGTACTAGGTATATGCTGGGGTTTCTTAGAAAATTTTTTGTTTTTGTTTCTCGAAGATGAACTTGGAGCGAACAAATTAATTATGGGACTGACAGTCACTGTTGGAAGTGGAACTGGATTATTCATGGCTCTTACAGCTACGTGGTGCACTAGAAAACTTGGATACGTCAAAGTAATTATTCTGGCGTTTGCCGCATACACAGTAAGATTTATTGGATATTCATTTGCAAAAAGCGCGTACATCTGCCTTATTTTCGAAATGATGGAAAATTTTACTGTGACATTACTTACAGTTGGAGTGACTCTCTATTGTACCGAACTCGCATCGTTAGAATCATTGACTTCAATAATGACACTTTGGAATGGCTTACATATTATATCGGGTAAGACATCTTTCATTTTTTCGGTGTATTTCCGAACAACCCGGATATTTGTCCGGAGCTTCAAATTGACGTGGGAGTCATTTTGGCTCTAAGTAAAAATGGTATTGATAGGTTAAATACCCAATTCACATAAATAATTTATACATATCGAATTCTTTTTCTCGCAAAATAATTACAGATCGTATTGTCCGGTGTGGCATTTGAGTTGAATTTGTAAAACGTTTTCCGTTAGCGAAGAGGCATTTTGCATTTTTGTTCAGGGCGTCAAAACTTGTAGAGACACACAGTCCTGAAGAAATTTTGTAGAGCTTCTAAAGGATGGGCGGCCACGCTATTTTCTACCATTTTTCCAATTATTAACAATTTTTAATTTTTGATAAAAGTTAAATAATTCCAAGATTTCTTTTTTCGTATCATATGTAAAAGATAATAGAGATGGAAAGAGAGAATTTCAAGCATGAAAGAGATCATGCACTCACGATTAGCAGGTATGATTCTTCGAATTTCGCAATGGTGTAACGAGTGTCGTTTAAATGCTATGTAAATAATGATTTGCTTATCTTGTTAGCGCAATAAAACATGTGATTGAATGAGTGAATAAAATGAAGTGCAATTGATATCCTTAGCAATGAAAATTTATTCGAGGTAACACAGTATGTATAGAGTACTATTTGCGTACAACATGCGCCGCGATGCAAAAACGGCATAAAAAATAATAAAAGTTGTTTCTTAAAAAATTTTACGTGTAAGATAGCTTGCTCACAAAAGTAGTTTAACATTTTTAACCTAAAAAATTAACTAATAGAATTTAAAAATACGAAATACGCATATTAGTGATAAAAAATTATCTGTTGTTGAACAACTGTTGTCAGCATAGCCTGTCATGAAGCATAGACAAATCGCAAAGCAGTTTTCTGGATAATTGTGAATGTAAGATAGCCCAATGTCTCTATTGATTTTTTTTCTTTGAAACTTTATGAAACGTAAGCGATAGTTTAATTTATAAAAATTTTGTCTATTATAATACTTATATTACTGAAAATGATTACATTTTTTTAAAGGTCGAGCTTTCGGCTCACTGCTTGGAGGATTTATCGTTAGGACGATCGGATTTAGAGAAACTTTTAAAGTATTTGCTTACATCAGCTGCTCATTTGGAGCCTTATATACCCTAGTGTATATATTATGGCTTCGAAAAAGGCAAACAACTCACAGCAAAACATCCGTCGACAACGGCCGAAGTAAGTGCATTTTACAAAAGTCATGTACATTTTAAATCAAATATTTACTACGGAACAAAAAAATTTATCATTTTGAAGACTGATTTAGTTTTCACTTGAACGTACTGATAATGCATTGATAACTTTAATCGTAAAACAATCGCTGCTATCTCGAAGATGATTTTAGAATGAATGAATAGGTGAAAAACTATAACCTGAAGCTTATTATTTATTAAAATAGAACAGACTACTGTTACTCATTCAAAGGAAAAAAACGCGAAAGCAATACTCTAGTTTTCACAAAGACAACGCATCAAAATATGGTAGCGGGGCCGGATTAAGCCTTTTAATCGCTTCGTGCAAAAGCAAAACAGTGCTCCCCTAGAACATAAGAGGGAGGGAGACGATCCCATTTAAAGAAGAGTGACATTAATTATAAAAAAGTGTCATTTATTATAAAAACAATAAATAAAACTAACTAAATCATCAATCTGTATCAATTTTTAATGAATTATTATTCTCTTTTTGGACAATTAATTAAGTGTTGATTACGAAAACAATGTAATTTTAACGAACAATGTCTTAAGAAAATATAATTTTTTCATCCACCATCGCTAACAAACTTTGTTAAAGTGACATTTTTTTAAAATTTGGACTTGATCCCTTTCTTAACCTCGCTTTTCTCCAATTTTTATAATTTAGACCATACCAAGAAAATACCCTAAAGAGTTCTTTTGACAAAGACACATACATCCTATTTCTACATTTACATTATATAGTAATTATAAAGAGATAATAAATGATTCTTAAGGTGTTAAGTAAGATAAAAGGCCATTTTAGATTTCTTTCTGCCGCAGATCCACAAAATGAAGTTTTTAATTCAATAAAAAGAGTGAGCGTCCTCACCTTTACTACCCTTTTAAATGAAAAATGGGTCGGCGTCTAAGCTCAAATAACAAAACCAGAGAAAAGTGTTCCTCCCTGAATACTCTACTGGGTCACACTTTAACCAAAAAATAATAATTTCAATTGAAACAAATTTTCTGAAATTTTGAAATATATTGATTTTAATAAACATGAAATAGGGTAGACGGGTTTTACAGTTGGTCAATTTTTAGATTTTTGAATATCATTCTAAAAATATTTTAAAAACAGAACATCAAACTAATGCATTTTGTCTACTGATCCATAAGCTCCTAATTAATTTTAGTTAAATTCTAAGAAAAGTTTTTGTACAATAAACAAGCATTTTTAAGTACTTTTTGTTGCAGCACTGTACCTCATAAAGGGGAATACTGGGTCAACAAATGGGGTACAGTACGTCAGCTAACGAGAAACACAACAAAAAATATTCTTTCGAATATTTTTTGAGTTATTTAAACTTTCTTATTGAGTGAAATATTTAGTATTAAGTTAGATATTGAAGTAGTTAAAAATGTATAAGGTAAATGTTAATTTTATGATTCTAAACACTAAATTTGTTATTAAATTAAAGAAAAAAGTTTTTGTTAGATAATATCACTTTGAGTCCTACTAAGTTTACAAAATTTTAGTTTTATATAATTTTTGGACATTAAATCAAAACCTGTTATTTTACAATAACTATTGGACATTATATAACTGAAAATCTGCAGCAAAAGTCAACTTTGCCATTGTTCTCTCAGTTCCTTGCAACACATTTGGTTTTTGGCAATTTTCTCACAATATCTTTACTGTCTGCTGTGCAAATGTCTGCCTTATCAAAGATAATATGCATAACCTGGCTGAATTCCTTTCATGTAGTACATTTCAAATTCATTTTCATTTTGCTTACAATTTCAGTAACATAGTGTCAAAATTTGCATTTTTTCTTGCTGTATACCTCGAATAATACGAAATCTCCAACTTCAACATTAAATATTCTCCATCTTCAAATTGAATTGAATTGAGAATTCTTCTTGAGGTTTCCGACTGCAATCTCGAAGAGGGTCTTATATCGTTGTGTTTCCATTTCCTCTAAGTCAGATTCACTAGAAGATTCTTTTCATTCTTCCTCTTCTGCAGTTAAGCTATTCTCGTAATTGCTTGCAATTTTTTTTTCTCTTCTGCTTCATATCATTAGGTCTTTCTCTCTTCTGTTTTTCAATCATCTCATTTTGGATTGGTATTGGTCTCATTTTGGATTTCATAGGTGTATCTGTAAGAAATTCTGTTTTTTTTTTTTTTTTTTTTGGTTGCCTCTCAGTTTTTTCTCTTTTGCATCAGCCTTAGGAAAAGGCTTTTACCATCTCTGGTGTCATGTTTTGATTTACATAATTTTCTTGAGAAACTGAAGATTTTGTAACTGATGTGGAAGACTTGTTTAGATAAATTTAGATCCTTCAAACATTAAAATATAAGAAACTTACAGAAAGATAATAAATATAGACATGGGGACACAATGGGCCACTGACCCACTAGGCCAGTTGACCCAGTGAGTCCCATATGGACCAATGTGTTATTTTTCAACTCAAAATTCGAAATCTTTAAAATATCCATTTAAATACAACACAATAGAAAAGAAGGTAATTTAAACTATATAAACATACCACATAACTCACATTTACTAGACATATTTCACGTGTAATAATATAAAGTCTTAATTTCTTCAAATCGCATGCAGATGATCAGAAAACAAAATGGCTCTTTCTTCCCGCCACAATCAAAGTGAGATGTTTTTTCCCACAGAGTTAAGTTGTTTGATACCTGATTTACATAATTTTTTCATTTGAAAACTATTCACTGAACCACAAATATCTTCAATAACCCACTGTACCCCTGACCCGCTGACTCACGGTACCCCACTCTCCTCTATTCATAGTCTTATATTTAAAAGATCACAATTAAATGATAAAAAAATATATAATTCTAATAAAAAGTACTTATGGTTGTTTTGAAATTTCATGAAT
Source organism: Cheiracanthium punctorium (assembly GCA_038373885.1). NCBI lineage: Eukaryota > Metazoa > Arthropoda > Arachnida > Araneae > Cheiracanthiidae > Cheiracanthium > Cheiracanthium punctorium. The sequence continues at coordinate 156,068 of JAWZYV010013264.1, read as the reverse complement.
TATTTTTTCAATAAATAAAGTGAAAAGAAATGTATTCAATATTTTAAGAGTCATGACTTAAAATTCAAAATTTCTCCTCTATGTTACAGCCGTTATTTTTTAGTCACTTGTAACTGATTCCATGAAAAGTAATGAAGCTCTGTATTTCGAAATTATTTTAAGATGTACATGTGATATCCTGAAAGTGTATAAAATTATTATTCGACATGGGAGGCGGATAAAAGTGCACGGAAAAAGCTCTTAATATTGAAAATATGAGTATTTAATATAGCTTTTTTAGGAAACCTCCTTAGCATTTGTAATTTTTATAATTTTTTTATTTTAGCACTAAAATGTTTGGCAGTCTGATATGAATGCCCCATAAAAATAATTTTAAGGAAGCCCCCCCCCCCCTTCCTTGACCTAACAGTATTTAAAAATTTTATTTTGATCAACCCAACAGAAAAATAGTACGGGGTGATCAAAAAGTCCGCAAAACCTTTTAAAAATTCGTTATAAAGAACAAACAGTGATAGAAAATTGAGGTTTGCGCAAATAGGGTTAGAGGGTGATCGGATTTTTTTAATGACAAGAAAGGTTGTAGTTCCAAATGTTACAGATAGGTGGCACTGACATGCATAATAGGCAGCAAGTTACCAATAAAAGAAATCCGAAAACTCTCAAATGTTGTCAATGCAAACCGCAGTTTTGTATCGTTATTTGTTCTTTTTAAATGAATTTTTAAACTTTGTATGCACCCAGGATGATTCAAAAGCTCGTCAAAACTCATTAAAAAAGAACGAATTATGATACAAAACTGCAGTTTGCATGGAAAGGATTAGACATATTTCGATTTTTTTTAAAACTTGGTTCCTATTGTGCATGCCAGCGGCACCTATCGGTAACATTTGGAACTACAACCTTTCTTGTTATTAAAAAAATCCGATCACCCTCTAAACCAGGGGTTCCCAACCTTTTTACTACTTAAACCCCGTAAAAGATTTTTTTTTTTCAATAGCCTCCCTAATTTTTATTCCTAAAAAAACCATGCATTAAGTATGATATAAAAACTGCATTTTATGATACCATTTTCAATTTTACAGAATTATATGTAATTGTAATATGTACAATGTACCCGAGTTCCCGATTAAATCCGTTGTCATCCAATAATTTCTGAATGGTAAGAGTTATAGTCGTTAAAGTGGGGTATAAGTCTAGTAACGTTGCCATTCTTTACGGAAAAAAAGCTTACAGCGGGACAAAATTTTTGACGAAACTTAGCGTAAATATGGGCTATCTAGGGCCCTTATAAAGTCCCCCACGGTGGGCATCCTCACCCCCTTGTGTTATCCACTTGGCGCGGATTTACAAGCGGATTGTTCGGGCCAAGCACACAAACCGAAATACATGTTACACACACACGTTCAGCATCACCAATTTATTAATAAAAGCTATCTTGATCACATTAATGTTAAAAATTGAAGCCGAAAAATGCAAGGAATAAAAACGCATTACTGATACTTTGGCAGCGTGTCACTAGACATATTGTACTATTTCCAGCAGAAATTGCAGACCAACCTCGGCTTTAAATGCGTGAATTATACCGCAACTGAAAATTTGTATTCTATTTATAAATAGTAAAACGGATATTATTATCCATCAACTATATTCCTTAAAAATGAAATAAGAAATTTTAAAACAGGAAAATTTATCAACGACCCCCAATAGACCCCTAAAACACTATAGACCCCTTTAAAAGCTTCATAGACCCCCAAGGGGTCCACCAGGACCCCCGTTGGGAATCGCTGCTCTAAACCTATTTGTGCTAACAGCAATTTTCGATCATGAGTTGTTCTTCTTTAATGAATTTTTAAATTTTTTTACGGAGTTTTTGATCACCCTGTATTAATTGGTGCTTGGTGCACTAACATTTCCTATTAAATTTTATAAAATGCGCAAATGTTATCTATTTTATGTTTTTCATATTCCCCTTTTCAGTTCAGAGTGATCAATAATGATTGATTTGTGCTGTAGTATCTTATTATTTAAATATTTCTAATTTATTTCTAATTTAAACCTTCCCTCCTCCTCTCTGTGCTTTATATTGGGTTGGTGCATAATTATCAGGCGTTTGTAAATTTTTATTTAATTTATTAATTAGTTAAATGATTAAATTAAAGTAAATAAATAATCCAAAAATAATTAATTCAAAAATAATTATTTAAAAATATTGTAAATTTTTATAATTAAAATATAGCAGGTCAAAGAAACGCTGATAATTATGCACCAACCTAATATTATTCCACTTATAATTATGATATTTCCAACATTCAAAGACCCGTGCTCTGATGCAATACAGGTCCCAGAAGGAACAAAGTTGCGTCCTTTCAATGATGATGATGAACAGATCAAACATAGGTTTAACAGTGGGTTAAACTCAATAATAACTAAACATATTTTTAGTTTCAAGTGTGCTCAGGAAGGGGCACAATGGCCCTACTCGCCTTTAGATAAGTGAATCTCATGCCTTGCCTGCTTTTTCTTATCCGGTGTCGTTTTTGAACTGCCAACAGGCCAAGAAAGAAGATCAACTAACGATTTGCTGAATTAATTTCGTTTTCAAGTTGACATGATAGCACAACGCTGCAATAGTATTTAAATTAACTGAATTTCATTATAAAAGCTAATGGTTACAATTTCATTATTATTGTGCAGTCACTTACATGCATTTAAAATTTTAACCGTAGTCAGAAAATAAATAAAGAAAGAAAGAAAAAAGGCAAAGAAAGAGAATTGAATTTTGGAGTGGGGGTGGTTTTATGACTACGTCCCTGTCACTTTCAAATTTAACTGAAAAACTATTTGTTTCAACTTTTTTTAGTTGCGTATAGAAAACAATGCAATTTTGAACAATTCTTGCTTCGAAGAATTGATAAGTCATCAAAGCGAGAAGTATCTCAGTAAAGCATATTCCTTATTTCATTATATAAGTAATTTTTGCCGTGATTTATAAATAATATTAGAAGACGTTTTCAGAGATGAAACATTAATGTCTTTTTCTTTTACCGTTTGTAAATTAAAACACAAAATATTGAGGGAGTGAAGTGAAAATTAGATAAAAAAGATAGAGTAAAATAAACAATTAAATTAATTTTGGCTATACGATTCAAATTAACTCTGTAAAAATTATTTTAAACCTCTCAACTTCTTTTATTGCGGATTTAAATCAAGATATACCTTGTAAAACTTTAGTGCAATAGTTGATGCTATTTTTCTTAGTGGTCAAAGTAAAAGTAGCCATATGAGTGTCTTTGAGATAATTGAACATGGACTAAAATTAATTATTTTATAACACTCAGTATTGATTTATTTTACTTTGTCTATTTTGGGGCTGTATTTTGCTATAGTTAAAAATTTCAAAAAAAAATTTCAAAGAATATTTACTACAACTTCGTCTATAATATTTGGCTCTACTGTCCCGACTTTGAATCTATCTTGAAAGTATTTCTTCTGAGCGCCACAGTAAATGCTTTCTTGATAATAAGCCCAGAACATAGTAAACTGACAATAACGGAGATATAACATATATTGTAATTATGCAAGTGTTCTTTTTTTGATATTGCCCACCACCTATCAAGCTATTTTTGTCTGTAGAACATTCTCGTGATACCGAAAGAGGTACTAATTATTATGGGATTTTGATATTAAAGTATTTGTTTACTTTTATTATAGGTTGCTCATTGTCTGAAGAAAAAGAAGAAAAAACTATGAAGGAAGAAGCATTTTCTAGTCTTTCGATGCATTGCAGTTTTGATTCACCATCGATAATGCATTTTATTCCTGACTCGCCAGGGCTTGAATTTCGAAGACGGACGCAAAGTTACACACCAGTCGCATGCTCTAATAGCTTTCGACTAGACGCAAGCAAACCCCGATATTCCGCAAGTTTCACAGAAGGAAAAACACCCAAACCATCTCTATTTATTGTAACAGAAAATCCCGATTTAGAAGGCCATTCCAATATGTCTACAACAGCGGAAGAACAAAGAACCAGCAGAAAAGAATATGTTACAAAATTCTGAATTAAAAGTCTGAAATTTATGTTAAAGTGTTCTGATATATTACCGACGGAAACGTGAATACCTTTATTTTCCAATCCCATTTACAGTGTATTTTGTACCTTTGACCACATATACGTCACGATCTCTTTCTTTAAGCATGGAATTTATCGCCATTGTATTAGATTGCAATAACCGCTATTAATGATTCTCTTAAAACACTATTGCGCGATTGCAGATTTCAGGTCCCTAACTGAACTGCTAACAAGTTCATAAAGAGCGAATTGCGAGAGTATTTTGTCCATTGGCTATAAGGTAGGGATGGACACGAGACCATGCGAGACGAAGAATGGCTAAGGTCTCATCTCGTCTCGCAGTTTTACATGGAATTTTCGTCTCAGACACCGAGGTCTCGTCCCGCAAAGGCGCCAGACTGCGAGTACTCTCGTCTCGCGGTTCCATCCCAACCGGTAATGCTTCAGCGTTAGTGTTTTCGGTTGTCTGAGTACATTATGCGCTTTGCATTACAGTGAAAACAATTTGCGCTATTTTCACAGGTTAGCAGTTTGTGCAAAAAGTGTGTGTATAATTAAACGTACAATAATGTTACACATTATAATATTATAACGCCTGATATGTTTTATTTTGTCTAATATATTGGGTAATACGAGTGTAATGTTGACTTAAAGGGTGTTATTTCACGTCTGGGGCGTTAACACACAAGTTTTATTTGTATCTGAAAATGAAGCTATTTTATGAAAGTGTCATATAATTATCGTAAAGTTTGACCATTACACCAAGAAGCTCCTCTTCCTCCGCCGAGAATCGATCCTTGGTCTCTTGGGGGAGAGCTAGGTATACTGCCAACTAGACGAAATGGGATTTAGCAGTGACTTCAATACTTCTAACTTCTATAAAGTGTAAGCTCTTTGTTTCTAAGCGTGACACGATGACGGAAAGAAAAAATACTGTCTCATTAAAAAGCTTCTAATAATAAAGTTGCAGTTTTCGAAAGTTTTTTCCCCCGGTGTGTGTATGTGTAACTTTTTGTATATTGTGGCAGAGGCAGGTTGGCAATCAGCCAATTCAAATAAATTTGATAGCAGACTCAGTTTAAAATGTTGAGTGTTTAAAGTTTCGGTAAAATTATTTATCTGGTATTTAATTCATTCTCAGAAATATAATTGTACAAATTAGTTTTTAGAATCTCTAATAGAGAATAAAATTACTGAGTGAGCTCCGTGATAGCCAGGGACACCACTGTACACGCCTCTTATTGTCAATAAAAATTTTCCAAAGGTATTTTTGTACTAATGTGCGCAAGGTTTTGAACTTGTATTGGATTATCTGCCTACAAGCGGGAATCTACGGTGAGTTCATATGCCAGTTAAAAATGTTTCCACAGCAATATGCCTGTAAAACCACTTTTCTTTGTCACTATGCCTGTAAAACTACTTTTCTTGTCATAAGCGCCAAGAGGCAAGGAAACCAGCCTGCTTCATTACCTTTGTGCTAAGTTCTGTGCAGGCGTACAGAGGAATAAGTAAAACCCGATTTTCAAATGTTTAGTGTTACTTTGTAGTTGGCATTGAGATATATAACCCACCTTTGTTATAAAAGTAAGTTCATAGCTTCGTTTCATTATAACAGTTTGGCTATCGATAGAGGCAATTTAAAGACATTTTCCCTCCGTAAACAAAAACGACAAATTGTGCCAAACGCATCGATTGTAATTTCCAACACAATTTTATCTGCGCAATACAGATTGACTGTGTCATTAAAGCGATGGAATTTTTGCTAAACGTTATCTTAAAGGTTACATATTATATTTTGAATTATAAAATATTTATAGCCCATCACCCTAAGATTTGCCTCTGAATTGCTATACATATTTTTAATTTATTCAAACATTGTTACAATTTGTTTAATACCAGAAAAACCCCACCTATTTACATATTTAAATCTAGGCCCTTAAATACACGCAGTGAAATACCTTTTAGGGAACGCCTCCGAATTATGGAGATATCTGTTGGTCCTTGTCTCTTTGAATGGAGACCTTTATGTATTTACCCCTAATTAAGACACTCTATTTAAGAGAAATTTTTTTTAAATGTAAAAATATGACAAACAGCGAGAAATACATGAAAAAAATACTATTCGTTAGTAATATTTTCCGGTTTTTAGGGTAAGTTTGCAGTAAGTGAAAAATATTTTTTTGACAACTATAAAAAGAGAAGTTAATAGCTCTTTTTTGAAATCTTGTTATCAAGAAAAGGGAAGCAATACACTGGAGGAAAGAACGTTGTGGTGCAACGAAAAAGATGTATGGATGTATACAATTCAAAAATTCAGTTACTATTGATAGTTCTCAGGGGTAAGAAAATGGCGATAGGAAGTCCAAGACATGTACCATTACAAATAAATCACAAGTTTTATTTGTATCTAAAAATGAAGCTGTTTTATGAGTGTCTTATAATTGTACAGCTTGATCATTACACCGTGGATCCCCACTTCCTCCGCCGAGAATTGAATCTGGGTTTCCTGGGGGAGAGCCAGGTATATTAACCATTACACCAAATGGGATTTAGCAACGTTTCAATACTTCTTACTTCTATAAAGGGGAGGCACCTTGTTTTTAAGCGTGACACGATGACGGACAGAAAAAATACAATCTCATTAAGAAGTTTCTAATAATGAAGTAGCAATTTTCGAAAGATTTTTCCCCGGTGTGTGTATGCGTAACTTTTTTTATATTGCTATAAGGGCAGTATGGCCATTGTATCGGCTCAGTAATCTGCCAATACAAATATCGTGTTTACTCGCGTAATAACCGCCCTCGAAAAATAGTCTCGCCCCCGTTTTGAAGCAGAAAAAATAGCTTTAGAGTTAATATTATGGTGTAAATTTTCCCCGTATAATTGTCGCACCTAGACTTTCACTATGAAAAATTGTCAAAAAAGTGCGACTATTACGCGAGTAAACACGGTAAATTTGATAGCAGATTACGGTTAAAAATTAAATGAAGTTTCAGTAACATTATTTGCCTGGTATTTAATTCGTCCTCATAAATTTAATTATCGTACAAATTAGTTATTAGAATTCCTCTAAAATAAACCATAAAATTACTAAGTGAGCTCCGTGATAGCCAGAGTACAGTACAGACCTCCTACTGTCCATAAAGATCTTTGAAAGAATTTTTGTTCTAATTTGCACAAGGTTTTGAACTTTCATTGGATTATCCGCGTGTAAGCGGGAATCTACGGTATGTTCAATTGTTCATACACTGCAAAAAAAAGTCTGTCAAATTTACAGAAAAAAACTGTCAGCCAGGACGCCAGTTTATTTCCGTATATTTAACAGAAATGTTCTGTAATTTTTTACAGATTCTCCGTTTATTTTACAGAAAATTTCTGTGTGTTTTACAGAAGTCTTCCATAATTTTTACAGATTCTCTGTTTATTTTACAGAAAACTTCTGTGTGCTTTACAGAAGTCTTCTGTAGTTTTTTACAGATTCTCCGTTTATTTTACAAAAATCTTCTGTATATTTTACAAAAGTCTTCCGTAATTTTTACAGATTCTCTGTTTATTTTACAGAAAACGTCTGTGCGTTTTACAGAAATCTTCTGTAGTTTTTTACAGATTCTCCGTTTATTTTACAGAAATCTTCTGTATGTTTTACAAAAGTATTCCGTAATTTTTTACAGATTCTCTGTTTATTTTACATAAATCTTCTGTATGTTTTACAGAAGTCTTCCGTAATTTTTTACAGATTATCCATCAATCTTACAGAAATCCTCTGTGTGTTTTACAGAAGTCCTCTGTATTTTTTTACAGATTCTTCATCAATTTTACAGAAATATTTTGTGTGTTTTACAGAAGTCTTCCGTAATTTTTTACAGAGTCTCTGTTTCTTTTACAGAAATCTTCTATGCGTTTTACTGATTTCTTCTGTAATTTTAAAACTTTTTACAGATTCTCCGTTTATTTTATAGCAATGTTTTGTATTTTTTTTTTAGATACTGCATTTAATTTACAGAAATCTGTAATTTTTTCAGATTCACCGTGTTTTGTCGACGGTATATGTCTGTCAATGTAGCAGACTTTAACCATTTTTTTACAGCTTGATTTAAAGAATTTACAGAAAAAACCAGTTTATTTATGAAATATATTTTGTATTTATAACAACTTTCTTTGGTTTTTAATAATTCAATACCTTACTTAAGATTACTTAAAAAATTTACTTACTTACAATTACTTAAAAAATTCAGTAATTTTATCATATACTAGCTTCTTTCGACGACCTTGGCCCTGGTAAGTGGTAAAAAAATTCTCCTACGAAATGTTAATGAAAATAAATTCTTGAGTATGTTTTGAAATCATAGTTGACATTAATTATTTTCAATCAATTCCATCCAAGGGCATACTTTAAAATTAAGTAACTGTACAAAATAAAATATTAGTGTTGAAAAAAGAAAGATTTATAAGAACGATTGTGATCAATCAAGTAAAACAGTAATCAAAGAAGCTGATTTCAAACGAATCAATGCATTTCAAAGCACAAAAATTTATACACAAATCAATGGATCAGGGGTGGTAGTGTAGATGTTCCAAGCATAAAATTTAAAGTTTATTTTTGAATGCTTTCGAAATTATTTCTTGATATTATCCATCAAGTATCCATCAATTTCTATGTTCATGGGGATGGAAGCGTATCAGTTTGTCATTTCAATTGTCCCTAAATAAATGGTTGGGGTATTTGTAGAAAATGAAGTTAGTGGAAGTATTTACTGTAAGGTTTATTTTTTAGGTGATTGTAGCGCGTCATTGTAGTTAAAATAATATATATGTTTGCTTCTAAACTATTGATTAATGTAGTGATGACGTCGTTCAAGTAAATACTACATATATAGAGTGAAACCTCTTAGAAACAGCTACGTTTGGTCCCATAAAATAATGACCATTTTATGAGACAACCGTTCTTTGGAGGTTCACAATAATGTTAATTCAATAGTCTCAATTCAATTCTGTAAACTTCTAACAGTGTCTGTTTTAAGAGATGTCTTCGGAGGTGACCGTTAGTAGAGGTTTTAATGTATATACATATATGCATCTTATTTTTCAGAAATAGTTTTTAGGAGTTTAAAATTACTCTTACATGATATATCTATGCTTAGACTTTTGTAATATCCATTAATAATCAAAGAAATACGTCAGGAAAAATTGTGAAAAATTAGATTTATTTTAAGAAAAAAAATACAGTATTTATAAAGTATTTACAAAGTACAAACAGAGGAATATTTACAAAGTTTATTGTTTATAATTTTATAGGTTTGCTCTCCAGTATTCATGGGTATTTCTTAATATATAATTAGTGGTCAATTAGCTCATATGCCGACATTTTATTAAGTAAATTGAGAATTTTCATATTAACGGCCTGACGTTTTTTCACATCAGGATTCTTCTTGCATCCTCTGTTAGGATTTATTCCAAGCAAACACCTAGAAAAAAATAATTTACTTCGGTGAATTAAACACATTTAAAAAATCACATTTTACTTTTGACTCATCTATAAACTGAAATTTGTTAGCACAAGCTAGGAGCATAATAATTTTACTTTTCAGCAGCAATTATCGTAATTCCCCCTCGACAAGCACGTAGCCAGGGTAGGGGAGGCTAGAGGAGCTACCCCCCCCCGAAAGTTCAAATATGTATGTTTATACACAGGGACGGATTTAGGGAAACAGGCTCTGCAGCCCCGCGTCCTCTACAAGAGAGGGGCCCCATTACCACAATCCACCCAGTATTCTAGGGAAGGCTTATATTATAGGGAACACCCTTATTCTAGAGAAGGCTTATTTCAGTATTTCAGGCACTTCAGTACTAATATACAAAAAGTTCCAGTGTATTTTAAAAATGATCACTATGCCGCGCCTATGTCGGAGGGTGGGGGGGCTCTTTCTTGCACCTTTCGTAGGACCCCATGATACCTATGTTTAACTTATGGTATTTGAATATTTGAGCCTCCCCGAATAAAAATCCTGACCATGGGCCTGCCCTTCCAAATTAAAATGTCAAAATTACCATCTTGTTTTAAAATAGAAGACTGTATGCATCATTGCTATTGAACATTCGAAATAAAAATTCATGATAAAATATTTTTACTACATTTAACAATATGCTTAATTTTCGTCAAATCTTTTTGAAAAAATAATGAATAAGAAAAAAGAATCAAATTTTCAACTTTTTAAAAGCGGAAAGCTCAAATTTTTAAGCGTTCCTCTCTTTTTAAATGCAAAACTTTTATAAAGAACTGCTTACAGAGCGATCAGATCTGCTATAATTTTTAATTACTTTCTTACATATTTCAACTTCGAAAAGTATTGAATAAAAAATTGCTATTTATGTTTAGTGTTCCTTATTCAGGATATTGGCCACTGACTACACTTATGATTCGAGATTTTGAAATTTAAAACGTTGATGATCAGACTGTATAATAAGCAAAATATTAAAAAAATACTTTTATAACTAGGCACTGATATGAAATGGTTTTAAAATTTATGCATTAAAAAAAATAAACAATTTATCTTGTACAAAGCCTCACCATGGCACAGTGGTTATATCACTAAAAAATGGTAGACGGCTGAAGTGTGAAGGTCCCGGGTTCGGGTTCCATCGCACATCCGTCGACCTAACCGTTCGGTGTTTCTCCGAAACTTAGGATAAATACGGGTTAGGACCCCTTACAAAGACCCCCCACTGAGGGTAACTCCCTTGTTTTGTCATTCTGACGAGAATTTACAAGTGGACTTCGAGCCAAGCACACAAATCCGATATACATGTTCACAACAGCAGCAGCTAATCACTATAGTGCAAGCGGGTTGCACAGATGTGTGCTTCGAATGCATATACACAAGTTCATATACACAATATGTATTCAGTTATCACGAGCAGGCACGTATTCAGGAAACATTTTGGGAGAGGGGGGGGAGTCCAAACCGTAAAAAAGGCAGAATTTTTCACAAAAAGACTATCATTATAGTGACAAAAATCAAAATTTCAGGGAGGGGGGGGGGAGTGTTCGAACCCCCAGGACCCCCCCCCTCTCCCCCCTCTCCTCCTTAAATACGTCATATGACTTGCAGATAGTTTTGGATTATGTGCGCAGATAGCTTTTTCTTTTATCTGACTATGGCTGTTAGTAAACTGAAATTGCATTTATTTAAAAGAAAGAAACGGGGTTTGAGGGGGTGGAACCCCCCTCAGAGAGTAAATGTTAACTTAAAATATAGTGAATAAGAATTATAAAAAAATCTATACATCCCTGTTTGAGAATTTAAGAAATGAATACATAATATTTAAATACAATATTAATGCCATTGAAAATTTCACAAAGTTATGATAAAGACTGCCAATAATGACCTACTAAAGCTGTTCCGATCACCAGAAGCCAAAACTACCATGTTTACTCACGTAATAGTCGCACTTTTTTTGCCAATTTTTCATGTTGAAAGTCCAGCTGCGACTATTATGCGGGTAAAATCTACTATATAATATTGTAACTCTAAAGAGCTATTTTTTCAGCTTCAAAACGGGGGTGCGACTATTACGCGAGTAAACACGGTATTCTGCATCAAATGACGATAAACATTGTAAAGAGTTTTAAATCTCCCTGATTTAGAAGAGATTTTTTGCAGAATTCCCTGATTTTTCCAGACATAAAATTTCCCAAATCCCTGAATTCCAAGTCTACCCTGAATATACAAAAAACTAGAAAATTCCCACTGTAAAATTACTTCAAATCAAAATCTAGCTGTTTATCGCATACAAATGAAAAATTACTTTTAAAACTGAAGAAAATGATTATTGTTTCTGATAATGACATAATTTGTAGAAAAAAGAAAATCACAATGATAAGAAGCTAGAAATCTTTCTTTGATAAAATATACAACTCGACATTAAAATTGCTGCACTGTGTGTAGCATGTCACCTTCTTGGTGTTGCTATTTTAATTACCAGTTGTGTATTAATAAAATAAAATAAAAACATTTATATGCTATATACATATAAATTTCACACTTTTTAAAATATTGCTATTTGGTTTGATTTATTTATATGTTTACAAAATGGTAGTTAAAAGTGTTTCATTAACTTTGAAAAAAGTGTATAACTATGCTTCTTTGATTCAAATTACCTAGGATTAAGAAATAATAGTAATGCAATATTCAAAAAGAATTGCAAAGTGTGTACAAATTTAAAACTACATAACAAATATTACAAGGAAATTATAAATAATTTGTAGATACAATTCTTCTGTTCTTTTACACGTTAAAAGGTGAAATATATCATTTCTTTAATTTGGTTTACCTCATAAACTTGATTGAGATATATCCATTGATTTAAATTATTGAAGGCACTTACGCGTTAGGAAACTTTAAGATACTCCTAGAAAATCAGAATTCTTATTGTAAGTATAGAAGATAGAAATTTATAAGTCTGGGAAGTGTATAATATTATATTTGATGTGAAATCCCGCCGAGCACACATGCAGGGGCGTAGCCAGGGGGGTGGGATATCGGGATATATTCCCCCTCCCGAAATTTTTGGATTAGTGATGAAATTCCGTCTATTTATACACATATCAGTTCATATCCCCCTCCCCGAAAAATTTTCCAGGCGCATATTCCCCACCCGAAAAATTTTCCTGGCTACGCGCCTGCACACATACACACTAAAAACATCATAAATTGTTCGGTGTTAGACGACTATTCAAGTACAAACACTGAAAATAAACAATATATTTATCACAGTGCCAGGATGTTTAAGTTCAGCGATATTCTTTCACTTACTGGAGCACTGCAAACAGAATGATTGCGAACAAAAACACTCATTCCAAAATATTTAACATACCCATAACTATATAATAAGAAATGCTAACTACAGTTCTAGGACCAATTAGCAAGAGCAATGAATATAAACAAACACTATAATAAGGAAATAACTTATGAGAAACATTTTATGAGTAGTACTTAACTTGTTACATGAAGTTGCTATTGCTCATTTCCCCCAAAACCAAGAACAATTGCGATATGTAGGTGTTGTGAACAAGTATATCGGATTCGTGTGATTGGCTCGAAGCCCGCTTATAAATCCTCGTCAGAAGGACAACACAAACAAGGAAACCTCCCCGAAGCTCACTCAACGTAACGAATTTAATCCAGTCATAAGTACACACTTAAAGAAACCTAATGTGTAAAAACTAGTTGCTATTTCCTAAATTAAAGCTAAAATTAATTAATAAAAAATGAGTATGAGCCGACAGAATAGAGCCTCTATCGCTACTTGGCGCTTTCTATTTTCTTTTATAAATGCTTTTACAAAAAGATGCTTATTTAATAAGCATTTTAAGTAAGCACAGGTCAGGATTCATCTACAGCAATGATTCATTACGCGCAGAATATATGGTGGGAAAAAAATCAGGCCGGTAACTGGTTCCGTTTCGGAGGGGTGGGGGTGGTGGAGGAAATTGGCCAAAAATATTTTTTAAACATAAAATCTATGCATGCATAGGAGGTTAAACGTAGCTTTTTAGAAGAAGTTTAGCTTTTTAGCGAAATAGGAATTGAAATAAACAATGGTATTAAAAAATTGTAAGGTAATTTTTTGGAGGGGAGGGGTTCACCCTATAATTCCCTCCCCCACCCCTTTGATTTCACCCTGAAAGAAATATATTATTAAGTTGTTTCATTAACACAATGTCAGAAAACTGCTGCACTTAATTTTTTTCCGAATTCCCCAGTTTTTTAGGGATGTTCAATATGTAATGGCTATAACGATCTATTGTTTTTACTTAAAATCGGCATTGTAGTGTAGGAATGTGTCACAGCATTTTGTGATTGAATCTCACTTTCTACTTGCTTCGATCCTCTATGTTACAGGGTTCGTCTAGAAGGATTTCTAAATTAAAACCTGACTGAACAGCATAAAAATTTGATCGTCTTTTAACAACGAATCCTTTATAAAGACATTTGCATCATTTACGAACGCCTGCGTTAATTTCTTAATGATTTCCTTTGAACAAGAATTTTTCAGCAAAACAAATTTTGTAACTTTCCTGCTCACAATCTTATTCTTTTTTAAAAATCTGTACTGCCATCCTTTAGATGCGCGGAATTTCAGTCCTAATTCGAATGCCTTTTCTGAAGCCCAAGTTTGTAAATCACAATCATGTACATTTTTCTGTAATTTTCTTGCGTGTTAGAAGTGTTAAAACGTATATTTTTTAATTTGATTTAGTTTATATTTATAATCGCCATTCTTCTGAATTTGCTTTTCCCACAGATATAAGTGCCTTTTATTTGTAACAAATTAAAAATAATTTTGAACACTCTGTAAACTGCGGGATTTTGCCACTATTGTATCCCGCCAGTATTTTACTGCAGTCTCCTTATCTTTTCAAGAAATAAATTGCTTTCTTTGCATGATGTCCTCACTGGACATACAGTCAATGCTTTCGTTTTCTAAACTAGAAAATATAGGATCTTCAGGGGTATCGAGTAATAAGCATTGCTCATTTGCTACCAAATCTGTTGCATGTACTTTCTGATAATTTTGCAAGCTTTCAACAATTTCATTTTGCAGAGTTTTTCTTCGTCTGTCCATGGAGACGATGTCATATTTTTCGAAGAAAATTCCGCGTAAAGCATAAAAACAACATTAAGTATATTTGCTCCATAGTATCATCATGTGGATAAAAAGAATAGAATTAAAATAAATGCCTCACTTATGCGTAAACTGAATTTGCAGCTTGCAATGTGTTAATACAAATAAAAAGAAATTACTTTCTTCAGAGACTTTCAGAACTAAAATAAAAAGATTATAGGACTTCAGTTTAACTAGTAGAAAACGAGATTAAGCTACTTAAAAACCCAGTACGTTGAAGTATAACACGGTATAGCAAACACTGATTTATAAATATTTCGAGTACGTACTCGCGTGAGCGTTTCAACTTTTCGATTAATTATCAATGTCGCCAAATACTAGCTAAAGGGTACAATTGGTGCGATTTTAACTAATTTTTAACCTTTAATTTCTCAAGTTCTATGAGGAGATAGCAGCTAATTTTCACACAGTACGTTCCTTTTAGTGTGTACTTGAGATTGTGTGAAATTCGTTCCATTTGGTGAGTGAGCTTTGGGGAGGTTTCCTTGAAAGAGGGGAGCCCTCCCCTCTTACGTATACGTATTAGGACGTATTAGGACGTAAGGGGTCCTAATACGTATTAGGACCCCTTCGACCCCTTCCCCACGGAAAACTCTGAACGGTTAACGGTCGACGGACGCGCGATGGGACCCGAACCTGGGATTTTCACACTTCGCCCGTCTACTATTTCCAGTGACATAAACGCTGTGCCATGGTGAGATGAACGGTACGTATCGTTCGTTAGCCGACCCAGAACGTCACCTGCGATCAGTGTTGCCAGACAATTTTGCACATAAATCGCAAGTAGCTGAAGAAAGAGTCGCTAAGGTGACGTCATAGCATGACGTCAGATCAAGTGATGCCCTGCACTGCTTAAAATCATTATGCCGATTTATCTGGTTGGTCCATTGTTTTCGATGCGTAGTTTTACTCATAAAAGTCCCCCCCCCCTCCCCTCACCCGTAAGTCTAAAATAAATATATCAAAATTCACAGGTGATTTTTTTTCGTTTCTTTTTGTAGGTAAAAAGTCTCGAATTCACAATCAAGTTCCATAACTGTTCTATTTACCATCATTCAACGCCAAGGACGGATTAAAAGGGAAGACGGAGGTGTAACTGCCCCCCCCCAAAAAAAAAGAATTCAACCTTTTTGGAAATATTTTCTACAAAAGAAACCATTTTCCCCTTCCCTTCAATGTTACATGCCACTTTTTACGAAAGAAGGCCGATATTGTTGCTTACAATGAGAGTAAATGCCATTTTAAATGTCCATTTTATGTAAATAAAATAAGAATTGTTACACTTTTTCATGTAACTCCTTTTATTCTTGTGGTGGGGGTTTCCCTCCCAGTTAAATATTACTGTATTAACAATTAATTAATAGTAATCAATCTAATTAATTAGCTTATTGCTTTATATCTCGCTAATTACTTATTGATTTAACATTAATTGTGTCAATTAATTAATGTAATTAATTACGTGGCGTCAACATTATCGACAAACACTAAAGTACTTAAAAATGTTCTAAGTCCAAACGAGCCGGGTTACGCCAATGCGGAACAAAATCCGTACATAACATCAAGCACTCACCTGAACCTACGTATGCAGTTGTAACTAAATATACCGTCGCTTTTCTCCAGCTCCAGCTAACGACACGTAGTACAATGCCTTGCCGTTTTAATTGCGCCGGAGGCGAAATGAACCTCAAGGTTGAGCAATGACGTCTTCGTCTAGTACGCATGCGCGGGTGAAGATAAAACAGAAAAAAACTGTTTTTTCTTACGAACAGACTTATTCTGTAAATAATACGAGTAATTTCTGTACGTTTTACAGACTTTTTTTGCAGTGTATGGCAGTAAAAAGTGTTTCCATCATCAATAAAAGTTATTCCTGTAAAACCTCTTTTCTTGTCACAAGCGTCAAGAAGCAAGGAAACCAGCCTGCATTATTGCTTTTGTGTTATGCTGTTTGCAGTCGACATTGAGATATATAACGCATCTTCGTTATAGAAATAAGTTCATAGCTTCGTTTTACTGAAGCAGTTTGGCCATCGATACATACAATTTAACTTCACAAAACCATTATTTTCCCATGAACAAAAACGATAAATTATGCCAAACGTATCAATTGTAAAGTACTTTCCAACACAATTTTATCTGCTCAATACAGATTGATTGCATTGTTTCTGTCAATTACAACATATTCTTATCTGTCCAGCATAATCTGCTATGTTTATAGTATATATGTTTATTTATATGTTTATTATGCATATTAGTTAATACCATCGTTGCAAAAGCGAGTCTTCCGTAGCTTCCCATCTTCAGAAGCTCCCATTATGACCCAGCGTGTTTGCAAGTGTAAAATAAGTTACAACTTTGATATATAATATTTGGGGTAGTAATAATCTTAAGTTTCGTAATGGTACATGGTTCGCGAAGGAATAACAGTACTTTGAAAAAGAACTACTGCCAAGAATTGCTTACATAAATTTTTATTTGCTTTTTGTGCTATTCTCCCTCTGATGAAATTCATTAAAATCAACTGCTACTTCTGTTTCTTAAGTGACTTTTTTTTTAGGGGGGGGGTGTTGTCATTTATGCTTCTGTTCATAATAAATTTTAAGTGAGACACTTGAAAACTGGCGTAAAATCGTAATAATTTGAACTCAAAAGTACTATGTCAATATTCTTCATGAATATCTAGACAAGTCTTTTGAAGACAGTCACTCCAAGGTTGAGTATATGTTGAAAATCAGAACTGATAATATTTTTTGATGTGACAACAATTCAACACTGGCGAAATATAACAAGTTAATAATTCACTTTCGACCGTATTCACCAAACACTTGACACTTGGATTAAATCAAACTCGAGTGTTAAAATCATCGGTAAGATATCTTGCCGATGAATAATAACACCCGTTTCAGGATTAATCCGCGATTCAAGTGTTTGGTGAATATGGCCGTTAGTATTAAGAAACTATAGAATTAACGATTTTACTTGCGCAAAATCGCGAAACTACAGGGTGTCCGAAATTAAACGACCCTATTTTAAAGTTGTCTACAGATGGAACTATTGTTGGGTAAGTTATGAAATGTTGTGTAGGACATAATGAATGTATAGTGATATTTTGAGCGAATAAAAAAGTAGTAGTTATCATATTCGCCACCAGGGGGCTTTTTTATGAATTACGCATTTAGCGTAATATTTATGATAGTTTACATATATTATTACAACAAAACATGTTCAACAAGACGGCCATCATTGTTAGCTACTATATGGAATCGTAAAAGGGTATGCTCGACGACTGATCGCAGTGTGTTGTGAAATGATGTCTTTAAGATCAAGCAAAGTTCTTGGATTATCCTGATTTACAAAATGTTTCAAACTCCCTAAAGCCAAAAGTAGCATGGATTGAGGTCTGGCGACTGGGGAGGCCATAGACACCAACCAAGGGAGATATATCTCCAGCGGGTGGTGCCATAGATCAGGAAAGTGGCCCCCTGGTGGCGGATATTTGAACAATTTTTTTTTTTTTATTCGCTTAAACAAATTCCCATACCTTCATTATTTCGTACACAAAATTTCATAACTTTCTCAACAATAGTTTCATCTGTAGACAACTTTAAAATAGAGTCGTTTAATTTCGGGCATATGGAATTTATTTCGCTGGGAAATATTTTCCTAGTATCACCGATATTTGATACATTTACTTAAAATATCAACATATGAATGTTGGCCCAATATTACGAGTATGTATTATTTTGCTACAATTAAAAACCCATTTCCATAAGGTGTGTTGAAATTAATCAAATGAAACAAAGATGAAACTTATTTTTTATTTCTTTTCACAGTATGTTAGAATAAGAAATGATGCATCTTCAAAAAGTAAAAAGTTTAATTTCTCTCAATATTTTATTTTTATTTTACAGTATATTCATGAGTGTTCTTATATTTTTAGGAACATTCTTTCTTTGATCTACTTTGAACTCTTTATTATTTAATTATACTTTATTCCAAGAGAAAATATTTATATTAATGTAAAATGTAGGTTGAAAGGAGCAAAGGATGTTTTAAAATTTGATACATATTCCTGCAATATTTAACCGAATCTTTTTCCTTTAAATAAAATTTAACAGATATAAAATTTAACAGATGCGTGTAATATTTCACAGAATTTTTGTTTTCCAACAGGACACATTTCTTGGAAACTAATGCTATAAGACAATGTCCCTACAAGTAATCTAATTTCATTTGTTCTATATATCTGCAAGACTTTTTATTAGAATAAATTCAAAACCCAAATTTGACTTTTTTGTATTCTAAAAGAGTTTTTATTTATTTTAGTATACGGCCCCTTATAAGATTTATATCATGGAAAGTAGCTGAACATTGTTAGATATTTTTTTCTATGAAGTTTAATACAAAATGAAGAAACATCCAGTATATGCCTTAATTATACATGAAGTTAAGAACAATAACTATTATTTTTAAAGTCCTTTGCTCCTTCCATTCCGTAATAACAATTTCAAATTAAGTCATTTGTGTATGATTAGAAAATAGAGTTCAGAAATGAAAATTAACATTATTTAATTCAGATACAAATTTAGATAAACATTTTAAAAATATTACATAAAAAATACCCAATCAAAATACTTTACCAAGTTTGATCAAGTTTCAGATATTTAAAAATTATACAAGCATAATTACATAAATAAGCTGATTAACACAAAAATAAATGAAATTGAACTACTTAAATACATATTATTAAATCATTCTAAGTATTTCTGTGTTTTTGTAGGATTTGTTCCAGGAAACTATACATACGTGTATTTCAATTAATCTCACTCGTTCATTCAATTAGTTTCAACTAAAATTTAAAAACTAACCTTTAAATCTAATGACAAAGTGGATAAATCATTACTGTAGATGGTTTTAGAAATTTAGAAATTAAAATAAACAAGATTATAAACAGCACATGATAAACTTTATTTATTCTGTTTTAAATACTGACATACTTTATGTGATTATCTAAATAACAAGATATGTACAAAACGTTTCTCCCAAAACCATTTATTACACAATAATATAATTTTGTCATAAAAAGATTGAAATATTGAACACAAAATACTTTTTTTTCAAATATAACCAAGGTTCATTTCTCGGTGACACTAAAGATAAAATTAATTTACAATGAACGATATAAGCAAATCACATTAAACAAAAACAACAGTATTCAGAAATGTTAAGCATGCAACGTAAATTGGTAAAAACAGCAATAACATACTTGCAATGATAGTCCTCAAATATTTTTCTTCATTAAAACAAACTTATTTTGCACGAAACTGCAATGCACTAACTTTAAATTTCTCAACATGTCATCCACACACACCATTACTTTGAACAAAGTAATGATTTTCCCCCTGGTTAATTGCATCATAACTTCAAGAAGATGCCATGATTCTGGAATAGCAAAATTTTAAAGCTTAAAGTATTAAAAATAATGGAAAACAAATAATTACGCATCCAAAAGTGTGATGTTACGGTTCATACACAATTTCAGAATTTGTGTTCCTGGGCATATTCTTTTCTTTCTTTGTTTTTCCAAAAAATATGTTTATTTTATAAATATTGAACACTGATTTTCTACCATGCATTGTCACTGAATATAAGAATAAATTTATCACAGCCCTTTCTCACGACGGATGCAGGCACAGAGTTCAATTTTAAAGGCACCACATTCTAAATAGACGGCAGTAGACTATTTAAGCATAAATATCAGTGCTACAACTTGAAGTATCGTATTCCCCCCCACGCCTAGAAAACATTATAATTATAAATAAATAAATAAAACAAATAATTAATAAAAGTTATAGTCTGAACCTAAGTGATTTCTCGAGTTCTAATTATCACAGAAAAAAGCTGTTAAGACTTATGTTAGTGGTTTAATATTTTCAACATTTCTGTATAAAGTTTAACTTTATGAGGGACCGTCTACGTTCTTATTTTTGACTTTACCTTTTTCAGTAAAGATTACTATTAATTTTCCCAATCGTTTTCTTGAGCCTGAGTTACCCCGACATAATTTTATTTTACAGTACTATAAAAATTGAGCGAGTTAGCGATAGGGGGACAGCAACTTGTAGTTCTACTAGAAAACCGAATATGCGCAAAATGATATAATTTAACATATATTATTCTTGAAGGTTTAATTTTCAGATATATTAGTTAATATTTTCAAAATTACTTATCGAAAATGTAAGCAAAATTTATTTTCAAGTGTTTTAAGGCATTTTGAGTCTAATAAAAATGACATTTATATAGGCTCCTATATTTATGAGGGTTCTTTTTTTTCGTCTGCGATTTAATAACTCCTAATTAAAACGAAAACATTTATAGTCCAAAAATGTAGCTGTTG
Source organism: Cheiracanthium punctorium (assembly GCA_038373885.1). Taxonomy (NCBI): domain Eukaryota; kingdom Metazoa; phylum Arthropoda; class Arachnida; order Araneae; family Cheiracanthiidae; genus Cheiracanthium; species Cheiracanthium punctorium. Next base: position 134,913 of record JAWZYV010013264.1, on the reverse strand, counting down.
AAATCTTTGTGCTTTTATAAGTAATTTTTGAAAGAAAGCATTTATGAAAAATATTCATTATTTTAGGAACTATCGCTTAAAGTTTAAAATTTCTTTTCAACATTAGAAAGGTAATTTTTTTCAGTGCTTTGTAGCTTTATTTTTCAATATATTTTTTCATGCTAATTTCAAATATCAAGTGAAAAATATATAGAGGGTCGCCATTGAACTTTCAAGACTTGGTTTAGATTTAATTTGGAGACAACTCTTTAAGACAAAAACGACTACGAACAACAATAATAGAGAACATTTACCAAAGTAAAACGATAATTTTTTTCTGTGTATGTTAAATAGAACTACAGTCTTCCTAAAAATTCTTAATTTCCTTTACATTTATTTTTGCCAACTGAAAAATCACCAAATTCGTAGTTAATAGATTGGAAAAAAATCACATTTCCAAAGTTGTGGTAAACATTCCGAAAATCGTTTCTGCCGCTGTTTTACAAAAATAGAAACTTAAAGGCAAGCCGTTATATTCAAACAAATAGTCTTTTCTTGTTTTTAGAAAATATAGTGTTATTTTAATAATAATTTAAATACTTAACGGTTTTTATATAAATACTTTTATGAAGTTGTGGCACTTCAAAATTATACATAAAATATAATACAAGTCCTTCACAACAGCTCTTTCAGTTTCATATTTGAAAAATTATATTTGCACACAGCTTTTCTTCAAGCTATACATAAATGAGCCAAGTCTACAAAGTTTATTTCAAACACTAGAACACATTACAAAACTTGAATACATTAATGTGTAACCATATTATGTTGCGTCTTTTCAGTTCGTGTTATTAATATAATCTCAGTTTGGCAATGACGACTCTTAATAGATGTAACTCATTTACATTTCATTTAATCAATATTTCTCCCTTTTAAACAGCAGGAACTTGACCAATGACTTCCTTCTTATTTTCAAATATTTATAAAATATTTTGAGCGTCATGTGATTACATTTCACTTTCCGTGTAGGCAAGCAATTTTTCAGTTCAGTCAATGTAAGTATTTCCAGTTGCTTGCATTTTCTTTTATATCAGATGCACACAAATGACATACCAGACGTAAGAAAATAAATATCTAAGGTTACTTGTCAAAACTTCATTAAACACGAATTTCAAAGTAGTAATATCTCAATTTTCTGTCCACTGCGGTTGAGTAACATTATCAATCAATATTGTCCTATCTTCTTGTCTATACTGGGCCATAGCAAAAGGCCCAACATGTATGGAGGGATCGAGTCCAGAGTAGCGCAGTCTGTAATCATCATTTTCTCCACCATCGTGGCGTAAAAATGTACTTAAAATTGGCGCCGGTCCAGGAACTTTTTCAGCAATAGTTGTCGACTGGTTCATAGGTTCACACCTAAAAATAGAAAAATAAAGCTAACACTGAAGCATTATATGAATTTTCAATATAACACCACATTCACATTCACTTTGCAAAGTCACAGTGTATGTTTCTTACTTTAAGATTAATACAAGTACTGTCTTTTTTTGATTTACGTTAGGAGGTATTACTAGGGTTGTGTTATCTAGATATTGTATTACATGCTCCTAATTATTTAGTTGCTTCTTGTGTATTGATAATAGCACCAGTATTTGATGTAATGGATCGAATTTACTTGTTGGTTCACTTTGATTTTAGACACAGTTTACAATGTTATGCCAGTTAAAAAATCCACAAAATACATCAAATATTCATTTAGTAAAATCACAGTGTATTTGTAAGCTAAAATATTTCCAATATAAATTTTTAACTAAAAAAAATGACTGTTGAATTTATTTAAATATTCAAGTAATTAGAGACTGCGGATTAAAATCGGTAGAAGAGGAAAAATCAAAACTTTACTATTCAAATTTTCCAAAACATTGGCTTCGACAAACTAATAGTCTACACTGTCTTTTATTTAATTCCAAATAATATGGAGGCTGGCTGGAGCTACTTCCATGTGTTTTTTAACCGATGGCAATGGTAATCTTGTCAAAAGTAATGGTTCCCGGTTTTATATGCTTACCCGTGTTTGTCCAATGAAAGTGTTTTCAATGCCAGAAAAAAAAAAAAAAACTATTGTTGGCATAATGTTACTTCTTTTTAAGATACATAGGTAAAAATATTTTCACATGTGTTTTACAAAAATTATTATTTAATTTATAATGATTGCCAAGCATGGATTATACATTGCTGTTTGGAAATCGCGCTACACCAATAAATATTTCAATTCAGCATACCGTTTTAGTGCTAAAAAGTATAAAAGCTTTTATTTTATTGCAAAATGCGGGTACAATGGGACATTTCGTAAAAGCAAATCGTTAATCTGAACAGACCTCAGGCTGGCCAGTGGCCGAGCACATAGCGTTCTCAACTGGGAGACGGAAGGTACTTAGTTCAAACCCAGGTCACGTCCGTCGACCTAGCCGTTCGAAGTTTTCCATTCTTTTCTCCGAAACTTCGCGTATATACGGGTTAAGATCGCTTAGAAAAGTCCCCTCCCCTCATGGTGGGCACCCCTCCCTCCTCAGCCTAGATCCCTCGTGTAGATAATCGGGCGTATTCCCAAATGAAATAAAATCTCAACAGACAAACCAGTCAGATGCTCAGATGCTAATCTTTTCTAATCAAGCCAGTTAGAAAAGATTAGTATCTGAGATTAATGAAAGACCAGTAGTCCTACAAGGAAAAGCTTCGATGTTGACATTAGGATTTTAATAAAAAGTTGTTAGCGTTTGAGGGCTCTTAATGAAGCAAAATGCCAAAGTATTAGAAACCAACACACGAGCATTTTCGAGAAAATTACAATCAAAGATCGGTCTATTTGCTGACGATGTTGTAATTTAGAAGAACGATGAAGACACGACGGAAATTGAGAATTCTTTAAATGAAAACTTGACTGCTATACAGAGTTTTGCAGAACTTATAAACTAAACTCTACTAAGTCGTTCACTTGTATTTTCACTACGGACAGATATATGTTCAAAGTGCAATCAAAAATTTATTTGAAAGGGAATTAGCTTGACACAACAAAAAGTCCAACATACTAGGGATTCACAATGGAAACGGAGATAAATTGCTGCCAACACATAGAAAAACTTGCTGAAAAGGGAAAGAAGGGGCTTCAATTATTAAAATTCATTTCTAGAAGGGATTAATAAGCATTTCTAGAACTCTTAGAACCACATACCAAGTGTATTCGGCCTGTTCTGGACTATGGCTATCAAATTTATCACGTGGCCTCTCAAACAAATCTAAATAAATAAGAATGTATACAGCTCAGCGCAGCTCAAATAATCACGGGTCTCCGAAGCTACTGTTCCAAAATAATTGCAATGTATGAAGCCGACCTGCGCCTTTGCCATTAAGAAGCCAAACTAATTCTGTCAAATATATTGCTAAACTAAAAAGTTTAGGATTCTTTAATAGAACAAAATTTATTCTGCAGTGGAGAAGCAACTGGAAATTGAAAAAAGACAGCCTAATTGGTTTTCTGTGAAAGCGGAGTTTTTTGGATTTTAACAATGAACCACGTATTTCTTTTAGCTGCTTGTCGCCAACTATTTCTTTTAGTCGCCAACTCTTTCTTCATTCCTGCTAATGTCATTAACTGTATTGACGCCTCTGCGAGGTTGCTGATGAGTGGGGAGGGTAATGGATTGGACATGTGGTATTGATAGAGCGATATGGAGTTAATGGCCTGGTCTAGATGTTCCTGGAGCATGGGGACATAAAACAACAATAGTTTTATTGACCAATTTTTGACAAGTACCTCTAAACACACTCAACACCTGAAATGATGAGACAATTATCTCAGGAGGTAATCATCACATTCCCGTCTCAGGTCCTGGCAATACACACTAATGGAAGTAAATTGACTCCGGTAGGAGTAACGTAGACACGCAGGAGTGTCTAAGCTAAATCCGAGGTTGATTTGGATTTTCGTCGCAGCTGTCGCAACCTAGATACCTGTTTAGTTTTCTGCCCGGAACTTCTTGCCATCCGAGAAGCTTTAAATTTCGCCCTCCGTTCTGAAACTACTGATACCTATATTTGCCAGACAGCAAAAGTTCAATTAAATACTTACAAAGCTGGCCAAAAATTCTAGAAAAAACCGAACAGGAAATTATTTAAAATTTTGTTATACTTTCAAAGAAAAGCAGCATTGCATTCAATGGATCCCTTCCCATTTTGGAATACTCGGTAATCAGGAGGCGGACTTGCTTGCGGAAAAGGGAAGTGCTCTTCTTTGTACCACTTCTTGTGTACTTTTCACATCCGAAATAATTTCTATACACAGGGTTAAAGCCAATACTGTTTGGAGAGTCCCTCCCACACACGATTGGTACGCTGGAAATCTCCTGGCCCGTCTCTGCAGTCCGAAGCCATAAGATCTGCTCAAACTGCACTGGACAGGCTATGAAGCAGCCACATCAAAAGTTTCAAATTTGTCGTTAAATAAAAGACCTATTCATCCTGCCTTGTTCATATAATGTTCCTCCTGCTAATGTCATTAACTGTATTGACGCCTCTGCGAGGTTGCTGATGAGTGGGGAGGGTAATGGATTGGACATGTGGTATTGACAGAGCGATATGGAGTTAATGGCCTGGTCTAGATGTTCCTGGAGTATGGGGACATAAAACAACAATAACACAGTTATTTCTACACGACACGCGCAGGCAAGCACAAACTCAAGTACTTTTTGCTGCATCCAGTGTGCCATTTCATAAACACTTAATATCAAGTGTTTATTCAAGCCAGTGATATTGTGCAGCAACTAGAGATGGGCGGTTCGAATCATTTTACTGATTCGAATCTCAACTCACTCACTACTTCGATGATTCGAATCAGTGATTCGAATCTTGAATCGATAAAACAACTAAAGAAATTTTCCCTCTCTCTGCGCCGAAAGCCGTACTATTTAAACACCCTTCACCCATTCATCGGGTTTCTTCTCCGCTGAGTTCTCGGGCAGCTAGCATCTCTCTCTCCTTGCTCGGTCGTGCTCGTGTTTAAACTGCCCGAAATGAAAATACAGGGGAGCTTCGTATGTCCCCCTGGGACTGTAATATTAAAAGGTTAAGTTTGGTGTCAAAGTATTCGGAATTTTATGTATCGATGGGGTGTAGAGTCTAGGGGGGGTCGAGAATCAATAAAAACGCGCTCCGATGGATAGTTTCCGAGATATACGTTAATTAATCATGGTAATTAGACTAATTAACCATGATTGAGGCTTAAAAGGACTGCAAACATGTAGAAATTGGCTCTGGGATGGTTTCCAGGCTTTGGAGATACCGCCGGAGGAGGCTAGTGTTTAAAATGCCCAAATTGAAAATATAGGGGAGCTTCGTATGACCCCCTGGGCCTGTAAGATTAAAAGGTTAAGTTTGGTGTCAAAGCATTCGAAATTTTAAGTATCGATGGGGTGTCGAGTCTAGGGGGGGTCGAGAATCAATAAAAACGCGCTCCGGTGGATAGTTTCCGAGATATACGTTAATTAATTATGGTAATTAGACTAATAAACCATGGAGCTGTTGTTTCCGCGATCCGGCATCGTCATCAATGGAGAGAAAGCAGTAGCAAAAGCATCACAAGCTGGTATTGATCTCAGGATTTTCTTATCGTCGGCCTGTATTTTTGACCTTTATCGAATTCGAGATTTCACTGAAATGAAAATGGGAATATCGGATATTTGATGTTGAAATAAAACCGATATGTCGATATTTATCGATTTTTGGCCCAGCCCTACTGAGGGGCTGCTGCCCCCCCCAAAATGGGACCCTTTACTTAGCTTACAATTGAACTTTATCTTTAAATTTGATACACAGCCCACCCCGAAATAAAATCCTGGCTACGCCACTGTCAATAACACTAACTACGCCACTGCTTTAGACCCTATTTTGTATTTCTCTGAATTACGAAAGAAAATAAAATCATTCCCCTTAAACGACAAACAAGGTAAAAAAAATATCTTAAACGAAATCTGCAGCAATAAAGCGAAATGTTATTTTGCTTACTACAAAGTCCTTTTGTGGGAGCGCTTAATACCGCCCCTGTATCATTCATTAAAAGTGACAATCACAATCCTAACTTTATTTCATTCTATTTCCCTTCACAAGAAAACCCGCCAACCATGTAAACTTAACGTGTCCGTTTTTTTTTTTTTTAAGGGTGGGGGCAGGGGGACATATATTGAAGTTAAAAGTAGAAAAGGGATGTTTCATTAAATTATAAACAAATATTAAACCAGCCAGACAAGTTGGAAGGAGGAAGTCCCCCCCCCCCGAGGGAAAAAGGTTTAAACAACTTTGAGACACCCCCGCTCTTCCACGAGCATTGGCGTAAATTGGCATGTAATATTTGGATGGGGTGACAAAATGTTTCTGATTGTAGAAAATACCATTTTTAAATAGCTCTGATACTTGAATTTTCTTAATTTTTTTTCGGGGGGGCTGATTGACCCCTCTTGCCCTTAGGAAGTAACGCATATGCCCCCCGCCAAAAGCAAACGATGTTCGACCCACTCCACACACACAGACATATAAAACTAAATCCGACCACCAGAGATTTTCCCTTACTCTTTCAACTCTTTTCGATTCCTTTCGACTCTGAGTCGATAGAAGATTCGAAAAACTAACGAATCTCAACGATCACATACAATCACTGAAACATTTTAGATTCTACTGAGTTGAGATTCGTCGTACACAATGACGAAACACTGAATCAGTAAAGATTCGTTGCTGCACCAACTCAGTGACCAACTCACCCACTCATTTGCTTTTTCAAATCATCTATCGACTCAGAGTCGAAAGGAGTCGAAAAGAGTCGTAAAGAGTCGAAAAGAGTTGAAAGAGTAAGGGAAAATCTCTGGGAACGGCAAAGGGAAAATAAGTTTTCCTTCCCTTCGCACTTCGAATATTTCCCCACAGTTGAAGGCTTGAGATTCGAATCAGTAGATAGTGAGTGTAAAGACTGAGCCACTCAGTACCAAGATTCGAATCACTGATTCGAAACATCGAATCATTGGCCATCTCTAGCAGCAACATCTTTTCATTTACTTTCTTCGTTATATCGTGCCAACAAAAAGCCAAAGAAGATGAATTTAATTGAAAAAATACGGTAATTTTGGACTGTTTAGGTTTTTGAATTTTAATAAGGAAAATTGGTTTTTGTTCACTTAAGCACTTTTTAAAGATTACTGTTTGAATATCAGAATAACTTCCGAACAATATTTGTAAGTCTACCGATTCAGAAATGAAATGGTACAATGTTCAGAATCAATAATCATAAAAAAAAAAATTCTGTATACCTGTTGTTTTAAAATATATTCTCTGCTCTGCAAAATGCAAACGGCCAACGCAGTATGCCGATTTAGTGAAATATACTCTTGATCTATTAATCTAATATTCAGCCTATATATTATAATTATATTTTATGTTGCTCTGTTAAAAGCTAGACAATTCCAAGACTGAAAACGAAAATGAATTTCATATAAATTCTTTAATCATTACAGTACAAATATCTTTTACTGGTACTCATTCAACACATCTACTGTCAGAGTGGTTATATTTCGCAATCATATTTTTCCTCGAGGTTGAAATAATGCTTTAGATATTGGCCTCATTGCAAAATAGTACACACAGGTGTTAAGAGAGTAAAGAAAGTTTTGTGAATAATAATATTTTAAACTTTTTTCTTTCGAGTTTTATTTTTAAAATAATGAAACTTTATCATAAAGTTTCATCATATATGCAGAGTTGGGCATCATTAACTAAAATATTAGTTGAACTAAACATTCAACTAAAAACTAAGTTTTAATGGAACGCAGCTAAGTGTTCAACTAAAATAGTTGTTAGTTGAAGGTACAACTAACTTGGCTCAACTAAAATAATTTTAGTTTTCTGTTCTACTAAAACTAATTGAGTTGATCAGAATTAGTTGTATCTTACAACTAGCAACTATTAATTGAGTTGTAATTGACGAATAACAACTAATAACTAATGAAGGCGACAGATGAAGAACATTTATCAGGTTTTGCTTGTGAGAGCACGGAGCTGCGTGCTCATATTCCTTTACCAATGGCTGTTATTTCTTATCCGTAATCTAGTTAACGCTTTAATTTTGTTTTATCCCGCTTTATTTGACAAGGACTTTGAAAGCTATTAAGTTCAAAAACAAAGTGTGATTTTTTAACTCTTTCTAGCAAGGCTGAAAAGTGTTTATGATATCGGTTTGTCTGTCTCTCAGTCCGTCCGTACTCTAACTGACTTAAATATACATTGATTGGTAGAAACTTTATGTATTTTATCTGTATATACCGCATATAGGAATCTATTAGAAATTGTCTATAGCTTAAATAGATCTTTAAGAGGAGCACGCAAAAGAATTCCAATACATTAAGCTCTGTCGGTAGTCATTCTTTCAAGCATATTTTAAAGGTATTCGGCTATTTTAAGCAAAACGAAATTCATGTATTCTTATTTCTTCTCAAAAGAGCATTCGAACAAAAGTCTAACTTCCTACGTTGTTTTCGGATATTAGTAAATATTTATCATAAAATATGAATTTGATTATGTACAGTGGATGTTGTCGATACGAGGCTATTTCAGTCACAAGTCGGTGAAAAATATAAATTTGAAACAATTTGATTGAAGGACTGAGTGTCAACAGGCTCTACTGTTACAATTGATTGATTGAGGATCACGTGTTGGTTGAAAAATAACTTCACAATGATATTGTCCATTATGATTTTTCATATTTCTACGCTTTTTAGAAACTAACTATTCACAAAGCTGAAATGGGAAATTTCATTTATACTCAAATGCTTTTTTGAGAGGATGTATGTTATTACTAATATAGATAACATATGATTGGACTAATGTAGATAACATATGATGGAGATAATACTCTCCATCGAAAATATGTCTATATTATTTATAGCTCTTCTGCAAGATCACTCAAAAGCATTACAATGCATTACGGTCTGTAGCAGTTTAAGCGTAGCAATCCATTTCAGGCACAACACACTTAGTATAAATGTTGCTGTTGTTGTTCTCGTGACCATGGATAGATGCTTGCATTGCCCATTGAAATAGGTGCCATTGCCCCCGAGGAGTTTGGACTTCTGCCTCTTAGTCCCTAATTTTGAATCAATGAGGGACCAACCATCTGAGGTCTGCGCCCCCAGAGGTATCGTTTGAACATGGGGGACATTGGAGCCACGACGGATTTTATGTGCACCAGCTCCCATTAGCGTACATGATCCCACAGCAGTCCAGCCGAGAGAGGAGTCCACCCTTCCAAGCACTGGCCAAGCCGGATGCTGCCTCACTTTCCGTGTTCTTACGGGGTTAGTATAATAGGCACTTAATACAGCTTACTCTTTTATTTATAGGATGGAAATATCATTTAAAGTTCGTTTACAGCGTCTTGCAAAATTGAATCAGTGTTATAAACCCTTCTTTTAATCATACTGATGCAATTTTTAAAGATTATTTTCAGAATCTCGCCAAATTTGTCACAAATAAATCTCCGAATTTGGCATGAAGAGATTATTTTATTGGAAAGTATATTATAATGGATGCGTTTAGCATGATTTAACCTTCTTCATTTTTTAAAAAAAGATCATGTCACCAAATTTCATTTCATTCGCTTTTGTTTTTATTACGTGATGCTCGAACAAAAAAAAAAGCGTCACGGACAGAATGGCAAACGATAAACTTTTTTTTGAAGGTCGTACTGGGTTTCCTATATGCTTGGAACGGATAGAAATCGCAGAATTCTTGGATTCTAAGTAATGTACAGACAAAAGTCTAATTTTATTTATGTAAGTACTATCAAAAATTTTTAACATGAAATATATATTGTGAATTCGGGTGTTCTTCCTATTCTGAATGGGACGAGAGCTGATGGGTGTGTCGAAAGTTTGAGAAACTATTTGTCAGAATAAAACTTGAATTTTTTTTTCCTTCCACGAGGTCGTTGAACATTTTGCATAGCATAGCACAGCACAATTCATAGACTCTAATCCTCTAAACAGTTCGTTGAATACCACAGATTTTACAAAGCTCGTCAGAATGCCAGCTAATATTTTACGTAAGGATGTCCAACTCTCCTTCTAAGTGTAGATAGATTATAGTTAGTTGTTAGTTTTATTTGAAAGCTACAACTAAAACTAATACTTGTTAGTTGACAGGATAGGGATGGAAATATCATTTCTTGGAATCGATTTTTACCATTATCTTCCGAGAAATCTCACATTGTCTCGCGAGACGAGACGTGAGACGAGACAGGCAATTTTTTTGCGAGATGAGACGCGATTTGAGAAAGGAAACATTTTTCGAGACGAGACAGAGTCTAGTCTCGCGCGAGATTTCTCACGAGAATTTCTCGTCTCGCATAAATTTACGATACGAATTACTTTTCAATCCGAATAGGAGTGCTTTATTTGAGGAGGTATCAGGTATACCATCCTGAGAAGGATGAGGTTTCAGATTAAATATTGTTAAAATGTTGTAGTTGATTAAATAAAATTATTAAATTTAAAAAAATTATGTTTTCTATATTGTGCTTTATTTTTTGTTCATCTCGTGGTGTATTTTTATCGATTATTGTACTAAATAAAAGAAAAAAATGTATGGAATTTTAATTTGAATATTAAAAAGTCGCTTGAAAAAATCTAAAGTAATGCACTAATAAATTTTTAAAAAAATGTGAGCGACCTTTCAAAATTTAAATTTTGAACTGAAACTTTCAGAGACTTATTTTTTCGGTCTATAAAATAATACCGTAACGAGAAAAAAAAATTAAAAAGAAAAAAATTCGATTTTTGACGATTTCTGAAATTAAAAAAATTTTTGAGCGACCTCTTAAAATTTTTTTTTTTGAGCTGTCCTTTAGAGGGGGCTCTTAAAACATCAAAAACAAACATTTTTTCACACGAGACTTTAAAAAAAAAATAGTCGGTTTTTTGCGTCACCCTACTATAGATATTTATTTATATTAGATTCATCTAAAAGATTTTTTGTTCCTATCTATTTTTTTTTCTCCTACTTGATAAAAAATTAATAAATCAATCAAGCCCCACCATGGACGATTGGATAGAGCATTCAACATACAACGTGGTAAGATGGCCGAATTGTGAAGGTCCCTGTGAAGGTTCTGAAGGCAGGGTTCTGTCCTGCCGTGCGGATGTCGATCTAAGTTTTGAAGTTTTGGACGGTTTCCTCCAGATGTAACGTGAATACGCGTTAGAGGTCCTCCTCCCATTGCACCCCTTCTCTTTAGCAGATAGCTCTTTCGTAGCTTTACCTTAACACAACACATCACAAAAACTTTAATAAATCATCAATAGAGATCTTATGTGTTCGTGACGTAAGTAGTATTATTCCTAATAAAAGCGTTTTCAGCCATTAATCGAGCATTTGGTTTGTAACAACAAGGTATTTTTAATTTCATATACTGAATTAATTAATGGATTTTATATGAATTCCAGCTGAAATGTAGTCTTTATTTCCATTTTTAGTTTGAGTGTTTATACAAATAATTATTGAATCATTTGTATAATGAATATAAAAGAATGTAAACTCTGATTATTACACAAGTAAAAGAAAAGGACGACCAAACAATATTAAAATATTTTACAAGAGAGGCTCAGACCATTGGTTTATAGGGGGGGGGGGAATTAAAGGACAAAGTGTCAATTTAAGTTGGCTAATTTTGAGTTTTACGATATGCGAGAAAAAGCAGCTCGTTTCAGTTGGCATTTGGACCTTTGTATGCCATGCCATTACTAATTTAGATCCTCATTAAAAGGAAAAAGAAATTTCCAAGCATTGACTTACTGTAGAAAAATGTGGTTCAGCTCCATATATTTACTATGCGCAGTGGCGAGCACAAGTGGTGTGGGGGTAAAGATTCAACTCCCTTGTCTATGTATTTTTAACATAAAGTCCGTATATTTTTAATTTTAAACATATAGATTACGACTTTTACTTAACCTAAAGATTACTTCCATGCCCCCTTCACTTACAGAAAGTCTGTGTACACCACTGATTACGCATCTGCACTTTATTTGTAAGTGCATAAAATGTTTGTAAGTAATAATTACAACAAAAAGAAAAAAACAGGCATTTGCTTGAAATTACGTAAGTGATACGATAATTTTAAGAAATAAGAGGGGGGGGGGGCAAAAAGGATGTTTGCTTCAGAGTGCCTTTTTGAGGCCGAGATCATGTTTTTCTAGAATACAAATAAAGGGAAGACAAGGTCATTAGTTAAAGAACTTCGGTTCTAGAAATATTGGTATATAAATTTAACTTTTCAAAATCAGCTGTACATATCGTAATACAGCGGATCAGTTGATGAGCTGTTAGCTATTTTGTAAACAGTAAGCAACTTTTTTGTTTTCTGCTTAAACAGTGTTAGGTAATCCGTTTTGAATATTAAATGTACAAATCTAAAAAGTTATAAAAGAAAAAAAATCCAAGAGGTTGGGAAAATAGTTGTATGGATTTTGAAGTCCCTACGTGTAGGGGCCCCGGGCATTCGCCCTGCCATGCTTCCCTATTTTTACGGCACTGCTTCTTTCACCATAAGCCAAGCTATGCGAACGCAAATGAATGATCTACTATAGCGATTGCGCAAATACAACGCTCACAAGTCTTTTCTTTTGTCTCTTCTTTTTGATGGTGTAAATCACATATGGGCGAACTCTGGTCCGCGGGCCGGATGTGAGCCTCCACGATATTTTATCCGGTCCGTGGAACATTTCAAATTTCCATTGACCAGTGGTCCCCAGCCCCCTGTCCATGGATGAAATGGTACCGGGCTGCCCAAGAAAAATTACATTATTTCCATTTTATTTTCTGTCGTGTATTTCTCTCGGGGTTTCGACTTTCTTGGGTTTGTGCTAATTTATACTTTTGTAACAGAAAAAAATCTCATAACTGTTTTAAATTATTTTACTGTTTATTAAACATTTCAAGGCTATTCAAGACAAGAATTAATATTCCAGTCTCTTAAATACCTATTGCCATTTCCAACAACCTAACTGTGTGAAGCGGGATTTTCTGCACTGACAAGAACCAAAATAACAAAACAAGGAATGATTTAGACATAAGCAACACACTTTGGGTGTCATTGCTTCCTGTTAACCTCCCCATGTAACCGACTCGTCGCAAAGAAATAAGCTCAGTGTTCTCATTGATTTAGCGTTCTAGTGAGATAAAATGTTAAATCATTTTACATTCATTTTTTGTGAAACTGTATATTTCATTTAGAAGGTATATTTAAATACACAATTAAATTAAAACAAGTTTAAATATAAACTATCAGTGTCCCCCTCCCCTCACCAGTCTGCGGTAAAATTATTAAACGCTGACCAGTCCGCGGCGATAATAAGGTTGGGAAGCACCGCCATAGACAATCAGACTCTTATAAACCAAATCAAAATCCCATATAAATCGCACTTATACGGCCCGCGACGTCGCTAACATCCTAAATTTTTGCCCGCAACTTTCCAAAGGTTGCCCGTATCTGATGTAAATGAACAGCCCGGGTTCCCCCGATTAATTATGAAACCCATATCTCATACACTATAACGAGAGGGGGGGATGAGTGGGCTTCACTGTAATTATCCCGTCACTATAATTATTCACTATTACGTACATTGGAGCCGCTTAATTAGATTAAAATTTTATTTGCCCAACAGGGATGGATGCGAGACTACTTTTTGCGAGACGAGACAAACATTTTTAACATTACGATTTAGGGATTTTGCGAGGCGAGACAAAGCTTTTAGGCTGTTTTGCGAGACGCGAGACGCCTATTTTCCGTCTCGCGTCCATGCCTACAACATGTGTCCTGAGTTCTGCAACAAAATTCAAAGCTATATTTTCAAAAGCAAATGAAACTCCCATTAACCATACATACTACATTTACGCAGTTACGGAAATAAATAAATTTTCGGTGTCATGTCACATTATATATACGGATTAAATCCGAATTTTTATAATTTCAAATAACTATATGAGTTAATATAGTAACTAATATATGTACTAATATCTTATGTGTGTTACTTTATGTGTGTTAAGTTTTTTATTTACTTTATCGTTTAACACCAGTTTTTTGAGTGTTTTTTCCGTTGAGTGTTTTTTCCGATGAAACTAATTGTTATTGTTAATATTAATTTTCATTAATGTTACTAAAAATATGGTAAAAAATTCGTAGTCCTTAATTTTGCGAGAATCGCGAGACGTCTCTCGTCTCGCGCTAGACGAGACTGACAATTTCTTTGCGAGACACGAGACGAGACAAAGTGCTTGCGAGACGAGACGAGCCGCGAGACGAGACAGAGGTTTACCACTGAGAGACGAGACGAGACAACCCTATTTCTTGTCTCCTACGTCTCGCGTCCATCCCTACAACTATTAGTTTTAGTTGTCATTTACCTGTCAACTAAAAATGAATTAGTTCTAGTTCTTAGTTGTTAGATAAATGTTAGTTTTTGCCCAACTCTGCGTGTATGCGTTCATTTGAATACTATGTTTCAAATATGCCGAACTTTACTGCAGCAAACCGAGACGAAAAATAGAGGAAATTTGTTTTCAAAACTTACATGAACTTAGAAAATTCATGTAAGCTATAATTTATTTTAGAATGTTGGAAATTTCTATTTTTTCTATATTTTACAATTTGTCGTCTTGGAGACACCAGTAATTGAAACCAAGAACAAAATTTTGGCTCCAGTGATTGACACTTCCTGCTCCAATAACTCACACCTAAGAAATGAGTAGGAAAACATGCTGATTTATTTTTTAATGCAATGACGTAAAAATGCCTGAAGCAAATGAAATGAAATTTGGTGACATGATAGGTGGTCAACCTAAACTATAGGTGTGGAAATTTTGCGAAAATTGTTTCAAAATACGTAAATATTTGTTGTTGCATAACGTAATAATGACTACAGCAAATGAAATGAAATTTGGTGACATGACAACTGATCACGCTACTTAAACTATAACATGGAATTAAAAAAAAAAAAACAATTTATCAGATTTTGAGTTTTTGCGAAAAAAACTGGGTAAATTTTTGTTCGTGCATAACGTAATAACCAAGAAAGCGAATGCAGTGAAATTTCGTGATATGATAAGTGGTCACTCAGCTTAGAAACTATAGGCATAATTTTTTTAATTTAAGTTTTCATTAGATCTTGAGATTTTGCGAAAATCGTTTCGAATATTTCGAGCAGTGGAAATATTTGTTTGCGCATCATGTAATAACGACTAAAGGGAATGAAATGAAAATTAGTAGCATAATAGGTGGTTACTCAACTTAAATTTAGGCAACGAATTTAAAAAAAAAATAGATTTTGAAATGAATTTGAAAATCTTCTTAAAATGTGCAACTTGTTTTTCACACATCGTGTAAGAACGACTAAAGCGAACGAAATGAAATTTGGTGACATAATAGGTGAGCATGCAACTTAAACTATAGCCGTCCGATTTTTTGAAAATTTGGATTATTTTTGAGATTTTGAGAAAATTTATTGAAAATGTGCAAATATTTGTTTGTCTATCACATATAAACCTTTGAAGGGAATGAAATAAAATTTTGCATAATCATAGGTGCTCACTTAAACAATAGGTATCAAAGTATTTCATTTTTTTTAATAGATTTTGAAATTTTGCGAAAATAGAGAAAATGTTTGTTCCATTCCTGAAAAATTCTAATGGAATAAAATGAAATTCGAAATTATGTTATGTGGCAAGCTAATGTGTGAACTATAGGTGCCAAAATTGTTTCAAATGTTTCAAATATTTTGAGATTTTGTAAAAAAAAAAAGTAAATGTTTGTTCTGGTATCCCTCAAAAACAGCTTTAGACAATGGGATGAAATTTAGTAACATGATGATCAGTAACGACTAAAACAATATATGTCTGATTTTGTTTTGTTTCATTTTTGAGTATAAATAAATTTTAAAACTTTGCAAAATTGTATTTTCTTTTAAAATGGAATCATAAGGCGTCTGGAGTTAACATATTATTGATAACATATTATTAGCAAATGAATTTTTAAAATCTTTTTAATGTTTAGTTGCCGTTTTAGATTTCTTGAAATTTGTGCAGTTTTCTGGAGGCATTAAATTATCTGAAGTGAATTAAACAAAATTTAGTTACAGGAGAGGAATGAACTCCTGACATTAAAAGCTTTTCCTCTAAAATAAAACGCTAAGTTTGGATATAAAATATTTTCTCTACTAAGAATTTCACTCCGCACTTACGTCTAACCTGGAATCATTTAACTATCGACAGAAGTTATAAAATTGCTTTCTATACTTTTGCCAATACGCTACTTGCGTTCTTTGTACTCCTATAATGATGGCGAAAAGTCAGGCTTTTTGGAAATCTGCACTACATACTAACCTGTCAACGTAGGGTATTTAAGCTAATTATCTGATACAATTCAATATAAAGTGATTTCTAAAAGGAAATATGTTTTAAATAGAAACTATTTGGTAATGAACATATCTTAATTTCAGCATTAAGCGAGCTATTGGGAATCCCAATATTTTTAGCACTGAGTTTAAAATCTCAAATTTTGATATCTAGAACACCTGGAGATAAAAATGTTGCAAAAAAGGAAGATAAATGCCTAAATTTTTACTAGCAAGCACCCTTTGATAAAAGTTCAATTAGATAGAGAGTTAAAGCGTGTTACCACCTTTTTGGGATACCCTGTATATTAAAAATTATCTAAAGATAATTTTATCAATAGCTATTTACTACATTTTACTAGAAATTGTATACAATTATCACGAACTTGGCTAAAATACCAGTAACTAACATAAGTGTCAATTACTGGTGAAATACGTTTTTTCTAACCCAATAATTGACACCGCATCTTAAATAAATAAATAAATTTATTTATTAAAAAAATCTCTACATATTTACTTATGTACTATTATCTTCTAAAAAGAAATTTGCTTCAAACAGAAACAGGTTTATAATGAACTAATCTTAATTTCAGGATTAAGTCAGCTACTGAGAATATGAATTTTTTTTAGAACGCATTTTAAAATCTCAATTTCTGATACCTAGAATTTTCTGGAGGGAAAAAAAGTGCATAAAGTTGGAGGCAAATGTCTAAATGGGTACTAAATAGCACAATTTGATAACAGTTTTGAAATAAAAGCTTATTATAATAAATTATTGGGAAAGTATTAATTACTGGTGCACCTACCCTATATAGAAAGGATAAAAACGCCTGTTTCATCTCGCATAACAACTAGAAATCTTAATCTCTTCAAATAGTTAATCCATAAATTAAAAGTAATGTCGATTTATTTATTTATTTATTACTTACTTGCAACTTTGATTGTTGAAAACAAAACCAGTGGAGCAGTCGGTGATATGCCTGCACTTACAAGCACATTCTTTATTTTCCCAGTATTGGTCAGGCTGTCGACAACGGGAAGCTTCATGTTGGTTATTACACACGCAACGACACTGACCAGCTTGGTAACGTTGCTCAGGTGTACAGTCGCGTTCTTCTTGCCGACATTTACACGCACAGCGCTCGTGGACTTCCAGCCGCACATTTTCATAACCTTCCAGTTCAAGCATTTCGGCTCCTGGATGCGGATAACGAGCTTTGATCACCTGGAAACAAGTTCAATCTTCATGAGTTAAGAGCCTTAAATGTCTCGAACTCACAGTTTGGGGTCTTAAAAATTAGAGGAAATCAACCCTTTACATCACAGTCTTGCAGACAGTGGCGGATCCAAATTTTAAAAGAGGGGCGGTTATAATGACAAAGCCTTTTATCAGAGATAGGTCATTCCCCCACTTGCCTCTCCGTAGCAAGTGTCCCATGTTTAACTTCATTTTCATATTTGAAGAAACGCAACGGAAATGACTCTCCTTTAACTAGTGTTGTTTTTCAGCATTGGTCTTTGAAGGGATCAGTTTTGCGTTTGCGCAATTGCTGTACCCTTACGCATTTAACTTTACATTGGTGAAAGAAATTAAGAGAGTTTGAAGACTTGGTCGATTATCTCTAGAACTACTGGACCGATGTTAATGAAATTTGATATGTACATGCATGGACACAATACAACACAAATAACCATTCAATAATTGTAATACACACGCATGATCGTGCGTAACACACCTTGGAGTTGGAAGGTATGAAACATCTGTTTCAGAATAAACAAAAAATGGGTTAATAGACGGGTTAATATGGGTATGGTCCCCTCTTACAGATATAAAGGTCTCGGGATTTCATACTTGAAATAAGGCACTTTATCATATTTCCTGTAAAATTGGTCCCACTCGTTCAACAACGCTGTTTTCATTCCCTGGATGGTTCTCGGAGAGGGGTTTAGAGTTGCAACTACCCTAGGGCGTCCCAGACATGCTCTATAGGGTTAAGGTCTGGCGATCTGGCTAGCCAATCCATCCGGCGAGTATCCTCACTCTCTAGAAATTCGTCGACGAGAAGAGCTCTAGAGCTAAGAGAGTGGCCTCGCGTTATCATCCATTAAAATGAACTCAGAGCCAACTGCACCCATGAAAAGGCGAAGATAGGTCTCCAAGACCTCCTCCCTATACCTCACACCAGTCACAGTGCCTCTTTCAAAGACATGTAGAGGAGTGCGGCCATCCAACATGATGCCTGCCCAGAACTCCTCTGCCATAATGGTCGATTTCGCGGACATCGGATGGTAGGTAGCGGGACCCTGGTTCTCTCCATATGAACGAACGTAATAATCGGTGTTTAGGCCGAACCGGGACTCATCAGTGAAGAGAACGGTTGCCCATTGATCCATACTTCAATCTCTATGCTCTCTGCACCATGCTAAACGTATTCTCCTGTTCGTAGAAGTAAGCGGGACGCAAACAGCAGGTCTTGCAAACAACTCTCTCTCATGAAGTCTTTTGGAAAGAGTCACCCTTGATATACGGGTCCCTGTGGCTGCATACAAGTCACGAGAGAGCTGAGAAGCTGTAGCACTACTGTTACGCCTCGCTATAATGGACAAATGGCGATCTTCTCTGGCCTTCGTGGCTCTTGGACGACCTTGCCCAGGCTTTCTCTCGATGGATCCGGTATCCTGGAACTGTTTCCATAAGCATAGCTGCCAACTCTCCCGGATTTTTCGGAAGATTTTCTACCACTAATTTTCATTTAGCAATTCATGCTTAAAATAAGTCCGAAATTATAATCCAAAACAAAACTGTTAAAAAATTGTGATGGGAAATCTCCCGAAAAATCCGGGAGAGTTGGCAGCTATGCATAAGTTACACACGACGTTGGGCGTTAAATTGAACTACTACAAATCTGGACTTGAGATTGGACTGCTTCTAGCCACCGCACAATTCGCCACCACATTCCATCATCTAAACGTTGGTGGTTACTCATTTTTACTGATACAATTTGAAATTAACCGATTGCTGCAAAATAACACCAAGAAGTTCGCCGAAGTGTGCTAGCGAACGAAATGCGTCTTAACTTACGCGCGCTTATAAAGCCTGTTTCTCTACTGGCTCCGCCTACACACACGTGTACGCTTACGTATTTGACGTACAAGATTTACATTTTTGCCTAGAAGCAGTGGTTTTACATTCAGTTCAGTTCTTTTCGTGAAATTCGATAAAATATGCAAATTCTCTTAATTTATTTCACCAGTTAGATCAGAGAGGTGTGGTCCCAGATACTACTGGAATTTTTTCCCTATTTTCTTGAACAGATGGATGTTTTATGTTTATCTCGGTTTCGTACTTAACTATTTATAAATCTTGTTCAGTTTTTGAAATTGTTTATGCATTCCGTGTGAGTCATTTCACATGTTAAATTTTACTTTTTCTTCATGCAAAGTATTATCAATTGGAAATTTTAAAACTATTCAGTATTTTTTCCATAAACAAAATCTTTGAGCATATTTCGTGTATTAACAGTATGTCAAATTTGATTTAAATCCGCTTACTCATTTTATCTGCAACGTACTGTTTATAGGGAAATCTTAAGTATAACCACTTTGTAAATATGGATCAAATTAGTACAGGCTTAACTTACTTTGACTGTTATTGTACTCGTACGAGTCGGAACACAATGTAGTAGCTTACTGATGCAGCACCCACCACACCTCTTCACTCTAGTGCATATCGGCCATATAACTAGAGATGGGTCATAGGGACGTTCAAACTCTACTATTTGCATCTCGGGGATGCAGCCCGCAGGGTGAGCAACTTCAACTGAAGATTCCCCTGTTAAATAAAGTAATTATGTTTAAAACGAATTGAAAAATTACAGGGAATAGAATAAACAATATACGGATTCATTTCATTGAAATATTAAATTATTTACTTGATTTTAAAAAAAAACATATTTTGACGTGAAACGTCTTTCACTGTATGATTAGGGTAAATTTTCGATTCTTAGAACGCTGAAATGTAAACTCATAGCGTTTTTATCTCAATGTTCGTACTATTTATGTTCGTAAATAAAATATACAGCTACAAAGTTTTTATAGATTTACATTTCTTAACAAAACTAATCTTTTTTTTTACGAACAAATGAGAAAAAACTGTGAAAACAGCTTGCTTATGGGTTATTAGAATTGTGTTCATGTAGTTTCAATTTTTTACGTGTTTTTTTTAAAGTTTGTATGAATAAATGTTAGATGTACCATTTAATGTTAAATTAATATTAGAGGCTTGTTTCTGTCATTCTTTCAAGCTTATAATGCTGTTATTGTGAATAACAGAGTATTAGGCAAGGTTTCGTTCTTGTTGTTTACATCTAATTTCATAACGAATCTCACTTTGTTGCTAGTTTAAACATACATACAAATTTACATTTATTAATGAAACTAACACATTTAGCAGCAAATTTGAGAAAAGCAGTGGCTACAGCTAGTCTATGAGCTATAAATGGATTTGTGTTCTTATGCAGTTTTAGTTTTATTATTATTGTGTTAAATGCACTTTGTATGTTTGTATTTTTTCTCATTTCTGAACTCAAGTGTCTATAATCATTCTCTGAAGCTCTCTCTAGTTTCATGTGCACAGCACTGCATCTGTGTCCTTTACTCAACCCAAGCCGAGCCTTCCAACAACCTAGTTACCCCACCAGTGGCCGAGTGCATATCGCTCTGAACTGGAAGACGGAAGGTGCCTGGTTCAAAACCAGGTCGTGTCCGCCGACTTTACCGCTCGGAGTTTTCCGTGATTTCCTCCGAAACGTAGCGTAAATATAGGTTAGGACCCCTTAGAAAGGCCCCCTCCCCACGGAGGACACCCACACCTCGGTCTAGATCCCATGTGTAGATATTTGACCGTAATCCCTGAATAACAACTGACAGTCTCTCACTGCCAAGTAGCTAGTTTACAGGAAAACTGTTTTACAATTGTTGCTGTTTTTCCATTATATATAAATAACGTCTATGATAAATTTGAAAAGTTGTAGTCATGTAACATAATCTACCAAGCATAACAGCATGCAACCCTGATATCTTTCTCATGGGCAATACATAATAACTTAAAAAGGATAAAAATATACACTTATAACCGTTCCAAAATGGAAATATTATTTCCTTCGACTGAAATTATAATTAAAAATTTTTCATCTTTTTAAATAATAATATTGGTAAATACTTTATTTTTAAATGGGTTAAAGCTCATTTGAAATGCCTGGCAACGTGAGAGCCAACGGGTTGGCAAAATATCTGCAACTTTATATAGTACTTTAGAAATTAATTCCTTTATCCAAGATTAAATATATACTCAGCGTGACTTTTGCACTATTTCAAAACAGAAAATTTCTGTATGGTACTGCAATGGTCATTTTTTAGATTTATAAGACATACTGTATTTATGCCTTGAAGGTTATTAGTTGGAGTTATGTTCATGTGGTTTTCATTTTTGCTATAATTTTTTTGCAGATTTTAAAAATTTCGTATAATAAATGTTAAATGTTCCATTTAACATTTAATCATATACGAATATTAAATAAAAATTCACGATCGGCATAGGAGTTTCAAAACTTGGGCTTTGTTTCCATATGTAGATGACTCAGTAAGGCAAATCATTTACCGAGACGATTCATTTTTCTTTTCTTTCTTAATTTTCTGTAGATTAGAACCCAAAATGTCGCTTTCGTTCAAATTTTGGTTTTCATTATTTATTTAACTGGCCACACTGATGACTGTGTATGAAATAACTGACATGCGGATCGTCGTTAGATAATAGTTGTAAATAATAATTTAATAAAACAACAGTATGTTTTCTTAGTAGTTAAAATTTCTATTAGTACCTTTTCAAAATTTCTTAATGTTTAGTATTTTTTAACGTAGCTGAAAAGTGTTAATAGTTTCGATTGATCTTCTACGTCCAAATATAAGTATGTATGTTAGACTAACCCGCAATTATGTCTATAAGGTCACAAAACTCAAATATATTATAAAAGCTTCGGAACAATCGAGAAAACAGCCTCCTGGCTAAAGGTCTCAATCAACCAACCTCCCAAATCTCAAATGTTATAAAAGTTTACAGATCTAAAGTATAATAACATATCACCCATTTAAAAAAGTATGTTTAGCAATTAGAATTATTATTCAGAATACAGGGCAACAAATTCGTATGTATCGAGGTCTTGAATGTTTTGAAGTGCATTTCAGCTATTAAATAATTTAACAATTGCATGTTACGTATTCAATAAAAGGTTAATTTTACTTCAAAACTTTTAATTTGATATATTTCTATCAGTATCTCAGAAAAACTTCCCTACTCTATCCCTGAATGTTATATACCTCCCCACTTCCCGCTTTTTAATCAGAAAGAACCAGCACTTCGAGAGCTTTGTCAAAAGACGACTCATGAGCCCTTCAGCGGGAGGGGTGAACTGCTATCCTTAGTCATAAGGTTGGTATACACAATTCGCCCCCCTCTTCTTTTCTAGACTAATCACCTAGATGTTAAGTCATCTGCTTCTAATTCATTCGATCTATGGGGATTTCGAGCTAAAGGTCTCTTAGGGCGGCTGGCTAAAAGCGCTAGAAGACGGGGGACAGTTGCTTGCTCTCCGAAAGTAAAGGATATGACACATTTACATTTTGGAGTTTTAGCAGGTCCTACACGAATGTTTCTAATTCATTCGATCGACAGGGATTTCGATCTAAAGGCCCTTCCCCGAGCTGGTCACACCGCTGAAGGAGACGGGCACGAGCACGGCAGTCGCGTATTTTGCCCCTCGCTTCTCCTTGATCAGTTCATCTGGATTCACCTTTACTGGCAACTTCCCAATATTCCGTGTCGAAGGTGATCAAAGAGTAGGTGTATCGACACACTGTCTTGGAAGCATAGCGAAAGATGGATGTGTTTGTTTGTGTAGGTAGCAATTGTTAATAAATTGTTGCTTGTCTAGTTTAAAAATAGACAAAAATATCATCCCATAACACATGAAAAGTCTCTAACACGGATGGAAACAAACTGGTTTATGACCGGTTTGTGACCATTACGCATTGTGTGTGTGCCAAGAAAGTAAACAAATATTTTTTCTTTCTGTTAGGCTTGAAATATTTCATGTGTAAGAAGAAAATTTTGAAGGGGAAAAAAATCATGCTATACCTTCTTCACCCTGTAAAAGATAAGCTCGTTGAACAGCTGCTTGATCAATCCATATATTTAGGAACTGACTAATATTTTGAACTGTCTGCAACCGAATTAAAAAATCTTCTGGAACCTAAAACAAAAACAAGAGAACTAAATTGCAGACAAAGAATAGTTAGAAACAAAGTAAGTCCAAAATGTATTTAATAAAATAACTGTTCTTATTTATGCGTGGATTGTAGATTATTAATACAGCAAACGAGATCTTATTAAAGAGCAAAGTGAAATTTTATTAGCGAGCAAAATGAAATTTTGTCCCTTTGAGGACACTTCCAAATGAGATGTCTTAAGCTGGTCGAATGTTGCATAGCGACTGACTTTTTAGAATTCGATATGAGAAGGTGCTGCCCCTAAATCCCAACGGATTTATTAAATTGACAATAAAGTCCAGAGTTAACATATGTGAGCGTTGATATTTAAGGTAGGAATCAAGAGCGATACTGATAAATGCTAATACAATGTGATTAAAAATTAGACCAGCCAAAGTTATAGAAGCGGTAACGTGCTCAATGACAAATATGAATCATATAGCATTATGTAGATCACTAGCTTTTCTTCATCTACTGGTTTATAATCGCCCAAAATGTATTGAATCTCTATTACTTTTCTTGTAGATTCTACACATCGCATATCAATTTCCATACAAGCACGTGCAAGCATCGAAGCAAAACATAACATACTTAAACCATTAACGTCCAGCGATCTATTTTTAGATCATCGCGAAATTGGTCAGTCACACAAATATTTAAGCATTAATTTATTTTTCTAGTTTAATTTCTCGAATAATAAATCTGATTTCCACAAAATAATCAGCGATAACAAGTTTAAATGATAATCTTTCCCTGTCTTATTCCTATTTTTAGAAAAAGAATTACGTTTTTCATATCACACAAATGAGGGAAAATTTATTTATCACTTCTGGCATCAACATAAATTTGAGAATGTGCTGAAAAAATTTGGGCGCTAATGGGTTAAACAAACCTATAAATAATGTTTAGTAGTATTTTCTTTTGAGACATTTGTTTAAAATAGATTTATTTATTTAACTTATTACAATATTTTTAGTGTATACGGAAAATTTAAATAAAATTCTCTCGCAAAAAATTATAAAACAGTTGTGCGCCTATTACTTTTTGTCACGCCTTAACTAATACACAACAAGTAAATCGAAAACTGTATTCCCACACAGAAAAACAATTCTTTTAAGAATAAATATATCATGCTGACACTAATGGCTTACACGAATTTAGAAAATAATTTAATGCAACTAAAATTAGAAATTTCGTTTTCAAGTTGGCGAGCATTATATCGGCATCAGATAAACGTAGCTTAGCAACATTAAATGTAAACAAAATATTCGAATATGCATAAAACAGTAACGGAACACCGAAAAAAATCGTCGATATTTAACGTAAAATATATGCCTTTTGAATGGAATCTATTCTTAGAAGAGCTATTTTCCCCCCTCAAATGGAATAACTGAGGCTGTTTGTCTACATGATTGAAAGTAAAATTGGTTTTGTAAAAAACAATTTACCTACATTGCATGAATATATAGCAACTCTCCCCCCACCCCACCCAACCCCCCAAAAGACCCTATATTGTGATATTTTTTTTTAATTGCTACAGCCAGTTGCATTTGAGCAATTCTATCAAAGTGTCAGCTTTTCAGTCTTTTCATCAAGGCAGTAAATAAATTCATTTCTAGAAAAATTTCCTTGCTCCAAATAACAACTTTATAACGTTTATACAGTTTTAACGCAGTTTTGAAAACTGGATGGCTTCTTTATTCACCATTTTGTTTGTTTGTGAAACATGTATTTTTGATTTGTGTGCTTGGCCCGGAATCCACTTACAAATCCACGTCAGTTGGATAACACAAGGAGGGGTGCCCTTCGTGGGGGACTTTGTAATGGGTCCTAACACGTATTTACGTTACGATTCCGAGAATACCACAGAAAACTCCGAACGGTTAGGTCGGCGGACGCAACCTAGTTTTGAACGAGGCACCTTCCGTCTACCATTTGGAGTGACTTAACCACTCGGCCATGGTGGGGCTTTATTTACCAAAGTTTCGAGTTATGTAGAGTCATGTCACAAAAAGTCATTCCGTCATTTCAAATGACAATATTAGTAACTTTAAACCTAGTACAGGTAAGCCGCTCTAACGAGATTATAATTTTATATTGCTTACGCATTACATATAAGATATGTAATAGTTTAAAACTATACTGTTTCTTTATTCATAAAGTTTACAGTTTTAAGTGCCAATGCAAAGTCATATTTACAGAAATGTTATTCCTACACAGACTAAGAAATTATTCAAAAATAAAGTAATAAAATTAGAATTAATAAATTATAATTTAATTCTTGAATAAATAACTGTTTCAGTTTTTTGTTAAATCTTATAATAAATAACTGTCATGTAAAAACTAAAAAAATAGTTTCCATTTGATAATAGGATCAGGGTAATTGCTTTAACTACTGCAAAATGTCAATCCGTCACATATATAGAATAACCACCTATATTTAGTACAGTTTAATGTTTACTATCACTATAAATTTAATCTTTTTAAGGGAACATTTATAAATTTAGGTTTTACTTTGAAACTACCAATACAAACCGTTATTAGTATTTTTGGACAAAAATTTACTGCACAAATGTTGCTCTTTACTAGATATTAGAGAAAAAACGGGCATAGCGAAAGCCCGGATTGTATAATTTATTATAGTCTTCGTGCTTGCTATGCGGGAATTCTTATTCAATGCAATGGTGAATATTGTGTTAAAGGAGCTTTATTGTTTTGCGGGAAATAAATGTACGTCTCAAAATATAAAATAAATAAAAGTCCCCTTAAGGCACTTGTAATGAATGTAATGTTCTAGTTACAGGTTCGTTGACCAGGAGAGTGCAAGTTATATCGCAGAATCAAAATGCGGATCAAGCCTATTGGAGGTCCCTGGAGGTAAAATTTTGGAGGCCCTCTAAGCCCAAGTTCCCTTCATAATTTAGTGTACTAAGGACACTATTAGCTTTTTTCGTGAAGGGGAGCACTGAACGATTTTACTCAATTGCTTTAACAATAAAATTAAATTCAGCAAAAATTTGATAAAAGAATTTGTGGTGCTGCCACATTAGATGAAAAATGCAAATTTTCAGATTTTTTAAACAATTTATTTCTGAGTTTTGAAAATGGCGGAAATTTTGCGTGGTCATTTGTAATCTTTAAGAGTCTGTAACTCAAGACCTATTTGACCTAGGGAGTTGAGATTTAAGTCATTTTGTTCAGTGTTTTGAGGTCTTTCATAAAGTATATTACACCAAAAAACGGGGGTTTTTAGAAAATATGAGTATCTTCTTTAGGCTCAACGAGTTCAGTTCCGTAATCCACATGAGCACCTGAGAAATAAAAAAACCAGGCGGTAAATAAGTTACACAAGTATTGCAATGGACAAGACGGTACGCACGCAGATGGTTGAGAACTCAATAAATAGCTAACGATTAGCATACTTCAGTATGACAGTTGGCCTTCGACAGATGGCCATACAGCCCTGAGAAAAAAAAAATAATAATTCGAATAACGGAAACTCTCCCTATTAATTAGTGTGATTTTATGGCGTTTCGTCTTCGTTACTGTCCGGACGCGTTTGGATGGTTAAACACTGTGTGAGCTGAAGTTGTTTCACGGTCGAATAAGAAACCTGTAACAAGTAAAAAGTGACAAGTTTCAAGCTGCGAGAGATGGAATCAAAAACTTGCGGGGATTTTGTAATAGATCTTAGGAAACGTGATCAAAGTTGTAGAATTGGATAGGAATTGGTATTTGAATTCTTTCTCTCTCTTTCTCTCTCACTCTCCACATGTTTAAAAATAGTACTCTTTTGTGTTTGCATTATGTATGCTTCAAAACTGCATTAACCAATTTTTCAGGAAAGGATTAAACTACAAAAATATTTCTTTTTTCACTCTGGATATCTATTGAAGAGTCTACAGTGATTTTAATTTTAATTATATTTGTTGTAAATGAATATTCATTAAAATATCCAATTTCGAATGAAAACACTATCAGCTTCAAAATATAAAATAAATACATAAGTTGTTAATAACATTACTTATAGGTATATTAAAATATAATAATTATACAATATGTTTCAATTTGATGGATCAGATAGGCATTAGTTTGTTAAACTAATGACTTAACATTATACTTCCAATTACAAAAAAATTTCTGATGACAAGCATCTACATTTTACACCAGATATTTTAAAAGGGTTCGTTAAAAAATCGAAATACCTTTTATAGTGCCTATGTGTACGAAATATTTAAATAAAAAAATAAAGTCCTACATACTATTGTTTTAACTCTGGAAAGTTCGTTCATGATGAGGCTCCTGACAAATTGATACGCTATGCGAATACGCTTAGTGTGGCTGTTTTCTATAGAAGATTTTGAGAAATCTATATTGGCCATTTAATTACTTAAAGTGAACGATCAAGACGTAGAGGAAGTTGGGTTATAATGAAACTTGCTATCTAAAATCATTAGGATTTGTCACAGAAAGTTTAAACTCACACACGTAATACACAAATATATGTTACAGTTACTGATGTGATTTGAAGAGAATCGCATTTCTTCAATAAGAGAAATAGAAAATTATCGGATTTCCCCCATTGAAAGTAAATTTCGTTACTAATAGTAATTTTGTTTTACCTCCTTGTTTTCATATGTATAATTATTTATTTTTCAAATATTGTGACCACTATGGTCTGGTCTTCATGCTTCAAAGCCAGAATTTAAAAAATGAATATTGGGAATAAGTAAAAGTTTATTTAGTTTGTAGCCTCCATTTGGGGTACAATGAAACACTTGTAGATGGGTTGCAATGACACATGTTTCATTATAACCCGGGTGAATGCATTGACTTAAAATAAAGATGTTACTATTACATATTTAGACTGAGATCTGCAGAGAGTACATAAAATTAACAGGGGATTGTTTTTAAATCGCATCCCATCTTCTTCAGACTCAGGTGACTATCCAGATAGGCTTTCGACTAACAATCCAAACAGTACAGATTATGAGCTATTCTCACGTAAGATGTATGACACAAGCAGTATCGCTCTAAATCAGGGGTTCCCAAACTTTTTTCCCCCGTGGCACCCTTGTCAGGCTAAAAACACTTTGCGGCACCCTTGTCAGGCTAAAAATCATTTCGGGGCACCCTTCTCAGGCTGAAAACGTTTCGGGGCAGGTTACATTTAAAGCAATATGAATATGAAGGTTAGAATGAAGCAGTTTGGATACATTTTTCATTGTTTCTTTTGTGTTTATCGGGCTTACTATTACACTATCTTGGAAAAGGGATATAGAATTTTGCCCCCCCCCTCCCTATATTTCAGGGAGTTCCTGCAAAATAGAGGCGACTGGACACCGAACTCTCTCGAACTTGACTAAAATATTTTTGTTTCGCTTACTTGATCATCGGATTGGCAAACTTTTTTGTGAACTATCGGTTCAAAGGAATTTTTTTGATTATGCTCCCCCAAAACTTAGACTTTTCTTGATTATCTCCACGGCGCCCCTGGTAAACGCTCGCGGCACCCCAGGGTGCCGCGGCACACAGTTTGGGAACCTCTGCTCTAAATGATTATTTTTTAATCAAGGAAAGTGAAATTAAATGTGAAGAAATATACTCTGTAGGGGATATAATAAACTTAAACGGAATGCGAAGTTCTGTACGTCAAACGACTTCGGTTTTGTACGACAACTTCAAATTTGTGCGTTCTTCGGAAACATACATTTTTGAAAAAAAATCGAACTTTATCAAAACTACCATCTCCCGTTTCTACAGGTGGTACAAAAAGGAAACCAGAAATGCTAATTTATTAATGTAAGTAAATTTAATATAAAATGAAAAACTATAGCCTAACCTCGGATAAAAGTATTATGTTTGCATTTTAAGAAATAACAGTTTTATTAAATTTGTTTTTTCAATTTAAATTTCATATCTATGTCTCACTAATCTTTATTATAACTATACATAAAACATTTATGCTTAAATTTCAATTCTTACTCAGATTATTTGAGTATTTGTGAAGTTTTATTAAGTGTTTCATTGTACCACGGTAGTTGGGTTACAGTGAAACACTAACGGACATTTACCTAGTAGAATTACGTTTCCACTAGCCTTGTTATCTTCTTGTAGAATCGTACGTTACCTCCAATCACTATCAGCGATTTCGTGCATGCGTTAAACTTTTACCTTATTTGTTTCCCGTTTTTCCTTTAAATATATCCCATTTGTTATTTTTAAATACAGTAGAATTTCTTAAATTTAGACTTCCAATCAGTGGCGCAGACAGGGAGGGGGAGCAGAGGAAAAATCCCCGGGCCTCATCTTGTAAAGGGGTTCCCTTTTGCTGTTTTATATGTATTGCTTAATTGCATGTTGCCACTTTTGTAAAAAGCGAATGAATACAAATTAAGTCCCTGGAAGTTTCAAATTAATTTTTGAATGAAATTGCATAAATGCAGCTAGCACAATCCACAAACTTGACAAAAACGAGGAGAGTTAGTGATTGAGTCACCTTTTTCAAGAACATGAGACTTACGGTATTATTCAACGGCTTGCCATGACTGAAGCTAGAAAAGATTAATTTAGCAAGAAATTAATTTTTCTTTAAGACACATTTTTAAATAATGGAATAAAGGACAGAGCCCGAGAAAAGACTTTGGACACATCCCAACCTCCGAAATTTTGAATTTTCATAAACAAAATGTTAATGATCAGGACTTTCTCTGAGAAATTTTCATCCCCCCCCCCTTTTTTGGGACTTCTGATTTTTCTTACGGCTGCTTGCTTGAATGGTATCATGAATTAAAAAATTAATTTTTCCAATACTGAGGACACATGCAATGCAAAAATGCAAAATTTCTATGGTGGTGGCGAAACCTTCAAAAACAAAAGGTTGGTATTTTTTAGAGCATGGATGTTTATCAGAGTATGATGCTTTTAAATTACTAATAATTTTAATTATTAATCTTGTTTCAATTACTATTAATTTAAAATGTCTTTAATAATTTTAATAATGAATAAATGATTTATGCAATAAGATATCAAAAGGGTTTCTGGGTAGCACAGGGACCCCGAAAATTTTATCCCCGGGCCCCGACTGGGCGGTCTGCGCCTCTGCTTCCAATTTACAGAATTTCAATTAGACCTTAAAATAACAATAAATCGGTATTCGAACGAAAATGTTATAAGATTAAAAAAAAAATTTTTTACCCATGATGAAAAAAAAATAGTGCCAATTAAAATCGCGAAAATATATATACATATAGAACAACCTATCCCCACGTGAACACAGTGTAAGTATTTAAAATTTCTCAAATGACAAATAATTATCGAATTTACTATACAACTTTTGCCATTTTTTACCTGGTTATGTTTAATTGAAAAGTTTATTTTATTACTAAACAATAAGCCACATTTAAATATTTAATATTTATGTTCTTTATAGTTGCCTGTTCATAATATTTTAGATGATTTATTTATTTTAAAATAAATATCAACATATATAAAAAATACATTTATACATCGCTTTTCGTAAATCAAGAAAACAAAACAGAAAAATATCTGACTGCACTGCAAAAATACGATCACACAAATAGAAAATGATTTCCTCCTAAGGGAAAATTTCGCCAATAGCTACCGATTGCCGAAATTTCCCCGTACGGTCGTGTAGATCACCGTGCGAGGACCCGAAGATCTGAGCCCAGAAGGCAGCGCCAAATAAGCCGTTTGGATGCCAATCCCGCGTCAGTATGGCTTTTGTGCTCAATGCCAAATATGTCAACCCGGTGAACGGAGAAGAGACGCCCAATTCAGGGCAAGTCAGCCCATGGCCCATGCATGCTTTAGATAGGGGGAAAATCGTATAACTATCGCTTTTTTAAGCGCGTTCTTTAATGGATAGTATTAAAATAGAGTAAAACGTGTGTATTTTTTTAATGAAGGTAAATTATTGGAAGAAATGCCTTACACAATAAGAAGATACTTTCATTTAGACGGTGCTTAGTCGGTGGGGCCAGACCCCTCTGGCCCTTAATGACGAGCCGCCACTGATTATAACGATTTTTTTAATAAGTCATATTGCGGGATTTCTATGATCTGGAAATTTCTGTCATTTTAGAATCAATAAAGTCCCGAAGATTTTGAATTTGAAAAATTCTACTGTACTTATTTGAGGTACTTTGTTAGGTAGCTCATATTATACTTATTTTAGGATGATTAAAGAAATACTAGGCGTCAATGATAGCAATAAATTAGAAGCTCTATAAAACAAGTGAATTGTACTGTTTTGAGGTAGCCTGGAAAGGTAGCCACATTTTCCATAAATTCACATACAGCATGCCGTCTTTCACCAAGTAATTAATTAATTGAAAATAGAATATTGATATCCGTTTTTTGCGTGTTTAGTAAATTAAAAAAAAACAATTCATTATATTATTATTAATTTAATTTCAATTATCTCTAACATACACTAAAAGCATATATTTCTAAAACCGCGTTTCCACTAGGTCTTTATTTCCCTTATTGCGCCTATGGTCGCTAAAACCTCTCTTACCTGAAACCATTTTTTTTCGTCTCTCCGGACGTTTTTTCTCCGATTAAAATCTCTTCATTCGCTGTCGCTGTTGCCGTTTGAATCATTTTTCCATTGGCTGATTCCATAGAAACGCTCTCTCAAGCATTCCAATATGGCGGTTTGCGGTAGTGAACAAATATGTCTGCAAGTTACATATTTTTTAAGAATAAGTAAGCTCTTAATCTTTTGGTTCAATCAATTATCAATTTTCATCACAGTATTCCAAATTGCTATAAATCTGCTCCAAACAAAATTGATGCAATTGACCTAACAAGCATAAAAAGAAAGACCCAGCACTCAGTCCATGATTCAATGCACAATTTAATACGTGAATTAAAGATATAATTCCTCCATCCTTCCTTTTGGATATTTACTTTCCTTTTGTTTTAATTAGTCACTCTTTTAATAGTAATATTTCTATTTATTTTTGCTTTTGACACTCAGCTCTCTGAAATCTCGCGTAGATATGAACATGATCAATAATAGTTGACTTATATAGCAAAAACCTGGTGTGCCTAGTACAGCTCATATGTTCCACGTTTCGTTTCTGAGCTGACGTCCTCAGTTCTGTTGCGGCGGCGATGGTTTTTGCCGTGCTGCCGTTTTCGTCGTTTCGCTTTAGTTTTGAAAAATAATAACAGATTATTATACACTTTACCTACTTTTTCGGTATTTTTTTGGTATATTTAATAATTAAAAGAGTAACTTTGAATTAAAAAATTATTTAGTTAGCTATTTTTCCTAAGTTTTAAGTAACGTGAAGTTTAGTTCCTAACCTTTTCTTTAAATATTTTGATGATCTCATTTTTCTACGCATTGTTTTCTAATTAAAACTAAGTCTTTATTTTCCTAATAATATTATCATTATGTAGAAAATTCAATATGTAATTAATATTTCAATAAAAATATTTTTAATTTATTTTTTTAACTTCAGAAAGCTCATATAATTAATTTATAATGCGGTCTAATAATAATAATCATTAGTATTTAGTATTCAAATAAAAAAATTGCAGCTTTACATACTAACTAGTTTTAATAATTATTCTTTTACTGCTCATGTATAAATAAAATTTATTGTAATTATTGAATTTTAATTTTCAGACCAATATTTCCAAATTTTAGGTTTTCTCATTTTTATTTTGTATTCCTTTAAATACCAGATTTTAAATTTTGTTCAATACTTTTTCAAATAGAAATTTGTTTTATTAATCTAAATTTATGCATGCACTATCTTTTGTGTTAGACATTTAAAAACCGGAGATGGCATCTAAAACAAGATATCCCCACCCTAGCCGAGTTGATAACAGATAAACATGGTAGAGGCCTGAAGTGTAAAGGTCAAGGGTTCTGGTCTACCAGACGGCTGATTATCTAACAGTTTGATGTTTGAGGCGGTTTTCTCCCGATGTAACGTGAATGCGTTTCAGAACCACTTAGACAGTTATCTGCACAAGGCAACCCCCTCCCTCCCTCATTATAGGCAAATACGAAATGCCTTTCGTGTAGGTTTACCATAACACAATACACGCGGAATATCATCTGCTCTGCGTGTTTATTTCGATTTGCATGGTTGTTGATTACAGGTCATGGAGTTTGAAAATTTATAGATATGGAATAAAAATAATTTACTACATTTAACTTTTTAAATGATGGCTTGAAAATGTTTTATCGACACTCGCTGATTAGTTGAAAGGATTTCTTTGTTTAAAGTACGTTTTCACGCGGCTAAATAATAAGTCGATTTTTTTTTTCAGAATTAAGGGAAAAAACTCACATAAATAAAACTCAATAAATTAAAAGTGTTTGCAGTGTATTGTAAACATATTAATGAATATATAATATTCTTTATTTAAAACAACGATCAGCACCTATAGTTTTTTATTACATGGTTATAAAGAAACATTGAAATACTTTAAGATCTGTATTACTTTATGAAATGCATTTTAACGGCATCAAAATATATGGTTAGTTTGTATTCTTTTTAAAGGTTTATTTTCGTTTTATTTACTGTTTTTACATGGTCACAGAAAATAATTCGAGTACCTTAATAGCTATATAATTGTAGAAAGCTAATAATTTTGTTAACCATTTTAGAAGTTAAAAAATTTTTAGTTTTTAAATTGTAAACAATTAAAATACGACAAAAAAATAATTATGATCAAGAGAAAATATCAGTACAACACTCTGCACTTACTGAGTTAAAAAATTCTTCACTTGACTATTGTAACTAAGAATTATATTAAAACTACTTCGATGAATATATTTACTTCTTAGACATCGGGGGGGGGGGAAGAAAAGGTTTCAAGCACTATAGTAACACACTAACTTGAATAACAACTTGACTATAAAAAATAAAAGTGAAAAAGAAAACAATAATTTATGTAAATACTTATAAAAATAAATATTAAAGTATTTGAAAATTAATTTATTTTTCTATAAAAGCATGGGCCTGGCCGTGTACGGATTTCGAGCCAAACCGGGGTCGTGTTGATCTCCAACTTGAGCCTCCCGTCCCATATAATTTTACGATTGAATTCCTAATTCTTCAAAATATAGAAAAGTACTTTAATTATTTTCTTCGCGCCGATAATATACATAAATTTTCCATTATTTTCAGAAAGGAATAATTGAAATGAAAAAAAAACCTATAATAAACATTAGATTCCATAGATTATGATAATTCAAGCTCAGTCATATAAAACTATAAGAGTTAGGTCTATTTTGTGTTTTATTTGCTCGGAAAGTAACACCAATCTACCATAATAAACTAAAAACTAATTTCAAATTCAGAAAAGAAATAATAAATAATTTTCAAACCTGATATAAACAAAGTGTTATCCGTTACTATTTTTTTCACATCGAAACTCAATGAGAACAGAACCAAGTCACAAAGCCTTAATTAAATTCCATATAAGATCAAAAATAAAAATACCAAGTATTACAAATCCTTTGTTAATTTTTTCAAATTCAAAATTTATATCTGTTTGCTCATGCATAATAATGAACTTTTCATCGCAATTGTTCACAACTATCAGCTATCTGGAATTAATTTTTTTCACATCGCAGTGTCTCATCAAAGACTGTGATAAATAAATATTCTTCACATTGAATTGGATCATCTTTTAGCATAGTTTCCATCAATCACAGTGATACCGTTTTCCTTGAAAATAAGACATTAGTGCTGTGATACTTTGTTTACATCGTTGTTATATGTTGAATCGATGCATCGTCCAGTTCTACTGCATGCCTCAACAGGCGTTCATAAAAGCAAACTGCGATAACAGATCCCATAAGTTTCTGTACAGTATCCAAAATGATCATGGAATGTATAATTTTGTGTTTGCTAACTCTATAAAGCATGAATTAATTCTAACGTGGTACAAGCAGTTGCTTCCGTGTTGATCTATCATAAAAACTCTCAAAAAATTTGCATAAAGTCTAGCCACAATCAATCTCTATCCAACCTTGAAATGCGTGGATAAAAGTTTGAATTTCCCCTTCTCTAACTTGTTCAAGCGGAAATTATACACGGCCTTGCATCGCTAGGATGGTGCGATGCAAATGCTTAGTTTGATTTGCTAGGTTTAAGCAATAGCCGAATGAATCAAAATTATTTACTGCGTATAATCTAATGGAAAAAGAAGAAAAATGCAGAGACATTCTTTTTATGGGGGAGTGACCCCAACTTCTGTGGAAACAAAACGTTACGTGATGTGAAAATCAAATTTATAGAGGTGTTCTGTTTTTGATCGTGCATGGGGTTTTTCATTTTGATCCCGGAGACAGTATTTTGACACATGTTTTACAAATGCGGTACATAATATACATTCCTCTTCAGTTGCAAGAGAATTCTTTTTGAAAAACGTGGTTAAAGCGAAAATATTTTTTTTAAATATTCCTTTCGGAAAAAAGAAGTTACTTTTTATAGTTGATGTAATTTCTGTTGACGAAGCATTTCAGAAACATTTACTTTAGAAATTTTATCCAGAAATGAATTTTTCTGCTTTTTTACCGGAAAATTGCTCACCAAATGCCGGTATCATGCAACAAATTTTCTGACTACAAATTACACAGCACCAGTGCTTTTCACTCAAAAAAATTTAATTAATTAATTAAAAAAATCAGTCAATCACTAAGAATTTTCTAGGAATCAAGGCTTTTATGGAATTTCTTAGTATCATTGCAAAAGAAAGTCAAGTATATCAATAGAAGTGTAGCTGACTATACTTGAATTTCTTCAGCAATATTACTGGGGAAATACATGGAAGTTATGTTTACTAGAGATTTCTTAGTAATGAGACGATTTCTTTTTCAGAGTGTTTAAAACCGCCAGGCTGAGGACAGGTTGGGTTGTGGTATCAATTGCATCAAGTTGTAAAAAACTTAATACATATTTATATTTAGTCATTTAAAACTTGTCGAAATGATTAAGTTCCAATACAATCTAATATTAAAACTTACTGTGCTACCTATTTATCGATTTCTTTAACTAGTTATCAATGTTAATTTCTCATAGGCATCTTCTGTTATCAATGCAATCATTACATTATTCTAAGCAGTTTTTCAACAGAAGAATAAATATACACTAAACAGTCCATATCTAAGAATAGACTTTTCACGTGAAATTTGAAAGTCAACTTCGTAGTCAATGTAGAAGGATTTTTAGCACAAAAAATAAATGTGCTCCAACTTTTATTGAGTTCTTTACCCTTGTATCCTTGTTATTGTTTTTTAAAAATCAAACTTTCACTGAATTGAGGTTAAAAATAGTCAAGAGAGGATTCAGTGGAATGGTTGGGCAGCTTTAACCCCCCACCCCTTCAGAAAAGAGTATTGTTTTCGGGTAGTCAAAAGACCCTTTTGTTTTACACCACATTTCATTTAAATGAAATAAGCTTCTTTGAAGTTAGGCTCCCACTATCCCAAACAACTCTTGTACAACTTTTGATATTGATAATTGTAGGAAAGGTCGTTGCAAACCAAAAACAATTATTTGAGAATGTTACAGTTTTCAAGTAGACATAAATGAAAATTTAAGCATATTAAGTATTACAGCAGGATAGTTTAGTGGAAAGTAATTAATTTAATTGTAATTTTACTCTAAAAAACACACCGATTATATTATTGTGTTTATATTTATCATTAGTTTCATAATTATCAATATAAATACTTAAATATAGAAATTAAAGTAATGTACAAAATTTATCTATTATTATTAATGCAATAATAGTGCATAATTTTTATAAATTTTTAGATATAACCATTTGTCAGAGTGTTATTACAAAACGTTATTACACCAACTAATAAAAAAATATTTAAAGAATTGAGAATTTACAAAGGTACAGAGTCTGATATAAACATCATAATTAAACTGCGCTCTGAGTCGAAATAGTAAGATTAAAGTAACTCATCTGCAGAATCTGTCAATACCGGATTTTAACAAATGTTTTCAAGTAAAGGGAAAATCGGGCTTCATTAAACAGCTTTATTTGAAACTATATAATTTGCATATCATTTACTCTCAAGTCTAGGCGAACACAAAAGTGATCATTAAAGTAGTCGGTGGCGTAGTCAGAATACCTATCGGGGAGTGGAGCAACGATCACGATCAAGCGGAATACCAGACCGATTGCGTAATGTTTTATGTTTAAAATAAGAGCTTCCTTATTTTATACTTACTTATTTACTTGTCACACTTCACACAAACCAAGAAGATTTTAAGAAAGAAAGGGTGTAAGACTATAATGTGATTTTAATTTCTTGATCTTTCTGCAGTACGATGATTATTTTCACACCAACAAATTTTTAATCTTGCAATGATCAGGTAAAACCTCTTGTGATTTGATTTTGTGGTTAAGGCAATGCTACACGAAGGCCATCTGCCTAAAGAGGGGATGCTGTGGGGGAAAGACTTTTTAAAGGGTTCTAACGCGTATTCACGTTACATCTGGAGAAAACCACCGAAAACGTCAAATAATTAGATCGACAGTCACGCGGCAGGTTAGAAATCTGGACCAGAGGCGTAGCGAGATCATCATGATTGAGGGGGGGAGAGCTATAAAATATGCCAACTCAAAATTTCAAACCAGAGATTGGAGGCTACCTTTCCCAGCAACGAAATCAGTTGGAGGAAACAAAATGCAATATTCGCAATAAGCGCCATTTTCAGTTTTTGAATAGGCTAGCCAAAAACATTTTTGGAGCCGTGACACCTGAAATCGCCGCTTTTTAGATCCAAATTTTTGTTCAGGAAAAGTATAATTTGCAAAAGGAATTCGTAATGCTTGTACTCTCTCAGAGTCAGACATGGATTTCGTTGTGGGAGTAGCAAAGAGAGAAATATATCATTGTGTGCCAAACGTTTCAGAAATGTTTGTTGTGTGCGTGCCGGGCACTCCAAATACCGCTGTTACCGAACTTACAGCAAAAAAGCTTTACAGAGTTTTAATTTTTTTTCATTTTTGAAATAATTACAAACGGATTACAATTATCACTGCTATATATTCAAACAAAAGTTGTCAATACAAAAATAAAATTCACATAGCTTTAACAGACACAGCAATGAAACTGTTCAGCAATTCTCATCTCTACTGATGCTGATCTTACCCAACATCGGCTACACTGAAAAAAGAACAACGTAGGCTCCCACGTCTTTCTCAATAAATTAGACTAGAATCAGGGATACAGATTTCTCCTAGCCGAAGGCGGGACATGTGTTTGAATGCATAGAATAGTCCAGCAATTTCAAGAAAGCAGCCTTTTGACATCGAATGATCCTTCCTTTTTCCAGTGCTACCTCAGGAAAACGGGGTTAAAACTTCTAGAACTAATTTCGCACACCAAGGAGAATCAGGGGATCAATATACTTTGGACCGTCCAGAGAAATTCGAAACTATCTTATTGTTCGAAAGAAGGGGAAGCCTGAAGACAAGGCCGGGACTAAAGTGCATTTTTCAACGAATGAAAGTTTAAAAAAATAACTTTTTTCTGCTATGATCTTGTTTCTGCTTGAGTTTTTAAAACAATAATAAAACTGGGATCGGTCAATAAACTGGTTCATTGACCGTCATTCGAGAGTCTGCACTCCAGCCTAAATTTTCAATCCCGGCTCGCCCAGATTAAAAGTTAAACAGAATGAATTTATCTTTTTCGAAGAACACGAACAATGGCGTAGCCAGAAAAAAAATGTAGGGAGTGTTTTAGGCAATGCAGTAACGAAAAATCTTGAGGTTCGGAAATTGTAAGATCAAAAAGGCCCTTTCTAATGTACACTGAAGCCCCTTATTCAGGGCCATAATTACAAGTGGACGCCTCGGGCAGTGCACCTGGGCCTTGAGTTTAGGAGATGGCATACATGAGAGAAAAGTGGACCATAATTCGATTAACAGTGGTTAAGCTTGGAAAAAGGAGTGAAGATAAGGCTCCATTATCATTTGTTGCCACAGAGTCCCCTAATTTATTGTAAAGACTCTGTCTTTATCATCGGATATTTACACTGCTCATAAAGAACTTTTATTTTATTTCCTATTTACAGTAGTAAAAGAAACTTCAATAAATATGTATAGAAAATTAACTCGAACACCTTTTAAAATGAATGAAATATTTGATGATCAGACAAAAAGCCCACTTTTATTGAAAGAAAAAACCTTTTCAGTCTAAAAATTTCGTGAGGGGAGGGGGCACAAGCCCCCTGGGCCCACCCCCTGCGTACGCCACTGAAAGTAGCAATACTTTAAACAAATAAATATCATAACATTAAATGATATTCAAATTCAATATCAGTTCATCTTTCATCGGACGCTTAAAAAAGTACAAAAATAGCCTAAATCTATTTTTATATATTATATTTAAATTTTCTATAAGTGGAATGAATATTTCTTTATTTTATTTCTCTTTTGAAATCTTGAACAGGGTATTTAAATAAATTGCACAAATGGGTGTAAACGAATGATTGATGTTACCTTGAAATGTTACCGTGTTTGATTACCCATGAAACCAGTAACTTTTTAAATATGTAAAGGCAAAAGTATACAAAACAAATGCTAAGCGAACAAGATTGTTTTTTATCATTGACTGTGCATCTAAAAAATTTCAGAACATAGTATCCATTCTTAAGATCTCAAAATATAACACGAACTCCAACTTTGAACAATTTCTTTGTGAGCTACTTAGCTAAAGTAAAATTGCACATTCAATTATCCTGTCAAATTTTTACTTTCATTTTCACTTTTGCTTTC
This sequence comes from Cheiracanthium punctorium, assembly GCA_038373885.1. Classification (NCBI taxonomy): domain Eukaryota; kingdom Metazoa; phylum Arthropoda; class Arachnida; order Araneae; family Cheiracanthiidae; genus Cheiracanthium; species Cheiracanthium punctorium. Next base: position 94,333 of record JAWZYV010013264.1, on the reverse strand, counting down.
TTAAATAAAACTTTACCAATTATACATTCATATGTATTTGCTCATTCCAATTTTATGACCGTTTTATTGATTTGGGTGAAAAGATTAATTTTTGTGTAAATTAAAGTAAAATCGAAAAATTATTTTTAAAAAACACGTTGTTGTTTTACTTTCATTTCATTTACCATATTTCAGCTTAGTTAAAATATACTAAACGTGACTCCAGTCTTATGCAAAAATGTACTAAATTCTACTTTCGATGAATTTGTATAAATCTTAAACAACTTCCTAAGCTATGCATGTATCTTTTATTTCTATTATTTAATAAACTAATGTGGTATTACATAAACCGATATTTTATCTAAGTCAATAAATAAATAAATTAGAATTAGCCGGCTTTCTGGTACTTAGAATGATGTAGAAGAATAAAGTTATACTCTAAATCACAGTATCAAGAAATCCGATTTTATTCCATCGTCATGCTTGCGTGACCAAACAGCAGAATTGACGGACGAGGACCGTTTTCAACTCGCGTGATCTAAGCAATGTACAGGAATACCTTAAATTGATATTCGTGATGCACTTATTCATTTTATCTGCAAACTACATATACTAATAGGATTAAATACTAAAACCCAACCTTATTTATAAACAATTATCGTAATCACGTACTAAGTAAACTTTGATACTTACATTCGATTTATAAACAGGGTTGATTTACGCAAAAAAGTCTGCTTGTTTAGGCAAATTAGATGTAATAATTTCAACACTTGTTATTCTAATGCTGAACTGAGTGTGTATGAATTATAATTCACTTATCAAAAGAAGTCATAGTTGATATACTATGTTAAATACCAAGCCCTAAATTTTTCAAATCCATAAACTTTACATAGCGTTTTTAATAGGATTAACCTCGAGGAGGTCGAAGTACTGTCAGTCCAAAAATTTTTGAATAAAAAATTTGATATTTTGATAAAAAAATTTGATATTTTGATATCGGATCATTCATTTCGCCCTCTTTTAAAAGAAAAACTGGGGGAAATATAAATTGGGAGATTTTTTACAAATTTTTAAGTAAAGAAGGATTTTGAATACAACATCTACTACTTTAAGATTTCGCTTGACGTTAAGCTTGCGATTTTTGCCTCCATGGGAACGGATACTGAATAGCTGCCAGTTGAAAATAATAATAATAAAACTACTTTCAAACGACAATGAGTTTTCGCATGCGAAATCTAGGTCATTTTGATGTAACGAGTTTGAAACCACTTTTGAAACACAATCAGACAATCAGAATAACAGACTATCACAAGCAAAACATACGCCACGCACGAAATAATTCCGCGTTTTCTCATATTTCCGATACCCCGAGGAGTAGTCATTGATCGAAATTTGAGGTTAAACATCATTTACGAATTTTCACAGTCGCTTCCTAAAATCTATTAGGAGTTAATTTTTTTTAATTTTGTCAAATAATAAAATGCACATTTAGTCGTTCATTCAAAGTTAAACGACAAATGAACTTCAATTGGGAGACTTTTCACAAATTTTAAAGTAGAATAACATTTTGAATTTAATTAGTTGATTAAGTTTTTGACGCCATTGCAAAAGTTTTTTTTTTTTTTGTTTGCGTTTTCTTAATAATGACAGGACTGAATAGCTCTGCAGTAAAAGAAAGCATAAATTTATTAAAGGGTAGGAAGGTAAAAGTTCATTGCATCTACTATGAGTAAGATCATGCTAAGCATGTACAGCTTCGAGTAAATTGAAAAATTTGTTGCCAGACATGTGAAGGAAAAACTGCAAATTAGCTGCAGTAGCATTAAGAACCTAAAAATTTTTAGAACTCATCTAAAAAATGTCTATTTGTTTCATAATATGTATTTTCCTGAACTGTGAACTCTAAAAATTCGCTCAATTTTCATTTCAATATTGAATTTGTCAGCTTAAGTGGCAGTAATAGACATTGCCGTACTTAAGAAAGTAATTCGAAAGGTGTCCAAATGGTGGAAAAGACAGGATTTTAAAAGAATCCACCATTTCTTAACAAAAATTGAAATTTTGGGAACAGGAAGGGAGGCCGGTACCGTCCCCTTAAGTATGTCCTTGGTAATGGATTCTGTTTCTATGGTAACTCATCTTATTGGGAATGAAATCAATGTCTTATTTTAAGTTCTAATGTAAATTAATTTGACTTTATTTTGATGTCAGGAGTTTCAAATTGCATCAAAAACTAAGGATAACGCGATTTATACTTCACTAGGGTTTACTTTTACGGCAGACAGTCAAAAAATTCACGAAACAGTGAATGTTTCATGTACATATTTCTATTTCTATATTGACAATATTTAAGACCTTTTTTTATAGTAAAGTTTTACAAAAGTGTTCTGCAGAATGAGTGAGAATACACATCGTTCCCGCTTTAGGAATTAGGAGACAAAATGAAAAAGTTGTCCACACCATGTGACGTTATTTTAGAATTTAAACCAGAAAGACACGTCTATCCTGCAGATTCACTTTGAAAGTGAATAATTTATTTTCAAAACACTTTTTATGTTGTTTTTGATCTCAAATGAAGCTGAGATAGTTTTCGTGTCATCATTTTGCAGTTACGCTATTCCATCTCAAGTAAGTATCTGTAAAGAAAAGCTTATGTCACGAATCAAAGAATTGCTCATATTTTGAAATTTTGTAAAGATGGAATTAATTTCCCTTACATGAGTAAGAAAAATGTTTGATTCCTTCCGTACGAAGAACGGGTACACAGCTAGTACAAAAATAAATCGCGAATTTAAATATTCAAAATACTTATTTTTTCATGAACTCTTTTAAACCGCTGGTAGTCACTAGAGATGAGCTTGAATTTAGAGATGAGTGCGAGATGAGACGAGACAGAGATTTACTGTTGTTGTGTTAGACCAGGCAGACGTTTTTATCATTACTGTATAGGGATTTTGTGAGACGGAACAATACTTTACTATTATTACATGAGACGAGACAGGCCTATTTTCCGCCTTGCGTCCATCCCTACTTGAACTTATTTTTAAAGGCGCATAACAGGCTGTGAAATTTTATATCTCAATCTGCAATATTAATTAATGAACAAAATCGAAACCATCAACTTGATTTGATATCATTAACTATTTTCCTTTGTGAGATATAATAACAGGCAAGGCAATTAAGTAAAACTAATGTATTTACAAATTTCTTATAGGTAAATAAGTGTCAAAATGTAAGAGATTTTAGAAAATGTTTAGATTTTTATACAGATTCGCGTTTAAGCAATCGTATATTAGTAATTAGAATTTTTGATCCAATGATTATGTTATTTTACCGTCAATAAGATTTATTTTTAAGCAAATTAAATGGATATTTAGAGATATATAGTAAATAATAATGAGAATATTGAACTAAACAATTACTAACCTTGTTAAAGCTTGCACTTTCCATAAAATACAGTAATCTTAGTTCAAAACTTTTAGCGTAGGATAATACTTGTAGTATAAAATTTTAGAAAAGTATAATGAAATACTTTTCTCTGACATCATATTTGTATGCAATATAAAAAAAACAATGATCTTTTAAGAAGTGAGAGTTAAAATACTTTTTAAATAACTTAAGTTTCTATTGTGCTGTTAATGTTACCATACCTTTTCCCCCAAACAATAAAAAAATATGATCGAAAGTAATATTTTGTTTTATGCGTTGTAATAGACGCATAGATGAAAGAAATGTATTGTTTTTATACATAATCTCGACAAGCATTCTCTAAGAATTAGAATCAATCAAAAGTAATGTATAGTAAATCTTATCTTGGGAGCGAGAGTCATCAACCCATAATTATGAAGGGTGTCCCAAAAAGGTGGTAACAGGCAAGAGATAAGTGGTCAATGTGAATTGAAAAAAATGTTCAAAATAAGGTAGAAAAAAAGTTACGTTAACGGAAATCTCCTCTCGTTAATTTTCAAACAGCTACAATTAGAAATAAAGACAAACATTTGCTCTCTTAAACCATTTTTCAATGAGGGCAGAAATCACACCGGGTGATCTCGTTTCAAGGGTTGTATACAGGAATTATGAAAGAGAATAATTTTTCTGCACTCTAGCATTAAACTTTTCCATTCAAATTCATGCATAGTCCCTGACTATCTTAAAAGATATCTGAGACATTTTATGATGAAAGACTGAAATTTTATTTATCACCTCAGTAATATATGGGAAATTTTTGCAAGTTCAGATTTTTTTGTACGGCGATCGTATACAAATTTAAAAAGCTTAACTTTTTGAAAATTAACAGGATGATTTTTTTCTTAACGCATTTTCCTACCTAATTTGAAGAATGATTTCAATTTACATTACACACTTATCTCTAATAGATAAAAAATTAAAGCTTGTTACCACCTTTCTGTTACACCTTGCAAATACACCGAAGAGCAACTCAATTAGGGATACATGTCTAGTATTGCATAACATTACCTTTCGCCTTGATGACATCTTCGGTTCGCCTTGTCATGTTCTCGACAACACACTGGTAGCGATCGTAAGCCATGCGTATCCACGACTACTAAACAACTTCCCATAATTCACAAACATTAGATTAAACCTTTAACGCGCAGTGTTCTCGCTCTGGCAACACCAAACTCTGACGTTTTGACTGTTGCCAGTCACGAAGAATAGATTTGATTTCTATAAAAATAGTTGCGGGTGACATAGCTCCACGAGAATCCTTTACTTTTGAGCACGACATTGACCGTAAAAAGATTGTCACGACTATTTTTAACAGCACTGACATCTGCTGAAAAATGGAAGAATGCGAGAACAGCTGGATAGATTGCCCGGCACAGCCAGCTGCGTCAAAAAAGGGTCTCTAGATCTGTGGCACGCGATGAAGGTTTCGATCGTCCGCCATCTTGCTGGTAGTTAAGTCGAGTAATGGCAACGGCTGCCCTTTTTTCAGCATTCGGAAAGGGTTGCGCCTCAGAGGGATCAGAGTCTGAACATCTATCTCAATTGCATCCCAGATGTGCCCGATGAACATGAGGTGAAGAGACTTCGATGGCCAAAAAAGCACGTGCCGATCATTGGAGTGTTCATCCAACCATTTAGATACAATTCGAGAGCGATGGCACAGTACAATGTCTTATTGACAAACAATATCCGTAGTGAGCTGTCGAAAATGAACATAAGAGAGCAGATAATCGTGAAGGATATCCCAGTAAAATGCACTTGTGAAGACGATGTCACTCGTACTAGGGGTACCAATACACTCCATGTGAACACTTCCCAGACAAGAATACCACTTCCGCTAGATTGAAGACTAGATTTAAGAGACTCCTGCGAGTAGGAAGGATCCACCGCTTCATGTGGTGTATGCTGTACACGTACTCTGCCATCGGCTTGTACCAAGGTGAATCCCGACTCATCACTCCAGATATTTGCCCTCATCTAGACGGTCCATTGGCGATATTCTCGAGCACATGGTAATCGTGGCGTCCTGTTTTGTGCGGTTAGCAGAAGGACTTTCGTAGGACGATGACTCTGTACCCCACAGAGAGGAGATGGTTTTGTTTGGTGTGGTAGATGACACGCTGCTGTGCACTAGTGTTAAATTTGCAAGTGATCTGTTGCACTGTGGCCCGTCTATCCGCTGTTAGAATGCGGGATAGCTGCTAATAACATCGGTCATCTACACGCTCACGCTGTTGTACGCGACAGTTGATCCTGGAGGAATGGTTTTACCGAATTCGACGTACTCACATACACTCGTGACACAGGGATACAAGAAAATCCAAATGTCTACACTACCAAAATGGAATGGCCCATTCATCGGGCCCCGACGAATTGGCCACGATCAAATGCGCTTAAATCCGTACACTTATCCATTTTGCTTCTGACCATTATTAAAACGTGAGCAGCACTCCTTACCTTGTCAAACTGCTGCTTACGTCGTTTGTTAGTCACTTCCAGGCTTTCGCACAGCTCAAAATTTGCAAAACGTCATAGCTAATCCTAATTCAATTGTTCAACAGTGTATATTACTTTGTACACTTTTTGTGCTATAACTGAAAGATCTCTTAATGGGTATAAATGCCATATTTTGATTGTATAGTGGACAAGCTAATTACATTTTTACTGATTTTTTACGTGAAATGTCCTGGCCATGCTTAGTCCTACGAGAACTTAACATTTGGACGTTTCATTAAGGGGTCGCCTTGCAGGTAGGCTAATGTTGATAATTATGAGTGGTCGCCTAAAATCAAGGTAGTTTTTTCAAAAGTTTCATTCAAAAAATGTGCACTAAGTGACGCTTTGCATGATGAAATTAGCTCAAAAAATGACTCAAATTAGTTAATAAATGCTCTAAAACTATTGAATAAATGTTAAAACTGTTTGTATATTTCAAATTAGCAATTTACATTATTAAATTTACTGTTTTTTCATGCAAAGCTCTACTAGGTGGAGCTTTGAACTATTTTTTTTTTCTTTTTTTCAAAATTCCTTGAGCGCATCTCATATATAGTCAGACTATATGCAAAATTTGATTATAATCCGTTCACCAGATTTAATTATGAAAATTATGCTATTTCAATTTGATACAAAAATGTTCTTTATGCAAAAATTCAACAAAATAAGAGCATCGTAATTTTAGAGTTTGACAGCACTACCAAATTGAAGTAATCGATTTCATCTAAAAATTAAAATAAAATATGTTATTCACATAAAGCCAAAAGAAAAGGGTCATAATAAAAAGCAAAAATTTGAATCAGAACAAATCTTTATACGAGCAGTTTATCTAGTTAATTCACTTTTACTCCAACTGTATTTTCGGCATTGATTTTACTGAATTGATTCTCGGTGAGACCTATACAATGAGCCTGGATGTTTGTTTCGCTTTCGAGTTAGACAGCTGAACCCTGGCCTTTTCATGCTTAACTATTGAATGAATTTTTGACATTTCTGTTTCACAGCAATTGGTACATTTAGCTTAGTTCGATATTTACATATACACATGAATGCTTCTGTACACCCAGCCAGAAAAAGTTTTGCACTTTTTTTGCAAAAAAAGAATAGATTGTGTACAATTTGTCCATAAAAGTTTCTTTGAAAAATATACACTTTTTTTTAATTATCTGCGGCTTATGTGCATACAAAAAGTGCATATCCTATGTAGTTATAAACTGCGCACATTTCTTGCATAAAATAAATGCATAATTCTGTGTTTGCAAAAATTGTGCCATTAAAAATAAAACTTGCAAAATAAATAAATGAAAATAATAATACTCCGTATCTTCGTCACAAAAAGTTTCTAAAAATTTGCAATAAAAATAATAAAAACTTAGTTTAAGAAAAAAAAGGCAAAATAAATAAATAAATAAAATAAATACAATTAAGAAATGAACAAAAGCATTTTAAACTAAAACATTTAAAAAATTTTTGAGGAAAAAATATTTCAATTTAAGAAACGAATGTACTCGAGAAAGATTTGAAAAACAAATTACATCATAAAATTAAAATATATTTTGTATGAGTAAATGCATATACATGAGCATGCAAGTATGTACCTAAGTGTGTATGCGTAAAAATACGCAAATTAGACACGTTTCTATCTGTAAACTGTCTCCGGATAAACATGATTTAAATTTACTTTATACACTATTAAGCGTGTGTGATTCGGTAAATGCACGTATTAAACGTATTTGTGCGTTCTGGAATGCATGTTCTTGATTTAGGTGAAAATCCATCAGTGTATGTTTGTATCTGTGAATGCTTCCGGATTTACCTTATTTTCATAAGCGTGCCCCTATGTTTTTGTATGCATATACCAGGAGTAGTGTCCTAGTGATGTGAATAGACGATAATCGGACGGAGGCAAGACTGCAGAATAAGCTGCATGCGTTTGTATTTTCCAACTGAACGCCTCGATCGTTTCCCTGACCCGTTTTGCTGTGTGTGAAGGGGCATTATCAAGGAGAAAAAATAACTTTGTACGGTTTTTTTCCATATTCCGGTCGTTTTTCACGTGATGATCGATTTAAATCGATCATTTACTGTTGGTAGCGATCTGTGTTAGCGGTTTCACTAGGTTTTAGTAGCTCATAATAGATTTCAACTCAGAATCAAATTTTTCGGTGGTCTTCCACGCTCTTCATTTTTCACGTAAAAATAACCACTTTTGAATTTTTTGAACCACTCGAAACACTGTGTTTTACCAAGAGCATATTCCCCGTGAGCTTCGAAAAGCATTCGATGCGATTCTGCAGCAGTTTTCTTCAAATGATAACAGAAAACCTATGCTATCCGCAAATCGAAGTTCATAGGCACAAAACTCGACATGGTTAAGGTTATACAAAAATATACCAGTGCATTTAACTTGGGTTGTTGTGTGTTGAAAATCTTCGTTAGCTGTTAGAGGGAGATAATGGCGCAGTAGAAGCGGTCTTGCGGTCACTAAACTGATGGCTAGTCCCATCTATAGGGAAATTCCGGTTTCATACTTCTACACCTGATATGTCAGTAAATATATTTGGATATGTATTTGTGTGTTCTGGTATATATGTATTTGCTTTAGGTAGGGGAAAATAATGTAAGTGTGTGTTTTGTATCGTCAAGGTGTCCCTATTTACCTTGTCTCAGTTTGTTACCTGAATGTTTGAGTTTGTATGTAACATGGATATGCATGTGGTAACTTAAAGGAATTAAATTTAGGAAAAAAAGTCAACTGACTTGCTAAATTATAATTTAAAAATCCTTGCAAATTATAAAGAAAATTCTGTGAAAAAATTGAATCCTCGTATTTTACGGCTGTTTTCAGGATGACAATTTATTTAATTTCGCACTGTATCAATAATAAAAGTCTAACAAGTACAATCTTGCTACCACGCATAGTGTTTATAAAACAGGTAAAGTAATCATTCATAATCAATTGTGCTGCAATAAAGTACTTGCTTGCCATTATGAAAATATTCTACTTGCTTGCCATTATGAAAATAAAGTAGAGTAATCAACGAAATGAATTAATTGTGGTGCAATAGAGAATTAGCATTAATTACCACTTGATGTTTCAATTAAAACTTAAAAATAATGATTGGATTACTGTGCAACGAGCTACGTGTTTCAATAGAAAATCCCGAGTCTCATTCTGAAACTACTATGTGTTCCCATTCCGTAAAAATGAAACCCCGTCTTATATACGAAGCAACATCGAGTACGAAAACAACTGAAGTGGAATCAACTCCACTCGTTTTTAGCGAGATAAACGGAATCATCACGGAACCCGAAAAGTACAAGTCGCAAACCAAAACCAAAATTAGTAGCAGAATACATATCCAGCAAAAAGTAACGAAACATTCAACAGTCAACAACTGCACTCCACTCCTTATTAACTAAATTTTTTCTACGTTCCCATTCCGAAACTGAAACAACACTTTAACTTCAAACTTCAAACTTAAGTCTGCGACTGCTTAAACTGCGTCAAATGCTCTGTGGTGCTTAGCAAATTAGCCTCTCACGTCTAGGGTCTAGGAGGTCTATTCTCCCTCAGTTGTTCAAAGTTAGTCGTTGTTTAGCTTTCAACTTTCCCGACGCAGTTGTTGGTTATCAACTGCTCTAACGACATCCTGGACTGTTCTTAACCTCGCCTAGCCAATCATAAGAGCCCGTTAATGTTCCTTCCTATAGTTCCTCCTCAAGGCGGGGCACAGATAATGATTTGACTTTTCAACCTATTCGGGAGAATCGAACCCTAGGGTTCGACCCCCGGGCCCGGAAAATTAGAAAAAAGTATTTGAAAAATAATCTGAAGTCCTTATATTCATTCGTATTCATAACAATACATGACAGCACTAAAATTAATTAGCGCTGCCATAATAATTCAAATAAAATTAATAATAAAATAAAATTAACCAAAATTCATCAAAAGGAGAAAGAAGGTCGAGTACTAAACCAAAATTAGTAGACTTCATTCGTGACGTCATAGCCATGGCCCCTCATCCATTAAAATCAATCATCCACGTCCTCTCTATTCTCCGGGTAGATCACCCCCATACATCGCCATCAATTACAGCACTTTTCATGCATAGTTTAGGTTGCACTTTTTATGTTTGCACTTTTTACGCATAAGCAGAAGTGCGAAATACGCTTGGATTTCGTGTACTTTTTTTACACATTTTTTTCACACTTTTTCTTGCTGAGCATAAGCTTATAGGACTAATCTTTAAATAATATAAGCAAGAAATTTCTCTCAAATGTAACAGTGAATTAAAAAATCAACTGGACGTTTTAATGGATATAATACATTTAACCCTGTGTGTGGCAGACACAAAATTCCATTCAATCAGCTCCAGTTCAAACTACACACACCTATTTTCTTGGATAACTAATACACAAACGTATTATTAACTATTTTTCAGTTTTGGAATAGCATTTAGAGCTGATTTTCTCATGATTCGAAATGTTTGTTTGTTTTCTGGAGAAGTGTGGACTTTTCCAAAAATCGTTCAGATTTTAAAATAAGATGTTAATTAAATTATCACATTTCGAGTTAGATATTAGTTTATTCATTCTTACAGACAGTTATTTTAAAATCAATTATTATTTATTAAAATATATCAGTACAATTCTTAGCAAATTTAATTTTATTGTGACCAAAACACCCCCCTCGCTACTCCACTGGTGTGTTCAGACTGCCACTTTTGAGTAATTCTCGAGTAAATTTCAAGTAAAATACGAGCTACTCGGGGAGATTGACAATCGTGGGCAGTATTGGGTAGTTAGTAGGAAAAAACATGGCGGCACGTATTTACTAGCAGAGCGAACAAAAACAACTTGTAAAAGTCATGTGATCCATCACCCCATCTTCTCAAGGAAAATCTTTGGGGAGTTCGAGTAATACTCGAGTTACTCAGCTTGGAAGCGTGGACATCATGTTTATTTGCTCGAGTATCTTAAATTAGACAGATTGAGTGTTTCCCGATTAACTCGAGTTACTCAAAAATGGCAGTCTGAACACACCCAAAACACATAATTAAGAAAACGGCAGTAATCGACAATAGGAATGCGCTTAAAATACGTAATTTTAGAGAAAATACTAGCTAAAGTACCCATGATAGACAGGTTAGTACGTAATCCAAATCTTCAAAAAGCCTGAATTTTGGTCAGCATTATAGCAGAACAAAGAATGGAATTAGCATACTGGCAAAGTGTAGAAAGCAAAGTTATGATTTTTGTGTATGAAATTAAAGCGTAACAAAGAGCTGCGTAACAAAACGTGTATAAAATTAAAGCGTAACAAAAAGCGTAAAAAAGTGTGAGTAAGTTTTTCAATAGAGAAAACATTTTTTTTCAAAATTAAGGTTTTATTTTAGTGGAAATTTCAAAATCTAATCCAAATTTTCAAAAAATACGACAGCTATAGTTTAAGTTGTATGACCACCTATCATGTCATCAAACTTCGTTTCATTTGCTTCAGTCATTTTTACGACATTGCATGAAAAAATAAATAAGCCTCTTTGAAGCCTACAGTTTTAGTGATCCCTTGTGATGCCACCAAATTTTATTTCATTCGCTTTAGTCATTATTACGAGATGATCGAACAAATACTAAGCAGTTTGAAACAATTTTATCAAAATCGCAAAATATATATTTTTTTTTTTTTAATTGAGCTCCTATAATTTAAGTGATCACCTATCGTTCCAAATTTCAATTCATTCGCTTTAGTCGTTATTACGTGATTCGCGAACAAAGATTTACTCAGCTTGAATCGATTCTAGCAAAATCTCAAAATCTAATCAATATCTTTTAAAAATTCGTACCTATAATTTAAAGTTGAGCAATCACCTATCATGTCACCAAATTCCATTTAATTCGCTTGAGTTGTTATTACGTAATGCGCGAACAAAGATTTACGCAGCTTGAATCGATTTTCTCAAAATCTAATAAAAAAATTTTAAAAATTCAACACTCATGTTTTAAGTTGAGTGTCCACCTATCATTTTTCAAAATTTCGTTTCAGTCGTTTTTACGTGATGCGCGAACAAAAGAAAAACATCGCTGACAGAAAGACAGACAGATAAAAACTGTTTTTTGAAGGTCGTACTGGGTTCCCAGGTGCTTTAAACTGATAGAAATCGCAAAAGTTTTGAATTCCAAGTAATGTATAGACAGAAGTCTAATTTTATTTATATAGATTTCAAAAATGCAAGAAAATTAACTAAAAATATGGCAAAATTAACAAGAAAAATTTTTGAATCAGGTTTAGAATCCCACGATATTTCTTCAGACATTGATGAATACTCAATTAGTATCAAGTTTGCTACATCAAAGGAGAAAAAGCAGAAAATAAAAAAGTTATAAGGTGAAGAAAGATGCAAGTAAAGATGACAACAGTGAAAAGTTGGATGTGACGCAGGTGTTTGCAAGCAATGTTCAAAAAACTACCCCAAAACTAACTTGGCTTCTTTGGGTCATGTATAATGTGTGGTTACATGAAGACTGTACTATTTTTGACAGTTTTTGAGTATATTTCAGAAAAAAAAGTTGTGTTAACAAATAACACAATGTAAACACTAATTTGCTTTTGTTTTTCTTTTCCCTCTCAGCACACTGATGCTACTTTGTTGCTAAAACAATAATTACAATCCATTCTTTAGAAAAGAAGTAGATAATTTTAGTAGTGGACTAAGTGGACATATTAACATTGATTTGAACCTACAAGTACGTTTCATCCTGCTAGTTTAGTTTCTCTTTGTTATTACACAGGTAATTATAGTCCAGACATGAATATTTTTCAAAATTTTTTTTCTGGTCATATGACAGATGCGACATAACTCCCGCACAAGTGCAGCGTCTCATCCAGAATGTACGTGTGATGCGCCGCAGTATAATGTTTTAGGAAAATGTTTTTAAAAACATTAATTATTTAACCCTTTTTTGTCTCACTACATATGTTTTACACTTAACATTAACTATCAGAGCATTTTCTTTTCTTTTGTGTGCACTATTGGATTTTAAACACAAATTCAAAAAATGTTAGGCATAGCCCCGGAATTACCCTAATCTTGCTTCATTCTAATTAAATTCAATGTACAATATTCAGTTCTAAGTCCGATAAATTTGTATCGAAAACTTGAGACTCACACATAAACACCTACATGTTGTCGAACCTGCGCTATAATGTTCCTGATTTCCATACTCACTTCACCATCCGTCACGCTTTAACCCTTTGTACTGCTTTTCGCAATTTTTACCAAACTTATCTTAATTGCTCTTAGCCCCCTTCATGAAGACATTGTGGGTGAAGAACCACTCCTAAATTTGCTCCACTTTCTTCTATGAAGTGCATGACTCGTTCTGACTCGAATCTGGAGAAGAGCCCTCATCATCAAGATAAGCCTTTAAATACACTTTTATGTACCTTTTTGAAGCTTTTTAGTGTGTTTTTATCATTTTTAGAATTTAGAATTTTTTGCATTTACCTATTCGCATAACTTACTGGTGCTGTAACTTATATACTTTCCACTTTACCTGTCGTCTGTCACAGTATATTTAATCTGGATGCTGTCGATGCTGTGACATCAAACCGCAGTCAATCAAAGTCCGATAACTATGTACTACTACACTAATCTATGTCTTTAAATCGGAATAACTCACAACTCTTCTTAGTCCAGTTTCACTTTCATAATTTATCGCTTTCTAGCAGCTTTTATAGTGCTAGAAAATTGTAATGTTGTTTTCATGTATTAATGTGTGTATCGGGAAAGAGAGTTGTACGGGCATTCAGGAAAGTGAAATGAGTATGTAACCTCTTGACTTGAGATTTTGACCTTCTTGACCAAAAGAAGGTTCTCGAAAATAGTGGAATTTTGGCTGTATCTCAGTTAGGAGAGCAGTTACGAGAAAAATCGAGAAATATGCCGTCTCGACCTGCTTGGAAATTTAAATAGGTGAGTCTTTTTCGCTGGGGGTGAGTGACAGACTGTGGATATTAGTAAGCAAAGCTATACGATTGACGTTGCGATTTTTATAGTGTTATTGCTGTGATAGTTAATGATTTGTTGCTGCTTGTGTTATTAAATTCTGTTTTTTTTTTTGTTGTTGTTGTTTTTAATTATATTATTGCTTTGATTTGTCGAATAAAGGCTTTTTGAGTTCGTTGGACTATTTTAACTTACACCCACTTCGTAATTTTCGTAATAATAGTCAGATTTTCGTTGCATATCTGTTAGTGAGTCGAATAGTGATGCTAACAGATCGATTCAAGGAAAAGAAAGATTCTAATTTTGCAAAGCTCTGAAAAATAGTAAAGGCTAATTTTTATTTTAAGTTGTAGCTATCACGAAAATTACTTATGCTTGAATAATTTTATTGTTTTTTTTTTTTGTGTATGGAATACTAGTAGCATGGTAACGCTATTTATTGTTTTCATTTGTAAAAAAAAAAAAAATGCTAATTTGCGTTTACGTTTTTCATTTTTATTCTTATTTACCATATTTATTATTTACCATATTCGGTGTTAACTAATATACTTCTAAGAACAAATTGAAACAGTACAAGCAGTATGTTGTCTCAGAAAATTTAAAAATTAATGAAAAAATCATTTTCCCCCTTTCATTTCTTATTTCAATTTACACGGTTATAAAGAACATATCATCTTCTTTTCTTTATATGTTTTAGAAACATTTTTCAATTTAACTGAACATACCTCTCTCCTTTGTATGAATTCTGCCTCTCACTTTACCTGGACTGGGTTTACCTTGCACATTTTTTTTCAGGAACGTATCTACCGTATAAATCGAGTGAGGAGTTTATTAGTTACTAGCCGCCTTCGGCGACCAGTTTTGGCCGTCGATGGCCCCTTCTTGGCCAAAATGTGCAACCTAGAACACACGACCAGCTTGTGTAACCTATGGGATGCTCGTCTTCGGCGACCATTTTGTCCGCCAACGGGCAGCTTCGCAACCGAAATGCGCAACCTACGGCTCACGGGCCACTTTGCGACCGGCCTGTGCAACGCACGGACTGCTTTTACACGTTACGGTGAGCAGCCGCCTTCGGCGACCACCTGGTCCTCCGACGGGAGTTTTGCGACCTGTCTCTGGAACCTACCGGCCCCTCGCCTTCCACAGTGCTGCCAAATCTAAATATAGGTTTTGTGCTAGATTGAAAAAATACAATGCTAGAAAATACTAAAAATTATTTTGTAAAAAGTCGATGTCTTTTTTTTTTTTTTTTTTTTTTTTTTTTGGTAGCATGAGTCACCAAGAGCAATTTAATTAATATTTTACCCGAACGCAAGCGCCGCACTTGCGAAGAAATTTCCTTCCCGATCGACGATGTGGCAGTTAGCCAAACAGCTCCGTCACTCACACTCCGCCAACGGACATGCAACAGCAGACCCTACTCTAATTTATATTGCGGACATGTAACAGACATGTAAGGTGGGCTCTTACCCCATCAACCCCCCGTTTCTCTTTTTAGTAAAATTAATTTAGTAATGCAAACAAATACTCCGATGAGGGGGGAGGGTCTCGAGCAACCAACAACCTGCTTTTACACTTTACGGTGAGCGGCCGCCTTTCATGATTCAATATTTCCGATAGCGAGTGTTAGATACATAGAGAAGAGATCGGTGGAGGGAGCATTTGTAACCCTAAACTGAAGCGAGCACACGAGTCACGTGACCTGGGGACGAGCGGGAGTGAAATTTCTCCGTTTCCTTTGCAGTTCTCCATAGCTTTGAAGGAGGTCGATGGTTCTCATCGAAAAAAATGGTGAATTATTGCTCTGCATATGGATGCAACGAAAAATTCGTGAAAGGAGGACAACTGACATTTCACAGGTAAGCTATGTTTTGCAATTTTAGTCAATTAAAATGTATGGATGTACTTTAAAACACTAGATTGACAATTTGGCGATTATATTAAGTCGCCAAGCATGGCTCGCGCTAGACTTCAAAAATCCGGAAAGCGAGACAGCCGACATCGTTATCATGTCCGGCTGAAATTTTGCGAGTCAAATTTGACTCGCAGTTTCAAAAAGTGAGAGTCAATTTTTTCAAAAAATATCGAATTACGCGTTAAATGCGCGTACGCGCGAGCCCTGTCGCCAAGTATTGTAGGTCTGAAATTTACGTAATTTAACTTTTAATTTCAAGTTAAATTAAAAATCATATCAAACTAAAATTTGCTCTTTATTTTCTCAGTGTCCATAACAGGTTATTGTTTCAGAATGTCTATTGGTGCTGTAGTGTCTCACTCATGTTTCTTTCTTAAACATTCTATTTTTTCAAAATTTCCTTATTGTTAAGGTACTTTTTTCAGACCATTAGTAACAAATTGGACCTTTTAAGCTTATCCATTGAAGTTATATTTCTCTGTTTTCGGGCAAATCACAAATTTGTATCGTATCACAAATGGAGGGAGGGGGAAATACCATTTCATTATATTAACAGAAACATAAATTTCAATTAACGAATTCACTATACAATATGTGTATATAAATGTAAAGATATTACTATAAAATCAGCTGTTTAAAACATTATAACTGTAGTAACAATAAGGTTTAAAATAATAAATCGCCCTCCGCCTCCCGAAATGGAAACCTATATGCGCTACTGAATACAAACTTTGAATTTTAAACTTTTGAATATTCTTCTTAAAATTCTGAAAATGGGTTATCGCTGTATGCATTCTTTTATTCTGCATAAATAAGTTTCTAGTCTTTTCTTCTTAACCAGCATTTAAGAAAAAAAAAAAAGAGTTTTATTGAAATCTTGGACCTTTATTTTAAATTAAAATTTCTATTTTGATAAATTATAACAATTGTGAAAAAAGTAGTGTCTTGTTATACGAAATGCAAAGCGATTCTGTATCCTCCAAATTTTTTTCATCAAGCATTACTTTTTTTTCAAGCTTTCGTAAAGATCTACAGAGAAGAGCTCTTTGGGAAACACAGTTGAAAAGAGAAGGATTTAAAGCTTCTGATTATTCGAAGAGCATATCAGAGCATATTATATATTTGAAGAGCATATCAGAGAATGGAGGTTCGGATGATTTTGAAAGTCAAGAAGGTGTAAACAATGAAGAAAATCACTCAAGTACTACTTCGATCGATTTCGCTAAACTTAGTGAATTTATAGATCACGTTGCAGGCTTTGTACTGAAAAAAATTAGGCAAAAAATAAAATGTTCCGAATGTTGCTGTGAAATAACTAGATAATTTAAATCAAAGCAGATTAACATTCAGGAAAAATAGAGGAAATTTAGTATTTCCTACTGAAGATATGTAAAAAAATATGCAGAATCGGTGAAAAAATCTTCAGAGTGGTTAATTCAAGTGGGCTACTCACCAGGAAAAATATTATGCAATATTTAATCGTGAAAGGTTTGAGAGAAATCTCTTCTAATGTATCAGATATTTTTATTAATTTAATTGAACATTCTTTTGATCAGGCTCCTATAGATAATCATAGACTTTTGTTAATCAAAACAATTCTTTTTGAATATTACAAAATTAGGCTAGTACATGTTGGTAAACTAGCAACTGAAAGGCTACAAATAAATAAAATTAGAAATTTAAATTTAAAATCTACAATTTTTAAAAGCCAGTAAATCGTATAACATAAATCTAAATCCATTTTTGCAAATAAATTACATTAAAGTAGACCTTTAAACTAGTGAAATGAATTTGTTAAAAAAATAATTCAGCCACAACAAAATCTTATATAGATAATTTGTTTCAAGCTAAATATGGATTTCAAAATTATCTGAACCCTGATTCCCTAATATTCTCATCAAGCTTAATCTCATGCTAAATATTTTAGCAAAAGATTCTTTGCAGACTTTTTATTTTATTTATCCATTTATTAATATTATTTTGTCATTTTTATTTTGAAAATAGGATCATATAGGTCAGTACGTATTCACACGGGAACTTTCCAGTTACAATTTTTATTTTCCTTTACCTGTATGTAAACTGCAAATGAAATTATATTAAAATAGATAAAATGAAAGTCATTCCAACTATGTAAAGTTTCTCTCTCTCTCAGAAATGGGAATTCATTTCATGTAAATTTTTTGTAATATAAAAAAATAAAGTTGTTGTTTTATCTTATTCAGAGTTCCTGTTTTTGTATAGTCAGCAAATTAAAGGAATTCCAAACATAACGTTGAAATGTTCTAAACTGCTTACGAACTGTTGATATGTTTAATTCTTATTTATTTGCTATTTAATGAAATCACACAGAGATGGTTGCAAGATGATAAATAGAACTGTGCCGTCTAGCATAGCAGCTGTAAAGCTTGTCTCAAAATTTCTTTGTATAAGAATTAGAAATATGTTGTCTCACATAGCAACAGCAAATACTGTTTTATCTCGTCTCGCAACCATCTCACAAATCAGACTTTTATCACACATAAAACTCATTTGATAATGTACATTACTAGATTTTATTGCAATGTATTGTAACAAAATCAAAATAATATGAAAAATACAACAAAATAAAATCTTTCAAAAGCCGAAACTTCAAAGTAATTCTGCAAAGCAAAATTAGAGACTAAATAATTCCAGAATAACTAGAGAGGGAGAAAAAACTATTTCCCCCGTCCCCTTTCTAGAAAAATAAAATGCTTGAGTTTGCGAGCCAAAGGGCGATAAGTAGCCAATCCGCTTATTTTTCTTCTCCCACTACGCTCTTATCTTAGCTTCAACTTTCCCGGGAAAATACAATAGGACGCTCCATCCACCTATCCCTTCTCTATGGTTAGATATCGCCAAATGAAAATGCGCCTAATTCTAAGTGACGGAATGGACATTTTGCACGTGACATCACTTGGCGGTATTTGATACTCCGCGTGCACGATCTTATGGTGATGATTAGTTTCGGTTTCAGCTCGTTTGGACCTAAGGGATTATTTGACACTTTCTAGAAGAAATATAGCTGTTGCAAAAGAAGCTAGAATATTAGTCATTAAGAAATAATAGCTTTTTATAAATGAATGTTATCTTCATTGTGAGATTTTATTTAAAATGTTAATAATAATTAAATACTAAAAATAATTTAAAAGATCGTACTTTAAAAAAGTGTGGGAGGTTTTTAATGAATATTTGTACTATTTTAAACTCAGAAAACTCAAAATCAACTCAATGATGTATTATTTATACGTGTTTGCAATAACGTAATAATTTTAGAACACTAATATTCTTTTTATTAACAAAGTTTTGAAGCGAAATGAGATATCGTCTTCTAAACCATCTATTTAAGTATTAAAAAGACAGTAACTCATTTCGAGCGGCTCTAATAATGAGAAACAGTAATTATAAAATGGTTACAGAATGCATTTCAATAGGAGCTGGCGGATGTAAATACCGCCAGCAGACGAATTTTAGCCTCGAACTCAGACGCCATGCAAAATGTCCATTATCACCAAAGAAATTTTTTCTCCTGCTACGAGGCGGCATTTAACATTTCCCCCGCCAGAAACGAAAGATTACCCCTCTTTCCACCGTTCCCTTAGCAACCCTTGTAACATAGGAGAAAACTCTCAAATTCTCTGGGTTCGTCCTTCGCGGTGCGCGCCGAATTCATTATACGGGTTTAATTAATTAATCTTTTAACTGGCCAAAAGATTATGCCAGACGCTTGATTTTTTTTTTTTAAACGAAAGCTGAATAGTTAGTCCGTCACCGCATTTTTTAAGTCGAATTAATCCGTAGGTTTTTCGATTCGAACTTGGAGAGACGAAAACAAGCGAAAATCTTAAAAAACGTCGGATTCGATTTTTATTTATCAAAAATCGGGAAATGCAGCTAATTCGAAAATGAAGGTCTCTTTTTTTATAGAAAACTCTTTTCTTTTTCCGATCGTGTAACTATTTTCTGTGACGATATCTGGTAAAGTATTATTTGGTAACTAGTACTGCGATTCCTGGTTCCTACTCTGGCAACCTGGGTGCGAAAATCAAATTTTGTTTCCAACATTCATTGAAAATACATGCGTTCTGTTCTCAGATTGAAAAGTGAGATTGTTTCGTGTTCCAGTCTCAGAGATAGAAATCATTTATTCAGTTCTAATCCCACCATCATGCACATAAGAATAAGGAGAAAACACTTCTTGTAGATTCGAATCCTGGCGACTACCAGTAGAATGCTGTTGTATTTATTTCATGTAAATCGTAATTATCGTCGAAAAAAAACTTTATAAGCTTTCTTTTTCTCCTTTTTTTTTTTTAGTAGCTCTGACATCTATATTTGACATTTTCATGTAATTAAGTAAGATAAAAATAATTACTAAATTATATAAGTAATTAATCTATTTCTCATTACCGTTTCTAGCTTACATGGAGTAAAAGCGGTTTTTACAGTGGTTATATTTTTTTCCGTTGTATCTGGGAAATTTGCACTAAGTGTACTACGGCGTAATTGTCTTGTCTTGAATTGCACGATATCAAAGTTAAATTAATTAGTGAGCAATGCCCAGGCAAAAAAGAATTAAATAAATAAAAGTTAATTTTTTTACGAAGCTTTCTATATGCTAAGAACTTCAAAGTACAAAATAATTTTTGAGAAAAGTTCCGGGTTCAAACACTTATTGCAATATACGTATCCGTCCTAGTCCCACCCATACCAACACAGATACTTTTTGAATGCAAAATTATCTATAATTTTAAAAATTTGAGGCTTTAATATTTTTCATAATATGCAATTTAATAGAGTGGGCCGAAAACCTAATTTTTATGTTATGATATCGCAAAAAGGGACGAATTTTTGCGACAAAAAGATGGCAAAAGAGAAATAAAATCGATTTATAACAAGTAAACATATCGGTCGTATCTTCCGGTCGCACATTTTCTCTAAAATTTGTCGAAATTTGTAAAAATTAGCGTTTTTTCAATAGTTTTTAATATTTTTAAATTAATTTTTCTCTGCTTGCAATAATTTAAATTGTTAAGTATTCAAACAACAAATAATAATACTCAAACATTATTTAAATCCATCAACATCTTCCGGTTGGGCATTGCCTACAAAGTTAATGAGATTTCAATAAAAATTTACATACACTGGTAGATTACAGTTTAAGAAAAAAATATACTAATTTGCAATTTTTCCCTTTTTTTTTCTTTATGGAATACAGGTTTAAAATCCAATTATTTTACAACATTAATAATATTTATAAACCCATTTTCTTTATTAAGTGATAAAACTAAATTTTTATGTGAAAAGTCGTAAACAAGATATTAAAAAAAAAGCATGCTGAACACAATTGAACTCCATTTTTATTAATTCTTATTTTAAGGTACTTTGAAATCTGATTTATGGGTAATGTTAGACACGGATCATTTTGACAGCATAGTCATTCTTATAAAACCATCTCTAGACTCAGCTCCACAAACATTTCTTGAAGATTCTTTACGAGTTTTACACATCTTTCAAAATCCTGTGTGTGAACTGAGAATGTCGTGATGTTATATCCCCAAACACTTTGAGTCACTTTGTAAATATAAGAATTGAAATTCAATGTTACACATAAATTAAAATCGGGAAACATTGGCGTAAACTGGCAAGTAATATTAGGGGGCACCATGTAACATTAAGGGGCAAAATGTTTCCTATTGTAGAAAATATCATTTTCAAATAGGCTATATTTGAATTTTCTTGAACTTGGGGGGGGGGTCAATTGCCCCTTCTTGCCCATAGTAAGTTACGCGTATGTCGGGAAAGACGGCATTACAGTAGTACAAGAGGTCCACTATTCCACTATTCTTCAGCTGCAAAAATATCAACCTACACTCAGGCAGGAAGTAAGAGATAAAAACATTAGAGAATGACTAAACTGTTAAAATGAACCATGTCTTAGCTAAGTCGGCTTTCCTCTCACTGGGGCTCATTTAAATGGAAGCCGTTCCCTTTCGCCGGGGCTCATTTAAATGGAAGCCGTTCCCTTTCGCCCATCGCTATATGAAGGATCTGGCATCCCTCCGCGGTTGCCAGAGAGCAATAGAAACAAAAACAAAATGTAAAAATAACAGTAAAAACGTGAAATGTTCCAAATTTCGTCGAACTTTAGAGGATGCTCGACAGGAAGATATAAACCGATTTTATTTATTTATTTATTTCTGACATCTTTTTAGTCATCCAAATTCGCAACTCTTTCGCGGTATTGCGAGCTGGAAAAAAATTGCTTTTCTTTTTTTTTTTTTTTGGCCCACCCTGATAATTAAGTAGCGATGTTACTTAATTTATCGATTATTACCTAGGTATTTTAATTAAGCATCTCTAGCTTTTATAAATTATGCATAATTTTACTATTAAAAAAGTAAAATTTAATGAATTTTCTAATTATTTCCGCCGCAGGTCGATGATATAGTGATGGATTTGTTTGTTGCAATAAGCGTTTGAGATTGAAATTTCTCTAAAAAATTATTTTATAACTTTTAGCCCATACTTAAATAAAACAGCTCGATTAAAAATATCCCTTCACAGTGTATGCAAATTTATCTATATATGTTAAAATTTAAAACTATTTACTTTTTATTTGCATTTAAATAAATGTGAAACACCTTTCTCAGCACATGCAGTTATAATAGCTCCTTCATATTTAACCATAGTTACTGTTGACGAAATGGTTACGTAAAAAACAACTTAAAGAATATAAGATTTATTTTGCTGCCATCTTGCTTCACAACACAACTTGAATCTCACAATGTAACTTAACTATCAACCATGAGTTTCGGTGTTTACATATAATAGTTATTGTGGATTATAGAGAACTGCGGATAAAAGATGCGATGATTTCAGAGAATTGGCTGTATATACGTATATAAATTGATTTTCTTTGTAAATGAATGCCCTTTTGATTCGAGACTGACTTTATTTCTCAGTAATAATTGTAAGGAAAGTAATAGCGATTAAAAGGGGAAATCTAAATATTAGTTTAAAAAGAATAGAAAACATTATTTTTTAAAACTTTTATTTACTTTTTAATTCACACTTTTTAAATAAATTTATAAGTAGTTTTTTTTCTTAAAAGGTGCCAAACCTGAAAATTTTTATTGTTGATAAATAGTGCAGCATAATGAACAAAACTATCTAAACTACGAAAAGAAAAATGCCGTTCGAAATTATGCACTTATTGTGAAATTCGTATCTGCATTCATATCTTCATATCTGTTGTTACCCCCAGACTTAAAAAAATCCATATCCATATTCCGGAAACAAAAAATACCGTATACCCGGTAAAAAAAAAAAAATCGTATTCATACAAGCGAATTCATACTTCTAAATTTAGATTTTAAAGGATTCAGCCATCACTAGTCAAAACTAGTTATATCTAACATTTAAGAATTCTTCTAGGAACTTCCAGTTTTAAGTGAAAGATGTTCAGTTAGAACTTATTTCAACTGATATCAACACTGTTAGGATATTACAGTTAAGTTCAAGATACTATTTTGAATATATTTTATGTGTTTGTTATACATATATATATATGAGACGTCAGATATTTCAGTATAGTTCCAGAGTTAAGGCAGGTAAAACGGTTTATTAAACATTATCTTTAAGTTACAATATAGAGTGAGAAGAGGAGAGGGGAGACGGGTACAAAAATCAGCGTGGACTAATTAAGCAGTTCCATTGGCAGAAGTCTCTCGATTTTCGAGGTGCGGGTGTATTTACGCTCATCATACCACGTGGGCTGGTATGACATAACTTCGCCTCTCTCTTATCTCTAATCGAACCACACACATTTATGAACATGACCTGCATCCGGGATTACAAAGGCGTGGGGACACGTGTACACTCTAAAGAACTCAGAATGGACGGCCTGATGCCTAGCAATTAACTAAAGAATTAAAACATAGCTCCAGAGCGCGCGTGGCAAGTATGACAGAAAAGCAAAACTTACAGTGAAAGTACCACTTGAACAATACCAAAACTAGTAAAACCCAAATTACCTTTTTATACATTACATATGTATATATATATATATATATATATATATATATGTATGTATGTATGCATGTAAGAAAACGAAGACAATAGTTGGCGCGGCGTTGGGTTTTATCATCGTCGTTGGACAGGAGGCGAGGCGGAGCGGCTCGGTGCGACCCTGGCGTACAGATCCCCCAACCGTCCGTGGCTACTAGTACTCGTAGTCGGGCCAAACAGAGATTTTGCGGTTTTACACATTTTTATTAGATTTTAGTAAGTATATTTTAGTAAGCATATTTTAGTATGAGATGACACTCAATTTTCTTGTCTATCTGATGCGTCAAACTTTTTATCACACTGTAGAGGTCTTGTCATGTGACCTTGGAACCTGCAATGATTGGGCGAGCACATATCAGCAAGACATCAGGGCAGCCGTAGGTTTTGGTTCGAAAATGCAAATGCGACCAAGGAGCGGGAACTGACCCCAAATTTACAACGAAACTGCCAGGGGCTGTGTAGAAGTTGCGGTTTTTGAAATCGAATTCCTTTAATCCAACTGAATTAAAACTGCACATTTCTAGAAATTTGGGATTTAGCGGGCTTTCGATTTATTATATTTTATATATTTATATATATATAAACAGTATATATATAAATATATAAAATATACTGTTGTCCCAAAAAGGTGGTAACGGGATTTAATTCTTTATCTATTAGACATAAGTGGGCAGTGTAAATTGAAAAAAAATGTTCGAAATGAGGTCGGAAATAACATTTCACAAATGAGGTGATGTACCAAATTTGAGCCTTTAACCATGCAGCTTCGCAGCGACATCTTTAAAAAAAAGATGATCGGAGACTATACCTGATTTTGAAAATAAACATCTATTGCTAGAGTAGAAAACATATTTTCTCTTCTAATTTCTGTACGACCCTGAAATGCGATCATTCGACACGATTTTTTCCCTTCGAGAGCCATTGAAAAGTGGTTTAAATCAGCGTTATATTTATCTTCAAATCTCACACTTTTAAGGTTGACAAGTTGACCCTTTTGTTGTGACACTTTTTAAGGTATGCTTCTCAAATTTTGTGTGTCGCCTCATTAGTGTATGGGACACATTTTTCTAATTGGAAATTGTTTTGCAGGGGTCGCCCACAAATTTAAAAAGTGTAACTTTTGGAAAATTAACGAGAGGAATTTTTTTTTAAACAAAGTCTTATTTCCGACCTTATTTTGAGCATTTTTTTCAATTTACCCACTTATCCCTAATAGATAAAGAATTAAAGCCCGTTACCCCCTTTTCCGGACACCCTGTATACATAACGAAATTTGATTGTCCCTAGAGGTTCACTATAACCGGAGTTGACTGTATGTAGCAGGGGTGGCCAACCTGCGGCTCTTGAGGAAGATTATTTGTGGCTCTCCATAAATGTACCCCAGTTCCCTCTTCATTTTTGTGTTATTATATTTTTAAAAATTACTATCGTTCCGTATGTATTTCAAAATGTATTTTGTAGCGGGAAGGAGGGTTGCTACAGCGTTCATCGCCAACCAAAACCAAAACTAAATAGATATTAAAAGCAAAACAGCGGCCGACGGCGACGAAAACTCATGACAGCAGCATGAGTGGAAACTTTCAACCACTTTCAACGGTATTAGAAGATCACCTACTAACCCCAACGTCTGTCTGGCAGGAGTTTTTCTCCGGAAGCCCCTCTCCCTTTTTAAAGAAAAAATAATAAGGTGAGGACACTTCCTCGTGGCGCGTAGCGCCCTCTACTCATTAGAGAAGATAGTTGCTTAGGGAAAAAGGGTTGGTTACACTTTTAAATTACTGACAACAAATATGAAAGACTAATTGCAAAGTTGTAACAAATTTCATTTCCGTCCACGTTAAGAATGATATGACTCATCGAAAACGGCGCGAACGAACATAAACAGTGGCGTAATCGTCCGTAATCAACCAACTGCAGACCGATTTTGAATTTGTAAACTTTCATTGCAACGGACAGTTGACATTGTGCTCTGGAGGAAACAATTTGTATCACTCTTGCTTCGGATATTCTTTGTAATCTGGAATTTTTGGTATGCTAACTATAATTTGTTTCGTGGTATGTAACACGTGTTGTTGTTGTTTCAATAACACAAAACTTGTATTTTCTAAATTTCTTTATTTATTTCCAGTTCTTTTAAAAATATGACGACAGAGAACGAAAATAAGAAAAGGAAATACGAGCTAGAAAATAGAAGTTTTAATAATGAGTGGGAGGAGAATTTCTTTTTTATTGACAATAACGGAAAAGCATTGTGTGTTATTTGTAATTCTAGGGTCAAAAATTATAAAGCTAGCAGTTTGCGTCGACATTATGAAACCAATCATCCTCAGTTTTCTAATCAGTATCCGCCAAATTCCAACTTTAGATCAGATAAACTTGCTTATTTAAAATCAAATTTAAATAAACGACAGTCAATTTTTATGACCTTTAGCAATCAGGCTAATAATGTGGCTGAAGCCAGTTTTGTTATTGCCTGGAATATTGCTCCTGCAAAACGTCAGAACTTGGAAGATGTACTTAAAATTTTAGATCCAAATAATACAGCATTGCACAAAATTGTTTCGCAAATTTCCATCTCGAGACACACAACCGAACGACACATAACTGCACTTAATACATCTCTTGAATATAATTTAAAAAATGATTTGAAGAACAGCATTGCATTCAGCTTAGTCCTTGATGAATTGACAGATATCACCGCAATTGGCAGTTTCCATACGTTTTGTTTCACCTGACTTCGTTGTTAAAGAAGAACTATTAGATTTAGTAGCACTTTAAGAGTCAACCCGCGGTGTCGATATTAAAAATGCATTCCATAATGAAAACTTTTGATGTGCCTCTTAATAAACTTGTAAGCATTGCAACTGATTGAGCTCCGGCAATGCTGGTTCAAAAAATCGGTCTTGTTGGACTTTTAAGAGATGATTCTCAAATTCCACAATTCATACCGATTCACTGCATAATTCACCGACAACATCTCGTTATAAAATATTTAAAATATCCTGATGTTATGAAAACAGTGTTACACATTGCAAATTACATTTGCACAAATGCAGAAAATCATCGACAATTCAAAAATTCCCTTGAAGAATAAAAAGACGAAGAACTTCCAAATGACATTAATTTCTTTTGCATTGTTAAATGGTTATCTAGCTACAACGTATTAAATCGATTTGTACATTTGTTTGATCCGATAACTGCATTTCTATAAGAAAAGGAAATAGCCTTTTCAGAATCAGACTATGACGAGTGGTTAAAGACTTAATGTTTCTGACTGATGTCATGGAACATTTGCGAACACTGAATTCACAATTGCAGGTGAAAGATAAAATAATATATGACCTCTCACAGTGTGTATTTAGTTTCCAAACTAAATCACAACTTTTTCAAAAGGACATTAAAAAGGAAACATTTTGTCATTTTCCTCGAATTAAAAAAATTTGTTCCAGTATTAAACAAGGAAAACTCAACGAGTATACAAAAAAACTGGAAGGAATATTTCACGGAATTCTAAAATAGATTTTAAGACTTGAAATATTTTAAATCGTTTCTTGATTTTTTTTCTGAATCCATTTGAAATTAACATAATAATTCAAGGTGAGTTTTCCATTTCCAATATAATTATGACCCAAAAAGCATCTGGAGAGTTAGAATTAATAGAGATGCAAGAAGATCGAGCTCTACAATTAAAATATAAGTCGACGCCGATTACTGAATTTTTGAAATTTGTACCAGAATCGAAGTATCCTGAATTAAGAAGGATTGCTTATCGAATTATCTCAATATTCGGGACAACTTACTTATGTGAATCATTTTATTCTACTTTAAAATTCGTGAAATCCAAACACCAATCAGTATTAACTGACCAGCATCTCAAAGAATTACTGAGAAGTGCTGTCACCAATTATTCACCGAATTTTAAAGAATTATCAAGAGAAGTAAAATAAATGTGTTTAATTTTTAATATTTAAATTCAATACACATATTTTGTACTTTTATTTATATGTTTTCAATAAATATAATTTTTGTAAAATAATAATAATAATAATAATAATAATAATAATAATAATACCTTTTTTGCATACCTTTTAAATACGTATTTAATTGCGAATCGCGAAAAATTTCAAATTTTGAAAAATGGCTCGGACTATCAAGGAGCTTGGCCACCCCTGGTATATAGTATATGTATGTATCAAAAGTAAAATATACTGATGACTAAAACATTCCATCGCAACACCAAGAATCAGGCAATTGGCCATTTACAATACATTAAACTAATGTACAATATACCTATATATAGATCAACTTATAAGCTTACATAAACAAAAATTTGAAATTAGGAAAAATAATCAAACCGTATCACATTTTTAACAATCGCTTCAAATCCACCTATATCAATAAATCCTCATCACCTATATCAATATATTCTTTATTAAACGACGGTTTTTGCTGTAATTATTATCCTAAATCGAGTTCTGCGGTTACCGTTTTCAACATTTGTTCATTCTTGTAATTAACATGTTTCAAAATCTAGCTGAACTAATTGCGCCAAACATCAATATACTGCAGTGAAGCGACAGCTGTCGTAAACTCGCATCCCCGGTAGGAGTCGGTGATGGAATTCCTATTCGTGAGAGACTTTTGAAAGAAGTGGCATGGCGTGACAGCTCACTTTTATACAGCACGAGATAATTGCTAACTATGACCAGCTGTGCCTCAGCTATGAAACAAGGCTTCAATGGCTTTTTTCTTCCCGCATTTTAGCACTTTCGAAATTCAAATTGGGTGTTTTAGATGCCAACAGAGCAGATGGGACTTTTTTTTTCCTACACGGAAATTAAGTTAGTTCATGATTTTAAATTAAGTCTTACCTTTCTCAAAATGATGTATGTTTTCCTATTTTTGCATTCGTTTTCTATATTGATGTTGACTTAAATTTAAGATAAAGTCAAAAGCAGGAAACTAATAAAAAAATATTATGTGATTAATTATTAATACTGAAATGACTATGATCATTTAATATTCTGTTTGCTTACAAAGAGATTTATAAACTAAAAATAACTACATTTTCTATTTCATTTAGATTCATCTATTCAAAAAAGTATTCAAATATAAGCTAAATTTAATATCAAAATTTTATTAATAACTAATTACTTTTTTAAAAATTTCCAATGTGAAAGAAACAGAAGTTATTGGTATTTATTGAAAAAAGCATTTTTTTTAAATTAAGTGCAATGCCTTATTTATGAAACTGGTATACATAATGTGACTTACACTCTAATATTGTTTGAGGGTGAAGATGTCCTGGCTATTTAAAAAATGTAAATTTATTTTAATATTTTCAACACAATATTTCTTGTTGAGCATTTTATTTATTTGCCATAACTGTTAAACTTGTTTCATTTGCGCAGCAACAACGCCCAATAGGAATTTTCAGTTTTACTTAAGAATGTAAACATTACGAAGTAAGGGAGGGGAGGAGAGAGCAATTTCAACATAACACTCTAAAATGCATCTGAAATGCTTGGATATTATATGCAACACGCAACAGTTAGCAAGTCGAAATGTAAATAAAAATGAATGAAAATAATCAGATCTGAATTCGACAGGCAAGCATAAAATGTTGTTAACTGTGACCCATTGCAACCAGTCTCCAAATCTATATAAATAAAATTAGACTTTTGTCTGTACATTTCTTGGATTTCAAAAGTTTTGCGATTTCTATCCGTTTCAAGCACCGGGGAATCCGGTGCGACCCTCAAAAAAAAGTTTGTCTGTCTGTCATTCTGTCGTTCTGTCATTCTGTCCGTGACGCTTTTTATGTTCAAGCATCACGTAAAAACGACTGAAGCGAATAATATGAAATTGGGTGTCATGATAGATGGTCACTCAACTTAAAACATAGGCGTCGAATTTTTAAAAAATCTTGATTAGATTTTCAGATTTTGCAAAAATCGTTTCAAACTACGTAAATTTGTGTTCGAGCATCACGTAAAAACGACTTAAGCGAATGATCCGAAATTGGGTGTCATGATAGGTGGTCACTCAACATAAAACATACGCGTGGAATTTTTAAAAAATCTTGATTGGATTTTGAGATTTTGCGAAAATCCTGTCAAACTGCGTAAATTTGTGTTTGAGCATCACGTAAAAACGCCTGAAGCGAATGATATGAAATTGGGTGTCATGATAGGTGGTCACTCAACTTAAAACATAGGCGTCGAATTTTTAAAAATTTTCATTAGATTTTCAGATTTTGCGAAAATCATTTCAAACTGCGTAAATTTGTGTTCGCACATCACGTAATAACTGCAAAGGTGAAAAAATGATATTTGGTGAAATGATAGGTGGTCACTCACCTTAAACTATAAGCATCTAATTTTAAAAAATCGATCCGATTTCGAGATTTTGCGAAAATCGTTTAAAACTGAGTGAATCTTTGTTCCCGCATTACGTAATAATGACTAAAGCTAATGATATGAAATTTGGTCACATGATAGATGGTTGCTCAACATAAACAATAGGTATCCAATTTTTTAAACATTTTCATTAGATTTTGAGATTTTGTGAAAATTCTCTCAAAATACGTTTATATTTCTTCAAACATCACGTAATAACAACTAATACGAATGATACGAAATTTAGTGATATGATAGGTAGTTGCTAATCTTAATTTATAGGCGTTGAATTTTTAATATATTTTGATTACATTTGGAGATTTTGCGAAAATCGTTTTAAAATGCTGAAATTTTGTTCCAGCATCACGAAATAAAGACTGCAGGGATTGAAACGAAATTGGGTGACATGATAGGTTGTCACTCAACTTAAATTCTAGGCTTCCAATTTTTCAAAGATGTTGATTAGATTTTGAGAAAATTATTTCTATATTCGTAAATATTCGTTCACGCATCACATAATTACGACTAAAGCGAATGAAATGATATTACTTAGTGACTCTCTTAACCTGTAATATTTTAACAATACATAAAAATTATAACTTCGCTCTCTTTACTTTGGCAACATAGTCCATCCATTCTGTGTACTCCTACAATGCTGACGAAAGTTCTTGCTTTTTGGAAATTTGCATTCACTAACCCGTCAAGGACGGGTACTTTCAGCTAGTACAAAAATATAGAAATATCTTTTCACAAAATAAAATTGATTCGGAGTGATGCACGTACACACACACACACACAATACCGCAACAACCAAAAAAGTTTAAGATAAAAATCATTTAAATTCAGTTTCCTCCTCTATTTTGTACATAATACTCAGCTTTAGATTAGGCATTTAAACATACACTTCAAAACTTACTTAGTTGTAGATTACAAATTTTAAAATCATGTAATTTTCCTTATTATGATTACAATTTTCCGATAATGATAACTAGAAAGAAAAAAAGACACATTTTAAGACTATTATATAAGACAAAATTCAATGGCTTTATTTAAACTACAATTTTTGTTAATTTTACAGTGAGTAATTAATTAATAATTAAAAAACAGGAGAAGGTGGGGGAATCGAGAGAGAGAGAGACGAATTTGTGTCTCTAATTTTTAGGATAGCTGCAGAAATTATATTTGGAAATCACAGACGATCTGCAAAACAATCCGAAAATTTCCTACGTTAATACCGGAAAAAAATTATAATACATATTATATTACTTTGTAAGAGCGAATTTATTAAATTAACATGCTTTATTTCACAAATGAAATGTCTTTTTTCTGAGGGTAAGAAAACCTACCTTCCCTGCCCAAAACGCCACCAACACCAAGCTTCGGCTGATCACATCTTGGACTGTTTGGGCATTCTTTGGGAAGATATCTATTCTCCCCCCTCTTTTCGTTCAAGGATCTGGGGCTTACCGCGGTGCTATCGGAAAGCGTTCCGTAGCGAATAAATCGCCACTCACGACTTCACATTCCGAAAGAGCTCCTCTATGTGCTACCACAAAACTGTCGGAATCAGCGCTGTTTTTTCCAGGGTTACACGCGAGAATCTCTTTCCGATTTAGAGGAGCACAAGACGGGTGGCTTTTATTGTGTGTATTATGGACTGTTAAGCACTCCCACAAAAGGCCTCCTTTCTTTGGCAAAGCAGACTTTCATTCATTGTTAGAAAACGCACCCTCTCCTTGATCGATGTCCCCAGCCACTGGGAAAATCATCAAAGGCAACGTCTTCGAATGAAAAATAACAGAGCGGTGTGTTTTGAATAGTTGATCGGTCCCAGTTTAAGCATAAAAAATGTATATATATTTGCTTCCCAGGTGGACTGGAACACAAATTTTTCTGTTAACAACCGAACGCGCAAGACTTTCCTGCCATGCTGTAAAAAGAAAAGTGTATATATATATATATATATATATATATATATATATATATATATATATACATATATATATATATATATATATATATATATATATATATAATACTGGTTTGTTTAACATCAACCAAAAAATATATAAGATCAGATTTAAAATTTTGTTTATTTATGTATAATTCTGCAGGATTTGCGCATAACTGCCGGCGCCCATGCGTAGGCCTTTATTCCTTAAATTTTGATAACAGATACAGACAACAAGTAATAAAGTTCCGTAAAAGACGGCACAGAATTTTATGGTATCGATTAAAATCTTCAGGAGATTAAATCAATAGAAAATTAAATTTTTTTACCAAAAAAATTCACAATTAGTAAAATGTGCTACATATACTAACAAGGCGATGTACAATATTTTTCCCTTCCATCCAATTATCGGAGATATGAAATTAAATAACATTGACTTAAATCACTTTTCAATGGCTCCGGAAGGGATAAATCCCGTCGGATAATCGCATTTCAGGGGTCGCTCACAAATTATGAAAGAAAGCAATTATTGTATAGCCCCTCATCAACTATGCTTAAACATATCTCTAAGCATTTTTATATTGAAAAGTTGATATCTGTACATCACCTAATTAGTGTATGAGGCACATTTTACTAATTGGGAGATTTTTTCAGAAGCAGTATTAAAGTTTAAATTATTTATTTATTCAGATTCAATGTCTTGAAATTTTTAATCGATATCATAAAATTCTGTACTTTTTTTTACGTAACTTTGCAATTTATTGTATATGTCTATAATCAATATTTAAAAAATAAAAGCCTATGTCTGTGTTATTGGGACACCCTGTATATGTAATGTGAATTGTTGCCATTTACAGTTACCAATCGTGACCCCCCCCCAACAAACATAACTGTAACAGTACTTTTAAGCACATAAACAGCCTTTTCTCACTGCAGTCAGATATAAAACCCAGAAAGGCCGACAGAGTAGGCATTTTGAACTTTTCTTCACAAACTGAATCAAATTTAGCCTCGTAGATAATACGATTGTAAAGATAAAAGTGCTGTTAGTTTTGAATGTACCAGCAACCTGAAAATTGAGATTGTACCCACCCACAATGAAAGACGTTTCACGGTACAACGTAACAAGTGTGGAAAATACGCTCATTTCGAGACAAGCAACGATTATCTCTTCGGGATTAGAACCCACAGTCTGAGAAAATACAGAAAAAAATAAAATAAATGAGTAATAGAGAATCGACACAGAATGTTGCCATTCTAAAAAGAGGAAAAATTAATCAAGCAGCGAAGAAAAGAAAGTGAATAGAAAAGAAAAGAAAAGAAAAGATTCTATAAACCAAGGGAAAGTAGAAATACGTGTATAATATTTATGAATGAGTAATAGCTAAAATAAGATGTAGAAAAAAATTTAGAAAAAGAAAACATAATAGAATTACAAGTTTTGGACAGCTCTAAACAGAAAAATGAATACCAACATACAGGCTCAACATCAAATAATATTTATATAAAAAATAATAATCGAGATATTTGACCCAAAAAAAAAAAAAAAAAATGTTGGTGGGAAGGAGGCGAGATAAAGTGAAAAGTACTGAACTAATGCTTTTAATCTATCGGCTCTTGGTTTGATACATGAATTTATTATACATCATTTAACCCCGAGAAACAACTATTTCTGCATTTCAATGTGAACTCAATCCACATTTTTCGCATTCATGTAATGCTCTAGTGTTTTTTTCAGTGTATTAACTATTCTATGATAGAAATAAAATTTAAGACATATAACATTAAACGAATCAAAGGAGAAAAAATATGTACCAGTGTACTTATTCTCTCGATTTTTACAGTTGAGATAAGAATATATATACATAAGAGACTTTGGAGAATTCTGGGAAGAGGCTTTTCTCCCCCCCCCCCCCGAAAAAAAAGACCCTGCTGAAGGGTACCTTTTTGTTTCATGGCACTCTTTGGTTGATATGAACCATTTATACATTAGCACCTCCCCAAAACTTTAGATTGTTTTCGGTAACATTTTACTTTATGGCAGATGTAGTCTAAGTTAGTAAATCTTTTTTTCAACTATCCCCATCCCCCCCCCAAAAAAAAGTTTGCATCTGCCACTGACAAAAGACCATACATTCATTAACATATTTGACTAGCCTCTCAGGCGGTGTAGTGGCTGATCCCCGGTTCATTTTCCGTTGGCTCGCACTTCCGCGATTCTTGTCGCAGACAAGGGTAATCAATGCATTGAAATAGACACTGGAAAAAAAAAATCTGCCGTTGCTCTCTCCTTTGTGTAGGGGACGGTGTGTGGGGTTTACACGCATTAGCTTTTGTCGGTGGATCCTCGATCTTTAATAAGACGTAAATTTGCCAGAAAAAATTCCCTGTCACGACAGACGCAGCGTTAGTCAGCATCGGCCTTAACTTGTCCCTCCCTTCATAGGGGGTAACATTGGCCACCTACTGGGTACTCCTGTAATAGAAATATCAACGCTTTGGGCCTTTGTAGAGGCAAATGCGTGATCAGCAAGTGTCTGACCTTAAAAAAAAGGGGGGGGGGGGAGAAAGGAAACGATTAAGCAGCTGGAGCTGATCCTGAACAGTCAATTGGAGAGAGCATTAGATAACGTTATGGTACTCCAGGAAGTTGTGTGTTATATTTTGTAATCTTCAAAAAGGTCAGTCAGGAACACCAACTTTTGAAAAGTATTGAATGAGCTAGAAAAATGTTTTAAAAGATGGGATATGTTCAGGTCCCGGTTTGCGAAAAGCAACTAGCCCCATTCCCCTCCTGGTCCGCCTCTATGTTTAACGACGATTATACTGGGAACATTAATGTTTAAATGGGATTAGTAGAACGAAAAACGAATAAATTGATAAATTGTTTTTCGGGAAGTGGGGGGTGGAGGGTATTTAAATTATACTATTTTTCTTGATAAATTAATATTTTATAATTTAAAATCGCAAGATGAACATGCTCACTAGAATATTTAAATTTTACAACAATTAAAATGTGTTTGAAAGAAAATATTAGAAATTCATGAAACGGGATTTGTTTGAGTGCATTTATTTTCCGCCCTTTTTGGAATATCTCTCTCTCCATCTATATTTTTATGATGAGCCAGTTACAAAGAAATTCGTGGTTGAAGAACCAAGGGGAAAATGAGTTTTCTCTGACTCTCTTCAAGGAAAGAGTTGAAATTGAACAGACGTGAAAGTAAGCGCATTAGTTATACTTCTACGTATTTATTTTCTTCCAAAGTCTCAAATAATGGAACACCCACAAAAATGTTAAAATATTTTTGAAACGAAAGTTATTTCCGATTTACATGATAGGCAAACCATTTTATTTTTACTTCTAGACTTTTGGGACAGACAGTAATTTATAGTAGTCGATTAGCAACTTCAGTTTTCAAATAATTATTTTAAATTAAAAACGTGTTTTCATTTATATTCATTTATACCTAGTACTTGAGTTGAGCTCTAAAAATCTTTGTATAAAATGCAGGTAAGAGGAACGCTTTTACTTCTTTCTGGGCAAAATAGTCACCCTAAGAAAGTGACCCTAAAGAAAATAAAAACAAAAAATACCCCCCAAAAATACAAATATTGCAATCACCCGAAAAAATTGAAAGTGCAAGAAACCCAGGGAAAAAAGTGGGTAAGCAAAATTATGAGGAATAAATGAATGATTAAAAAAAAAATAAACTACGATTTTATTTATTCGTGTATCGTTTTTACATTGATAGATAACATTTATGCATAACACATATAAACAATTACAAAAATGATTTTGAAAGAAAATGACATTAGTAAACAAAAACAGAGAAAAATATAAGAGAAAGAAGAAATAAGACAGAGGCTGCAGTAACTGTTTAAAAGCTAAACAAGTGAAACAAAGGAAGAACTCTCAGTGACAAAAATAACTCCAAATACTGGGTAATAGGAAAATCTTTGAAAATGTCGAAAAGTGTTCAAAGATTGAGATTTGTGTAGTATTTTAGCTTTAGAAAATTGAAATATGTAGTTACAATTCCAACAATGGACAGCAGTAGAAAACTTCCAAAATTTCTTTATTAAAACATTTGTCTTACACATAATCATCGAGTTAAAATTTTTCAGTAGTGAATCTTACTGATGATGATATTTAATTGGATCAACTACAAATTATATTTGAATGTGTCCTCATTTTATTTATTTCAGCTTAAAAAGCTGACCTGCTTTTACATTTTACTAATCGAACATCATAAGTCAATGATGTTATTCTTACGCACACACACAACAACAACAACAAAGTTACTATTTTCCAACTTTATTTACCCTTCAACTAACAGAAAATTTTTAAAAGGTGTAAAATAGAAATATTTCATGTTGAAAGTAAATTACTGAATTAAAAAAAATTAATACACCGGCGTATTACTAATGATTTTCTTCCATGAAAAGATTTAAATTAAAATTCAAATAATACTTCAAAAGTTAACTTCAGGAGTTCGATAGAATTCCTAATTACGTCACGTAAAGAAAAACAATTATATTTAAATATTAATATTTATGTTGATTGGTCTAAATTAAAATATCTAATTCATTGCTTATTTGCAAAGTTCTATGCTTGTGAGAATCTAACCGCCTTTGACGTTTAATATGGCCCAAAGTCCATTCATCTAAAATGTCACTTACAAGATTAATTTTAGCGTAGAATATATCTTGAAATTAGAGTTCGCTGAAAAAGTTATTAAACTTTTATTTTATTTTAATAACTCATTTATTTCTGGAGGAAACATAAATATTAAGCTTATAGTTAGTTATTCCCTCATATTTTGAAATTGATATCTCAGTAACAAAACACCATTGTATTTTGTCATCACTAAATACATTGTTTGCGAAAATATACATAACATGAAATACTACTTATTGGGCTGTAAAGGGCGGAACTAACATTTATGAATTTTTTGCAACACGAAAATCTGATGCAGTTTGCAATAGCACATCACATCCTACAGTGCATAATGTGGAAAACGTTAAAATAGTGAGAATGAGGGGACAACTTTTTTGCGTCACATAAAATACTATCTCTTTGTAAAGAAAAATTTAAAATCCCTTTTTAATAACGAAAAGCATGCATATGCAATGCTTTTCGTTACTATATCTTCCCCCATGATATCGTTTCACAAATAACAACTTAAAATGATACAATATTTATATATTTTTCTATTATTAAAAAATAGTGTATTTCAAGGAGACTTCCCTCAAAATTTCAGCGGTTTACTTTTAATTTAAAAATTGCTCTGGAAAAAAAAAATAGCAGAACTAATTAAAAACTGTAACAAAAAATTAGACTGACCATTTGTAATTATAATGGTTTTTAAAATAAATAAAACCATCCATAATAATTTGCAGTTTGTTTTGAAACAATTCATTATAAACATTACTAGACAATTAAAATTTCAACAATAATTTTCATTGATCTAAGCAGATATGACATAAAATTCAAAACAAAGTGATTTTATTTTTTAATTTCAACTCAAATATCACAAAAACTGTAAACTTTCTAGCGAACATTTTTCTCTGAGCATTTCGTTTGGAAAATTTCACAGCCCAAAACTTAATATATCTCTTTGTGCCGAATAAATATTCTAGCCAATTTAAAATAAGTAATTTTACATATAATTTAAAATTTAAATTTTTGGAAATCTGTAAAATATCGTAATATTTCACTCTATCTATTTTCACTATGCGGAATTCCATTCTTAAAAAAAAAATTGTATAAACTCAAAGCAAATGATATGCCTTACCTGTGTATGACGGTTAACAGGGGTACCGAGTACAGCCACTATACTGGCTGCTAATAAGAGCCAGGGGATCATAGCTGGTCATGAGATCATGTTGCGTCTCTACCTCGTTGGACAGTACCGTTTGTGAACCCGCAAGGTTCGGCGTGCTTCGAATACGACGCTGTAAAGGGTCGCCATGGAGACCGCGTGCTCAACTTGACGTCACAATCCATTTGTGTCACTTGACACGCCACGATGGGCACGTGATTTACGGGACTCTAACAAATAGCAGCATGGCTGATCCATGCCTCACCTTGACCTTTGCCCACCCCCTAGTTGTTCAGACAAAACTCAACAGCTTTTTCCGCATCAGCAATTAGCCAGAGGGGTAATTGACTTATGTTTATAAACAAATACTGCACTCGCTCATTAAGAAATTCACTCCGTTGTCTTAAATCGCGTATTCTGACATATAATTGAATTCATAAGGGTCAGTAGCCTGTCCTGTCAACCAAGTAAGTAGAAGAATTTAAAGAAATTTTTGAAGGAGAGACGGATACAGTAGCAGATCCAGAAAAAAAATCTGGAGGAAGCACAAAAAAATTTTTGTCTCCTTTCTTTCCAAATTCATTTCAATTTACAAAATAAAGCAATCTTCTACAGCAGTGGTTCTCAACCTTTTAAAGTCGCACCCCGACAACAAAGGCTAACTTACGGTGGCGCACCCCCCCCCTCACATTTTTCAGCATACATTCAGTTTTTTAATCTTTAACAATGAACATTTAGTCGAATTTTCTACAAAATAATGTTATCAGTAAAGTTTGAATGAACATTTTAAGCGAAAATGGATATTTTTTGAGTAAAAAATAGCAATAAGATGATTTTTTAAAAAACATGCATCACTACTTGCTCTTTGGTTTTTCGCGCGCCCCCTGCAAACGCTCTGGGAGTCCGAAAATGGGCGGATACTGATATTGTGATTTCTAGAAAGAAAGGACAAAATGATGGCTGCGACCCACAAAGCAACACAAAATTCGCCTTTCATTACATCATGCGTTTAAGTTTGATTTTAATACAGCATAACTGAATATGTAACTAAGCAACATGTGCACCTTCAGTCTAGAGTCTGCTTTTTATTCTTGCAAATTCACTTCCTACAAATACTGCGGGTAAAGCTACATCTAAACCAAGGAGCTGCTCACAGTACAGAAAATCACAATGCATGTCATTCCAATTCTCGCCTTAGAAATCAGATCAATGCACAAACTCGTCTTCTGTGTTAGTGAATGTCACGTGTTTTCCCCGACAGGCAAATTAATATCCTATATCTCCCGGCAACAAATCACAGGTGGACGTTGTTTGACACGTTGGCCGAGAATCAACCTGTGCACAGGTAATAAAAAAGTAATAAAAATGCAGAACATTTCCTTTCTAGCAAAAATACCGTGACGAGCTCAAGTCAAAGTCAGACCTCCTTTCTTCTCGAGGACTATGTGAGAAGCATATTTCTGTAGTGTACCTCTTCTAACTGCACTTTAAAAAACCACAGAAGCCCAATAAAACCGCCTGTACGTTTTAATTTCTTTTTTGGTATCTTTACACAAGTGGGATCAAAGCTTTAAGTTCTGCAATTTTTCGCCAACCAAGTCGCAAACAACTTCTGACTGAATATTGCCAACACCAGATGGTTCAGTCGGTTGCTTTTGTCGTTTAATAAAGTACGGGAGAGAATGCTGATACTTTTTTTTTTCTAAGCAGGATTGTATAACAATGGAAATATAGCAAAATCGTCATAGCATTCGCTAATTAGTCTGCATTTCCAGACCTTATCAGATGACTTTGTCTGGTCAAGGTGCTTATATATATTTGGCAGGTTTGCAGTTTTGAGCATCTCTAACACTCTGAGTGAAGAATAGAATTTGGACCGTAGTACTGTGACCTCTTCTGAAAGCATATTGCTCAGCTGGAATTCAATTATTTGATAATAGATGATGCGTTAATCTCCTCAATATTTTTCTTTAATCAGCTTGCATGTAATGCAATGCATGTGAGAGCGATAGGACGGTAGCTATCAACGGAACTGGCTTCCTTGTCAGGTTTGCGAATACGAATGATAATGGCAGATTAGCATTGCCTTGGGGATTTCCCAGTGTCCAAAACAAGTTAAAATGGTGTAAGAGCCTTTTCCTGCCAGGGTTACCAAGATGATCAAGAAATTGACCATGAAACCCATTTGGTCAGGGAGACTTAGTCAGGTCCTAATTAGGAAGAGCGTAAGATAATTCTGTTGCAGTAAAATCATCATGTATATCATGCATATCTATAATTAACATCGGAATCGAATCGATAACTAGGCCTATATTACTCGTTTCTGAAAATTATTTTGCGCAACTAGTAGCTTCAAATTTAAAAGTATCACGGCTGCCAATTAGAAGCAGTGCAATTTTGACAAACGTCATGGTGCCCATGACGTTTGGCATGGCTCTCATTTAACTGACAATGTGGATTTAAGCTCTCATTTAACTGTGTGTGCATGTGCATGTTATATGAACTCAAGAACCGCATATTGCTTAAGTTGTACAGAAAATCACTATGCATGTCTTTCCAATTCTCGCCTTAGAACTCAGATCACTGCACAAACTTGTCTTGTGTGTTAGGGAAAGTCAGTGAGAGCATGTAATTGCTTTCAAGTTATTTAGAAGGCAACAGTTTGATTTATAAATATGTGAATTTTTGGAAAAAAGATGAATGGAGAAAAAATTAATGATCTCCAGGGAGGAAAAAGGAAGAGAGAATGTATTAATGTCTTAATATTAAGTTAATATAAAGTAACAGGGATGGCACTATTGAACGGACATTTTTAGTATTTGCCTAGAATGGTGCGTATCAAGGGCTTACGACATTCAAAATTTTCTGCCCTTCCACCTGTAACATAGAAGAGCATTTCCTGTATTTGACACACACAAAAAAAAAGAAAAAGAAAAAAAAGGGAAGGAAGAAAAGAACAGAAAAAGAAAACATTTCAGGGTCGTTTTTGAATGCTGAGAAAATTAGAACTTGTTCTTCCCACCATAAGGGTAGTCACATTAAAGGTAGTCACCATCTTCTAAGGGTAGTCACATTAGACATGTTCTATTGTATACATATAAAACGAGGGAACTGTTCTCCAGCCTTTATTGTAGCGATGAAGAGTCAATAAAATTTGCCCCGCCTTCTGTTTAAAAACGAAAGCTCTATCTTATTTTTGTAAGTAGAGAAATTATGTTTAGCCCAGAAGGATTCAATAAATATTGGTGTATATATATTTGTATAAATAACGTACACTAGTTTACTATATGCACTACTGCTTTTTTAAATTTCAGTTCATGTGAAGATTTGCAATAGTTCTTTAAACTTCCCTAATCCATAGTATATCTAGCTCAGGGGGGGGGTGAAGCCCCAGACCTCCCCTCCTTGGATCCGCCACTGCTTATAGGCTCTTTTGGGTGATTGGAATCGGTTTAAAAGTAAAACTTAAAATACAACATAATTAGTAAAATTATTACTTAACTGTAAAATATAATAATATAAATTTGCTATTTAGTGTCGATAAAAACACTGAAATTGAACTTAGGCCTTAAGTCTTTTTCAAAGTCCTCATCAGCTAAATTTATATTATCAGTCTGAGAAAGAGTGTCAGAATAAAAGAAAATAGGACGGGTTAATTTCATCCAACTGGACTAAAACATTACATGTGAGTTAATCTGATCAAAAGGATCAATTGGGGGCGGACAAAAAAATTTTTGACCCAAAATAAGGGACGCCCTAACATATAAATATATGAAGCATTTTCGCTACATTTTAATGTTGACGAGGCTGTTCTTGGACTAAAACTTATTTTATTTACTGTTCAATAAAGTAAAACATTCACTAAAGTACACAGTAAAAGACAGTCGTAAATACAATCGGAACGGACACTATCCAGAGCTAAATTACATATCTTAACAGCAATCGTCCAAAATATGCGAATGCTCCTGTCCTTTTGGCAAGAGAGATATTTACTCGCTTACTGACAGCCTACATCAGAACCACGGGTTCACCTGAGAAGAAACATGGCAGTTCCATTGGCTGTTTACTTGGGTGTCCCTTATTTAGGGTTTTTTTTTTCTGAAATTTTTTGTCCGTCCTTGAAATTGATCCTTTTGATCAGATTAACTCACATGTAATGTTTCAGTCCAGTAGGATGAAATTAACCCGCGCCGACCTGAGCCAGAATTCCTTTCTTTTATTTTGTCTTAATTCTATGAATTGATCACTTATCAATAATAAGCTGTTAAGTGCTATTATCAAGTGCTTCTAATAATGGACGAAGACCAAGAGACTAATAACAAGCAGAAAAGGATCGCTACCGCAAAGAGCGATAATGGCTTTCATCTTTCACATTCTCTCTCAAGTTGGCGCCTGTTAAAAGATGTTTATCGACCCAAAAATTTGTGTGGGCTAATCTTTAAGCAATGGCGGGCATTTAAAAATTTAAAAGTTAGAAAATAAGGAACACCCCATTATCCATACATAAACGTTAATAATCATGAATGCACATATTCATAGGGTTAGACAGTAGATCTGGAGCTACTACACCAAGGGAAATTATATTAGCAGGAGCGTAGCCAGGGGGGGGATATCGGGATATATCCCCCCCCCCCCGAAATTTTTGGGTTAGTGATGAAATTCCGTCTATTTATACACATATAAGTTTATACCCCCCCCCCGAAAATTTTTCCAGGCGCATATCCCCCCCCGAAAAATTTTCCTGGCTACGCGCCTGTATATTAGCAGGATTTTCGACTGAACCATAGTGTGTGTATTTAGAATAGGCGCGTCAAGGTTGCAAGATTTCCCCCATTTTTTTCTCTTTCCCCTCTTGGTTCCGTCAATACGGGAGGATGGACGGAAGGAGGGACAGATTTCCTACTGGTGGGCGTTTTCCGTTTTCCAGATCTCCCTTCGGGTCGCGTATAGACAGCTGTCACGGAGTATGGATTCATTTATCACTAAAGGACTAGAAAAGCGCTCTTCGCCGCAAAAAGTGCATGGGATTAGAGGGATGAAGAAAGAAATATACATGTATTTTAGACATTTGCGGTTTTATACTTTTTGGATCAAATTAATAGTAGTAGCATGATTATTATTTTTTTTTTCTATAGTGATACACTGTGACACATTTCAGATCTTGAGATAAGACTCAATTTCTTTCATAGATTTTTCAGGAAAGGTAAAAATTTGACTGGTTTTTTTTTTTTTTTTTTTTTTTTTTAAATGGAGCATTTCCCTATGCGCAGGAAAAATCAAATTTAAAATGCATGTATACTTATAGTTAAATATACTTAAAATTGCAAATGAAGTGAAATATATTTTTTACAGAATGAAGGATTTCTTTTAAAAATAAGTACATATCTAGTATTTTTTTTTTTGTTTGGTTTCAAATTGTAATTTAAAAGATCATGATTACATATGTATATTAATACATACGATTGTAAACATTTTAAACGTTTTTCTCGTCCAGGTTTAATATGAAT
Source organism: Cheiracanthium punctorium (assembly GCA_038373885.1). Taxonomy (NCBI): domain Eukaryota; kingdom Metazoa; phylum Arthropoda; class Arachnida; order Araneae; family Cheiracanthiidae; genus Cheiracanthium; species Cheiracanthium punctorium. The sequence continues at coordinate 50,697 of JAWZYV010013264.1, read as the reverse complement.
CCATTTATATTAACACCAGTTACAACTTGGAAAGTTTCATTAAAATAAGACACATACAGAGAAATTTGGTTGTTATAGACAGTTTATGAAAAATTATTTTTGAGTAAGCACGGTTTAAAGTTACCTTACTGTTTTTAGCATAAGTTTCAGTAACCTAAGTTTAATTTGTACTTTTTATCTTTTTTTAAAATAAGAACTCATTTATTTATAACTTAGTTTTTCAGGATTGTATTTGTAAGGCGCGCTAACTTGAGCAGATTAATTTATCTTACAAATCTGCCTTTTTTAAACATAATTAAGCCATAATTTTTAAAATTTTAATTTTGAAATATTCCACTTTCTTGTTTACGACGCTTTTTAATTTTTAAAATTTTCATTAAATAAATTGCACATACTATATGATTGTAAAACTTATTTTATTTCATTACTAGCTGAAGTACCCGTCCTTGACGGCAAATTTCCAAAATTTCCAAATGCAAATTTCCAAAAAGTAAGAACTTTCGTCAGCATGGTAGGAGTACACAGAATGGATGTAGTATGTTGCCAAAGTAAAGAAAGCGAAGTTATAATTTTTATGTATGTACATTCATAATCACTTTTAAATATTTTACTGGGGTGCGCGTAAATTGATCTTTACATTCCTTTCCAAAATTCTGCACCCCCTCCTTATTCGGTTGGAGTTTAAAATATTATTAAAGAATGTTTGTCATGCAAAATATTATTACAAAAAAGAAAACAAGCGTTTATTTAACATTCATGAGATTTAATAAAATCTCACTCAACAAAAATCAGCTAATAGCAAGCATAAATCGACGAAATTTGACAACACATTTTAGAAAACTACAGTTTAGAATAGAGAGAGGGGGGCGCATTTTAGGTTGTAATTTAAACAATTGCACAAATTGGTGTCAATAAGCACAGAAGTAATTGAGATTTTCAATTGAATAAAAACTGAAAAGACCCACTCTTTACATCCTTAATCCTTTTATGACTCTCACCCCTTTTTGCAAATCTATAGAAATGTATATGAGAAAACATGACGCATATTATCTGATGAACATGGCTTGGAATACATATTTACAGTATTCCAGCTTCCTCAGTCGTCGATGGCCCACGACAATATGTTGGATTATGTCTACAGCAGTATGTGTATGTAAACCCTTGCTTGAACTTGAAGGTCTCCTTTTTAACAACTCGAAAACATATTGTACGGCAATCACATTGTGTTGAAGTGCAACTGTTTATGTCGGCATCCTATGCTGGCATTCAGCATCGCAGGGTGCAACGATACACTAGTGTACTGGTAATTCTTACCATACTACTTTAATGATTTTTATACACAATAGGCTTTTATAAGCTCGTCTTTGCACGTTCGTGTGTGCCTGCTTCATATTACCCTTTACTTAGGCTGTCATATGACTAATGATCTCTTTCAAGTACTTGTTAAACATCTTTGCCGCTTCGTGTGTTAGTTGTTTGACAAACGACTACGACTCTTTTGTACACAGCACGTTTACACCATAGATCTTCTGTTCTATGGTTTGCACTAAAATGGTACTTTTTTTTATGAATACATGGGATGCACTTAATAGAGTATAGTGGATTTTTCTGTTTGGCTTGTCTACTTAAAAGTAATTGAAAGAATATTCACAAAAGCAGCGGTAGAGTTGAAAGGAGTAACTTATCTGATTCTTTCGATTTATTCTGATCGTTCGGCGTTCTTGAAATAAATATTTTTCAGGCATTGCTATATTACAAAACAGCTTTAAGCACATGCAGTGTTGTAGTCCTAAGAAAAAAAGTGGGGGGACGCACATTTTTGACGAAATTTTACCTAAACTTATCGAATTCATTAAATGTAATTATTCCTTAAAGAAAAAGAACCAATAAAACTAATTTAACCATCATTTGTTTATTAGTTAATTAAAATGAGCTTATTGTTAAATTATTGATTACTTGTTAATAATCTAAACTAAGTCTTTTTGATTAACCGTGTAAGCTACTTAATTTGTTGTTGCAAACACGTATATCGGATTTGTGTGCTTGGCTCGAAGCCCTCTTATAAATCCTCGTCAGAAGAACAGCACAAGGGGGGGGATGCCCTCCGTGGTGGTCTTTCTAAGGGGTCCTAACCCGTATTCACGCTAAGTTTCGGAAAGAACCACGAAAAACTCCGAACTGTTACGGACGCGCGATGGGAGCTACTTAATTTTTTCTATTTACATTTATCAACAATCCATTGTTGTTGTTGTTATTGTGAACACATATAGCGGATTTGTGTGCTTAGCTCAAAGCCCGCTTATAAATACTCCTCAGAAAGACCACACAAGGGGAGGTGCCCTCCGTGGAGGTCTTTCTAAGGGGTCCTAACCCGCATTTACGCAGTTTTGGAGAGAATCACGGAAAACTCCGAACGGTTAGTCGACGGACGCGCAATGGGACCCGAACCCGGGACCTTCACACTTCACCCATACCATTTACAGTAACATAAATACTGTGCCATGATGAAGCAACAATCCAATGTCACTCAAAGTGACAGATTTTCTTTAGGATTGGTACATGACTATTCGCTATCCCGATTTTCATATAAAAGGAACATATAAAAGGAAATAACTTTCTTAGTGGAGCAAAGTGAAGATCTCACTATAAATATAATGAGCAGATGTTCTTTATTTTCGAGGACGCCTTGACTACTGAAAGCAAATATTTAAATACCAAGAACACTATGAATAGTAATTGTTCCTTCAATGAAAACAAAACTGTTTCGTCTATAAAAAAAAACTTTAAAATAGAATACTGTATTGCACTAGTTTCTGCTTTTATTTGACTTTTAAAAATTAACTAGCTGCCTCAAAATAGAAATTTTGGTCACGTTACTATAAATAATTACTATAAACATTAGGGTGATAAATACAAAAATATTCTGCAGCATTTTATTTGAAAAATATGTAGTGAAATTTACGATCGAAAATTAAAAAATATGATTGAAATATTTATTATCCTACATAAATATTATCATCGAGCTACGCCATTTCACTTTGCATCTTACCTAAATAATCTTTTTTTTTTTTTTTCTTTTCCTCCTACCTCTGCGAACTCAAACGCACGTAATCGCCATCAATCATACCAGCAAGGTTGAAAGCCTTGAAAGCTATTTGCTGAACAAGCTGTCACTCAAACTACGCAAAGAGGCTTTACCGCCAATTAACCCAGTCCTCAACTCGAGGGTGGGGATTACGAATCACATGACCTGGTGGTCGACGCAAAGCATGGAGATTTCCTATCTAGTCCTTAAAAGATCTATGGTTCCGTCAAATCTCAGTTTTTCCGCGCATGATTTCGTTATCACAAGAAAAACGTACGCGATAAATGGGAGAAAGCTGTCGGGTCTCCTTAACTGATGTATAAGGAAAAAAAAAGAGTAGGACCGCCCTCTCCCATTCGCGACGAGGGGAAAAATATGACCTTAAAGCGCCTATTCTACATACACAAAGTAGAGCGTATTTTCATTCTTAATTTGGGCCAGGCGCGCACACAGGATTTTTGGCTGAGGGGGGTCCAACTTTTAGGGATGTTCCAGATTGACAAAAATCAGTGATGAAAGAACTCGTTTTAGATGGAATTCATCAAAACTCGTCCCATTCAGTTCCCTAAGAATACACTACACAATACAATAGGAAGCAAAATAATAGTTTTACAGTTTTGAGAACAAGATGGTGTTTTATGTTGGCTTTCAGTTCGTTTTTGAAAAGTTGAGGAAAACGAGAAAAAAATTTCTTTTTTTATTTATTAGAACTGAAACTATTGCTACCTTTTTTGGAATCATTTTATTTACTATAGATATAGGGTAATAATCAATCGAAAAAGAAAAAATCAAAGCCAATGAGGGGGGGGGGTCCAGACCTCTGGACCCCCCCCCCCTTGTGTGCGACACTGATTTGGGCACAAGGAGTTGATCATCTTCACGTAATTACAGGGAAATATCTTGGTCTTTATCGAAGTTAAAGTTATTGTTGGATCACACCATATGTAGGGTCATACCGGGGTAAAATAAGATGCTAAAATGATTTAATCTGGCATGAAGTAACCTTACATAATTTAGAAATTATTAAATAATCACTTTACCTAAAATTGAATTATTAGTTATTTTATTTAAATTATTGAGTGACCAGGAATTCGGATTCGGGCAATTTTGAGTCACATATGAGGTAAATATGGGTCACCCTTTTTTATAGTAATGCATATCAATGGTAAATAAATATTCGAAATTATCATTATTTAGCACACAAACAGATTTTTTAATAATCTAATGTGTTGTATTTAAGAAAAAAATAATTAACTGAAATAATAAGATTATTTTTATGACCGTGTTACAGTTTGTTTATGCTCTAAGCCCTTAATTCCGGATAAAATATCTTGTAACTTTTCTAAGCTACGTTTATCCTGTTGCTACCAGCAACAAAGAGATTATTTCCATTTAAATTAGCTGGCCTGTAGAATATGCACTTGTTTTGAATTAATTCAAAAACATCTTGTTTGGGACAGTAAAAATTTCCGGCGCCATGTTCCAGAAATTTCATTTCTACTTTTTCCTTGTCCAGAATTTTAGTTATTTGCCCATTGTAGAATGAGCTATTATCATAATACACAGTAAAATATTTCTGCTCTTTAAGTACAGTATGAATTCCTTGTAGCAGCTTCTTAGCATTTTCTAAGGAGGAATTTTTTTTGTGTAACATTTTTATTGCAGCTTCTTCACTCTTATTTTCTTTGTCAGTAGACAGTTCTTTATCACTAAACAGTTCCAAATTAGCTCGTTTGGCATTTAGGAGACTGTCTATATCTTCATGGTCTGATTTTACTTTTTGAGCAAGGTTTCTCTTGATGTCTTTGTTTTTATGCTTCGGACCTTCTTTTTTTCTTCTTTCAATTTGATTTTTCTTCTATTTCTTTTTCTCTTGCAGGTACAAAGTCCAAGAAAGATTGATTTGTTATAACTGCCTAATTTCTATTAATTTGTCTTTTTATTTTGAGATTCAGTATTCGAGGTGTGTGCTTTAATTGCTGACTTTGTATTTTTTCAAAGCTGAGATTGATGTATGAGCCAGAAGGGTATGAAAATTACTGTTAAAGTATAATATCGTAATATAACAGTAAAGTATAACAGTCATAGTAAATACTAATGTTATTTATATAAAACTAAATAAAAAATACAGCTAAAATGTAAAAAAATATCACTGACCAAGAATTACACCAGTAAACTGGGAGATATATCAACATACTTTAAAAATTACTTCTAAAAATGATGAAGAAAAAGTGTATGCACGAATGAAAAGCCATTGCACTAGAGCATTTGCAATTAAAAAACAGCACTAACAAAATTGCTTTTCAAAAATGTTTCACGACACGAATCTAAAAAAAATTATGATTTTCAGAGACAATCTTTTTTGAAGATGGTTTTATAACAGTGTAAAAGTCTTTTTTTTTTCTCTTACTTGCTTCACAGTTACATTGTTTTTGAATTTGACATAAGAAAATAGAATGTATAAGGATGACTTGACATAATATTTAGCTGTTTTGTAAAAAAAATAAAATAAAATAATAGTACTATAAAGTTAGTAGCCACTATTCACCCCGAAAAAAGAGTGACCCATAAATCCCCCGCGTGACCCTAAATGTGATTAATTGCAATCTTAATGATGGAAACGATGCCTTTGTCACAGGTCTGGATAATAGCAATGCGGAAGACAATTCTAGGTGAGGAATTATCAGAGCCTGTGAAATAACCAGTCTTTTGTTTCATTAATAGGTTATGGTGTAGACTAATGAACTGGAGAATGTTTTATAAATTATTCTGTCTTATTTCATAATAGCTAAATATGTATGCTTGCTTCCTCCTATAGATTTTTTTGTACACTCCATTTTAAACAGGAAAATATTCATAATCAACACATCACGTTCAGGTATAAATCAGTTTTAGAAACATATATACTTATAAAAGAAAAGGGGGGAAAAAAGAATACGAAGGGAGGGGGGACAAAAAATTTTGACATTATTTATGTACAGCCCCATATCGGTATTGTCAAAGATTTACAACACAATTTTTTACATATTTTCAAGTAAAAAGTAGTAAATTAAAACGTGTATTTTTAAACATGTTAAAATAATCTGCCATTGTTTTCTGCTTTTTTGATTTATTTTTTTTATTACCGAAGATCGTGTAAACAGTATGCATATATTATGTATAAATAAAATATACAGTGTCTGCTTGACTAGTTCATCTCTATATTTCTAACTACTACATACACATACGCAAATACATTGACTGCTGAGTTGCGGTTAATCTGAAGAGACAGTTATGTAAAACTAAATTTTTATGCATAGAGCATTGGCAGCAGATTAGGGTTGACAATAATGATTTACATGTCAAACCACAATCATATAATCCAAGTGCAAAATTCAGTATTTACCCTCTCGAGAGACTGACTAATCCATTTTCCTCGGATAACAAAATCCCTGAGAAACTCCTGAAAAGAAACTTTTAGCCCAACTTACTGTTTGTGTTTGCTATGTGATTTACAAAAAAGCACACAATAGAATGTCATCTTGGGTAAGTGACCAGGCGTCCTGCTTTTGGCGGGACTGTCCTGATTTTTACCAATATGTTCTGGTCCCCACAGAACTCTAAAATGCCCCGCTTTTCCACTCCTGTCCCGCCAAAGTCCTGCTTTATGAAAAATAAATAAATGTAAAATAAATTGAGAATAAATTCACATGAAAATGATTGTGTTATTTATAAAGTTTTTTGTTACTTGTATTTAGCACCAGATTTTTTTTTAATTGATGAAAATGATTGTTTTATAATATGTATTAATACATACCTATAATCAATGGAAATATGGGTTACAGCCATACCTACCCAAGGGATCTAGGCCGGGATTGCCCTCCGTCGGGGACTTTCTAAGTGTTCCAACCCGTATTTACACGAAGTTCCGGAGAAAACCACGGAAAACTCCGAACGGTTAGGTCGGCGGACGCGACCTGGTTTCGAACCAGGCACCTTCCGTCTCCCAGTTCAAAGCGCTAGCGTTAGGCCACTGATCGGGTTATAATCAATGGATGGTGATTCTATAGTTATTGTTAGAAAGCAAACTATTTTGGAAAGTTATCCAAAAATTAACAATAAAATTATTTAAAAGTTTAAGTGTATAGAATAGGCCTATTTTATTTGTATATTTGCTATATTTTTCAACTCAATTTTCTCATAAAAGTAGAAGATAAAATTATGTGAAGAAAATAAAATCTTGGGGAAAGGGGATTGTTCGAGATTGATTTTCACCCCTTCCGACTCTGTGTTTTAGAAATGTCCTGATTTTCGTTTCAGAAAAAATGGTCTCTTTAATCTTGGGTGGAAGTAAAAATAATTTGAAAAATTATGCCGGCAAGTTCGAATAATCCGCGTTAGAAACGCGTGAGGAATGGAATGTTTACCAGTATATTTACCTTCCTTAGTAGCGCCCTCTATGGGTGGTTTTATTTTTCCAAACGGACAAGTCTTAGCTCGGCGTGAACAGTTCTGTTTTATATAGGAGGTCTTGGATTGGACAAACTCTTGATTCGCCCCAGGACCGATTGAGAGGGGGGGTGACCTTCCCTGCCGAGTAAAGGAAATTAATGTAAAAGATCCTATATTACTCCCATGAATGGATATCTGAATCTTCCTCCCCCACCCACAAAATTTCATTAATCTGTCTCTGCAATAGCCTTGCTTGTACTATTTCATATAGTAGTAGTGTGGCGGCACGATCACCTCCGCGCACACAACATCCGGCAATTGAAGGCTGGTCGAACGGGTACTTTTTGGCAGGGCCGGATTGCTCCTCATTCTACCATCCATAAGTCCCTGGGTTCAAACCCAGCTCTCGCCCCACGCTTTCCCCTTCAAGTTTTTTGGGGAATCAGAACACACCTTGGAATTCTGATTTGATTCGACTCTATAAAGTGTTATAGAAATTTTAACCATTTCAATCGATTTTTCGCTCATATGTAATCATTTAAATTTAATTTTAGACTACCCTTTTGCAAATTTCTGTCCGATTTATCGATTAATATCTGCTAGTACATTTTTTTAATGTCATCGCTAGAAGCATATTAATTCGTACAAAATCTAATTATGATCGGAAAAATTCTGTTGTGTGTTGTTCCCCCACTTAAAAATATGGAATTAAGTGAAAGACCATTGATCGATTTCGTAGAAACATCGAAAACGACGGGAAGGGAGGTGAAGAAGTGTCTTGTCGAAAGACAGCGTAATGCACTTCGTAATAAATGATTGCTAAAAGTGTTTTGTTGAATTTGACAAAATTTGTTTGGTTAAACAGTTTGGTAGTTTTCTTTTGTTCATTTGACAAAAGTTTGTTTGATTCAACCAAATCGATTTAACAAAATGCCTTTTAAAATTAACAAAAACGTTCCGTTAAAATCAGGACCACTCACAATCTTTAACAATCAATTTTTGTATGCGTCAATGGGAGGTGCGAGGCAGACAAAAGATCAGATTTTTCAAAAACAGGTAGCAACGTCCATTTTATTAATAAATTGAGCTATGGGTTGTATTACATCTCCTTCATCCAAGGCACTGTTCGCTTTTAAGCCCTGGTGTCTTTTTCCGGAGGTCGTCCCAACCCCCCGTTTGTGTTTTGTGCTCTCAATACTCTTGAATGATGTACAGATTTAACTCCATGGCAATGTTTTTTGCAATTCAAGCTGGCTAATTGTACCATACCACGGATATTCAGGAGTACAAAGCCGTTCGCCTGAATTAATCTCCCCAGACCACACCGACAACAACAAATGAAAGGTATGCTAATCGATTAGGGGTTTACTGAGTTACTCGAAAGTTCCTGAAATAAGTCTAATTATTTCATTGAAATTTACATTTTTGTTTTAATTTCTTTGTCTGTATCCACATAGTTTAAAACAACTCAGCGTCGGATTTGTCAGGCAAAGTAAAGCGTCAGAATCACATCCGTCTTCATAATAAAATAAAATAAATATGTATTAAAAATTGATAGCTCAAATAACGAAATGCTTTTTTAATTATAGATGGTTCTAATGCTTGTATTACTATATATTTAATTCGTTTTGCTCTTATCCCGAGTAATCTGTTTTATTTTTTATTTCGATTTTAGATTAAGTTTCGATGTTTGCATACTTCTCCCCAAAAATGGCCCCTGCTGCTTAATGAGCGCTTTCTCATGGTTCAAATATTTTTCGCGATTAGTTGTGATTTTAATTAGTATTAAATCTTAAACCATACACCGAAACAGGTAATAATTTATCGAGTCGCATTTACCATATTCTTTAAAAGTATTTTTACATTGTTTAATTTATCTATTTATGTATTTAGTATGCATAAAAAATGTTTCGCTCATTTAAAATAATTATTTCAGCTGTTCCTCACAAGAAACGCTTTTTTTTTTTGCCGATATATATTGGTTGATTTTATGTATAAGTGGTAAATATTCACCCAAATTTTGGCATTAAATTGTTTCGAATGCGACTACATAATAGAAAAACACACTCATCATGAATTTTGAATAATCTGACTGTCTTACTAAGTTTGTCTTATGCGGAGGAAAAAACCTGACTTTGAAGTTGATAAAATTAAACTTGTAGATAGAGGAGAGGAGGTGATTATGGAATACCATTTACATTTCTAACTGTAACTTCATAGATTTTTAAATAAAATCCCCCAAAACAGCATGAGTACATCCTATAATTAATCGTAATGAAATGTCAATTGCAAAGAAATACACAATTTATTTTGTTGTTATAGAAAAAAATATTTTAAAAAAAAGTTACGAATGGAGCATAATATGGAATAGTCGGGTAATATGGAATAGATGGTTTAAACCGATGAAAAGCAAATCATATTGCTTCATATATAGTTATTTGTTATTATAAAACAAATTTTTATGTTTTGTAGTTCAAATTATATTGGACTCCAGTGGCGTAGCCAGAAAAAATTTTTAGGGGGGGGGGGGTTTAGGCACATACTTAATGAACCACAGCCGTGCATTTGATCTCAAGATTGGGGGGGGGGCACAAATAGAGAAAAGTTGACCAACCTATATTAAAAGTAGTTCTGTTTTAAAAGTTATTCTACTGTTGCATTTTTATTTTACAAAATAAAAAATATTTTTAACGATCAAACATCGTACAAAATAGGCACCAGTAAGTGGCACGATATTACAACAGCAATATTTGGCCTTCCGATGTTCACTTGTTCACTGCATTTATTAATTTCTTTTAGCATGAGCTTAAATATATAACTCTGAGCTGAAATGCAGGAATCGTACTTGCTTTCAGTACTCATTAACTAACTTTTATATCCAGAAAAACAGACAATATGGGGGGAGGGGGAGAGAGTAAACCTTATGAAATAATTTTCAATTACTTATAAAGTATTCGGTTAAATATACACATAAACAAATTATTAATTATGAAAAAAAAAACGTTCAATTAAAAGACGGTTTCAGTCTATCAATTTTGCTCCCCACTCTCCGATTGAATTTTGTCAATAGATTCCATCTGCCTCTGTCTTTTATAAACTATAAATTGATACCGAATTTTTTTTAAAGTCAGTTGTGATAGATAAATAAATAAAACTGATCAATAAAAAGGTTTTGAGCACAGAAAATGAAAATTGTAAGTGTGCGTTTTTAAAATAAAATATCTTTAAAATATCAGCTACATCAATCTTTAAAATATCAGCTCACAAAAAATTATTCTTAAAATATCAGCTACATCAAAAGTTATACTTTCATTAATTTTTTAGGATTTAGAAAATTTAAAATGTGCTCTTAAAGCAAACGTAGTTCATATTTTATAACTTCTCCAAAAATTATTTTTCGATTTGCTTTGCTTTTTAATTCAGAACGACACAATTCTAAAAATTTCCAAGTTAAAATTTATTTATAAGTAGAAAAGAGCAAAGAAAAAAAAAGAAAATACATGGAAGAAATTAATTCAATACTATTACAAAAATCGTAAACGCAGAGATTTTTTTGACATTTCATCTAATACTTCCTCTGCAGAAATTGGAATTCTCCTGTGAACATACAACAGTGCCAAGCCATTTAAGCGGCTTTGACTTGTACTATTTCTTAAATAGTTTTTTTTTAAATCTTAAACTGGAAAACGATCTTTCAGTGGATGCTGTTGTTACAGGCAAAAGAATCAAAAGCTTTAACAGTCTGTATACGGATGGGAAAATATTTTTATCACAAACTGCTAAAGCGTCTGTTGCATTGCGAGGACAGGTTTCTTCACGCAATAGTTTTTTGTACCAAAGAGTAATTTCCCCTATGACAGTGGATAACGGTACATTGATGTCACTGTTTTAGATACTGACAAGCAGTTGTATTTTTTCTTCATCTTCATGTGTAAGCATGCCCTTACAATCTCGGGACACCAGAACTTGAAATGATTTAAAAATGTTTTTATGGGCAATAAACCTTTCTTCGAGTTGCATTATTATGCTGTCGATGAAAGGTATAAACACAGATCTCTTATAATACTCTTCGGTATTTTCTGAAACGATATTTGTTCTGTGCTGTTGCCGATTGATAACTCGAGGAGTTTCTATATTTGTTCCTAATATACCTCCAATGTGTTCTACCTTTTCGTACATAGATTTTAGTTCATCTTCGCTACTTCTTAGGTCTTTAAAATGTCCTCAACACATTCTATCGCCTTACATAAATCCATATTTATGGTCAGTGTACATACGTTGCTAATGGGAATTCTTTTTTTATGATTGATGCCGATTGATAACTCGAGGAGTTTCTATATTTGTTCCTAATATACCTCCAATGTGTTCTACCTTTTCGTACATAGATTTTAGTTCATCTTCGCTACTTCTTAGGTCTTCTTCGCTACTTCTTAGGTATTGAAAAAATCAATAATTTTTGCTATAGCATTTCTAATCGTACTCTGTTTGCATGCATCTGACAAACAAAGATTTAAGTTGTGAGATGAACAGTGTACATACGTTGCTAATGGGAATTTTTTTTTAATGATTGTTGCCGATTGATAACTCGAGGAGTTTCTATATTTGTTCCTAATATACCTCCAATGTGTTCTACCTTTTCGTACATAGATTTTAGTTCATCTTCGCTACTTCTTAGGTCTTTAAAATGTCCTCAACACATTCTATCGCCTTACATAAATCCATATTTATGGTCTGGAGGTACTTGCTGAGAGGTAGCGTGAGACTGAAAACTTTCTCAGCAGTAATTAAACCGACTATAAATTCACTCCGTTGAATGGCATGGAGTAAAATTTGGGCATCGGATGAAGTTTTATCTCGCCAGTTTACTGCCATTTCCTCCAATGTTAAGGATATGGGATGCTCCAAGAATACATGAATCGAGTCATGCCGTTGCACCCATCGGGTTGGACACAAAGATTTTAGTTTTTTTGAAGGAGCATTTTGATCGATATCGTTCTCCAATGCTGTTCGACGCTTTGGGGTATTGAAAAAATCAATAATTTTTGCTATAGCATTTCTAATCGTACTCTGTTTGCATGCATCTGACAAACAAAGATTTAAGTTGTGAGATGAACAGTGTACATACGTTGCTAATGGGAATTCTTTTTTTATGATTGATTGTGTACCTCTAAATTCCCCACTCATAGCACTTGCGCCGTCATACCCTTGGCCTCTTAAATTGTGCATCTGAGCTCCGGAGTTTTTCAGGCCGTTAATAATTGTGGAAGCTAACCCTTTTCCTGTAGCATCGTACACAGGTAAAAACTACAAAAAATCTTCAATTACTTTTTCATTTTCCAGGTATCTGGCACACAATGACATCTGCTGAATACCTTCTGTGTCAGTAGTTTCATCCGCCAAAATGCTGAATCCTTCAGAATCATTAATTTTTTGGACTACTTTCCGTAAAATTATACTACCACATGCTTCTATAATATCATTTTGTATTTCTGGGCTAGTATATTTGGCGTTTATGCTACTGCATTTTAAATGATCAAATAACGATTTATTCCCCGCATCACAGCGCATCTTTAGTAAAACTCTGAAGTTGCCAGTATTATTCTCTTCGTCATCTAAAATATTTCCCATTTCCTTGTGTCCTCTTAAAGATAACCCTTGCCTTCCACAAAATATTATTGTCTCGATGATTGGTTTGATGTTACTACGATTTTTCATTATTTGCTCTTGAACTCCCGAGTTTATGCATATATCAATTGATTTTTTCTCTCCTCCTGCGAAAGAAAGGAAAGTCTCGGAGTCTGACACTCATTTTTTATGATAAGCTGTTATTTCATGACCATCAAAATCTTCGATGGCTTTTTTCCAGTTATCAAACTTTTCGGACACTAGCTTTCGTGGTGGAATCCCGCTATTACCAACACCTAAAGGTGGAAAAAGGGCACAAAATTTGCAAAATGCGCCGTTTTCTGACGGTGAATATGTAAGCCACTTCCACCGTAAAAGCCATCGGTGTTGAAATTTTAAATTTCTTTTTCCAGTCGCGGGAAAAGTGTAATTTGCAGGGGGTGTCCATGGATTTTGAAGTAATTCTTCTCTTTCTGCATCCGAAAGCTGAAAAAAAAAAGATGCCTTAAGTAACTTGAATTTCTTTCTTTCTTAATCTCATTAATCCGTTTCATTGCTTGTTGATTTAATAATAAGTTGCTAAAATACAGCGTTTTTTAATGATTACAATTAATTAAAAATATTATTTATTTTTCGTAATTTAAAGAAAAAATGCAATAGCTAATTTGCCTTTTAGGCTAACCATTTCTAGGGGTATTTATCCCACTTTATGGAAAACAGCCTCAGAAATTTTGAGAACCGCTGCTGTGAACGAGAGTTTTCCAACCAATGGTCGGCGCTGGTCCGTGTGATTTTTTATTGCCGATCAAAAAAAAAAAAAAAAATCTTAACTTTAATGTCACTTTCTTTTAATTATAACATTTGATTTAATAAATAAAAATATTTGGGGGGTTTTTTTCTGTCGTTGCGAGGCGATGGGAATAATGCTATTCATACTCAAAGGTTGTTTGTCAATATAAACACACAGGTAATTATTTTTAAAATAGCGTCCCTGAAAGAATTTCCATTGCACAATGCTCAGTGATACTTGCAATAAATATTTATTTCTTGGAGTACCAATAAGTTTGTTGTTTCAGGTTCAGAGAAAGTCTTTAAAATGTAAAATCCATCCCCTCTTTAACATACTTATTAAAACCTAAAATATTTAAGCAGGAAAGTCTAAAATATTTTACTATATCTAACGGCAGAAAGAGAAAAAAAAAATCTTAAACAAAATAACAGCAAAAAGGAAGTGCTTTGTAAATATGTGTTCATCGAAATATAGAGATTTGTCACTTAAAAGATGTTTTTAATATACTTTCTGATTGCTTCCCAGTGAGAGAAGAATGATTTAAGCCAAAGCAGCATTTTAAATGATAAAAATAAATATCTTAGGGTAACGTGAGTAATCCTGTAACTATGCATAATCAGTGGCGGATTATTGCAAGTTTGTCGGGGGGGGCGGATAGTTTGTCAGTGGGGGCGGTTAGTTAGAAGATTGACATATGCATCCATTTTATGGAAGTAAAATAGGATCTTTTACATTAATTTCTTTCTTCTCGGGGGGGGGTGGTCGCCCCCTCCACCCTCCCCTTTAATCCGCCCTTGTGCATAATTACCGTCGTCATTTTTCACTGTGATAACTGATTGAATATTTATCAGTTTAATCGCCTATGTTTAGGTTAGCAATTGTGTACTGGTAGAGGAATTTCGAAGCCCCCTTCCTCTCCACTGATATTTACTTTAAAAAAAAAAAAAACATTAGTGGCTCCGTTCACTATTGTTATGTGGGAATGAGATCTCTAGAAGCAGATTTTCGTGCAGACAGGGACCCCACACAGCTGTAAAAGGACCCACTGATACTTTATTTTTATTTATTTATTTTGAAAGGCTACAATTTTCAAAAAAAGCATTTATCACTCTGACCAAATGACATTGGTAATTACGGACAATTCTCCACATTCATCGTAAAACACATACTATAAACATTTTATTGAGCTCATGATAGAACAAAAATTAATTGTTAAAAGTGTATTTATTTATTAAATGTAGGATTTTCGTTGGTAAACACATTACTTTACTAAAATTTTAAAATATATTATGCTTAAGTACTTTCAACTTAATTTAGAACATGTTTTTTACTTTTACTATATTTCTTAAACAAGCGAAAGCATATGCTTATAGTCATTTCTCTTTTTAAATGCTATTTTAGTAGTTAGTAGTAGTTTAACATACAAACAAAAAAAAAAAGTAAAAGAGAAAATTTTCAGTTTTGAAAAACGATTTGTCAAACTAGGATTTTTTAGTAATTTTAACCAACAAGACACGACATATAAATAAAAACAATGCAAAGCAGTATATACTATACAGGCGTAACTTGGTGTGTTTTATGAGTTGATATTCCTAGAATAGGTTTTCCCAATCTAACTCCCACACACTTACGCCAATGATTACTTAAGTAAGAAAAAAAATTGAATGAATTCTTACCTTCTTGCCAATGCAATCGCTTATGTTATTCTCATGGTAATCCTTCTGCAAAACATTTTGTCCTTCAGTAGTACCAGAGGCATTCGCATTACTTTCTGTTTCGAATTCATTTGAAACCTCTTCAAGATTTTCTAAAATCTCTGCGGATCTCGCCGGTTTTTTAGGTTCAAAATATGATTTTATTGATAACATTTTTCTCTTGGAAATAATTTGTTGAAAAACCAAAATTCTTATACAACAGAAAATTACTTTCCTTAGTAGCAATAACCCATCGGTCGATGAGAGGCGGGTGAGTTAAATCCGAGGAGAAGGAGCAATGGCCGATCACGGCTTTTCATCCAAAAAAGGGGAAATTTCATCGGCAACTGGTACAAAATGTCCGCTCGGGGAGCCATAAAGCCGATCATTGTTGCCCGATGACTCCGATGAAATAACGAAAAGAAACCGATAAACTGTTTAAAATATAGTTGTTAATAAAAAATAAACGACTGGCAGCAAAATTTTCAAAAAATGTCCGTTCTGTTTATTATGTTTTCGTTTTTTGTATGCTAAATTTCCGTTTTTCTGGAAAAAAAAAAAAAAAAAAATTCTTCCTCCACCGGGCCCGAACCATGAGCGTACTGATTACGAGATAAGCGCGCTGCCCCTAGACATCAATCTTGTCATGTGTAAGGCAAAGTGTGAAGTACCGGTTATTTTAGTCTCAGATTGGGACTTGGGTGAAATTTTGACAAAGTGTTGTTCAGCTATTATTAATAATAGTCAAATTATTCGATTGGTAAGAAATTAATTTAACTTTTGACCAATGTATGTAAGTAGCAACAACATTCATAATTAATAATTAAAAAACAATATTGCCAATTGTATAGGAATTTTAGTGTGATTTTAACTTTCATATTTCTTGGATAACTTTTAAAAATTAAATGATTTCTCTTCTTGCTGTTTACATTAAAGAGGTTTCAAAAGAGTTGCTCATTGTAATGAAGTTTCCGTTTTTCTTATAATGCAGCTGACGCTCAAATAGATTTTCTTTTCTTTTTTTTAACACACTTTTTTTTAATTATTTAAATATTACAAACGATTTTTATATAATAAATACTTACATTTTTTTGTAAATATTTCTTTTCAAATTTAAATTTTGTGGGAGGGGGCAAGGGGGGGGATACCACCCCCCTGCCCCCTCCCAACCCCAATACAAGAAATTTGAAGTAAATTATGCGATTAATTCAAGAATTGTTCAAAATTTCCCTTAAATTATGCAAAGGCACATCTAAATTACGCAAATATTTATAGGAATTTGGGTAAAGTGTAAACCACTGGGGACACCTGCCCCTAGTAGCAATGACTGCTTGTTTTCTGCTCGGTCGTTCATCGACTCATCGTTAACTCATCGACTCTTCGAATTCAGTCATCGACAAGTGCACTTTCGTTTATCTGCAATAGATGAATTTTTATTCATGGATAGAAGTGATCTAGACGAGCAGTTTCGCCGATGGGAAAACGAAAAACAGTATCTTATTCGAAACTGCAGCTCTATAGTCAACGGGCCTTGCAGGTGTCGCCAGTGGTTTACACTTTACCCAAATTCCTATAAATATTTGCGTAATTTAGATGTGCCTTTGCATAATCTAAAGGACATTTTGAACAATTCTTGAATTAATCGCATAATTTCCTTCAAATTTCTTGTATTGGGGTTGGGAGGGGGCAGGGGGGGTGGTATCCCTCCCCTTGCCCCTCCCACAAAATTTAAATTTGAAAAGAAATATTTACAAAAAAAATACAATTGGCAATATTGTTTTTTAATTATTAATTATGAATGTTGTTGCTACTTACATACATTGGTCAAAAGTTAAATTAATTTCTTACCAACCGAATAATTTGACTATTATTAATAATAGCTGAACAACACTTTGTCAAAATTTCAACCAAGTCCCAATCTGAGACTAAAATAACCGGTACTTCACACTTTGCCTTACACATGACAAGAAGGGGCAGCGCGCTTATCTCGTAATCAGTACGCTCATGGTTCGGGCCCGGTGGAGGAAGAATTTTTTTTTTTTTTTCAGAAAAACGGAAATTTAGCATACAAAAAACGAAAACATAATAAACAGAACGGACATTTTTTGAAAATTTTGCTGCCAGTCGTTTATTTTTATTAACAAATATATTTTAAACAGTTTATCGGTTTCTTTTCGTTATTTCATCGGAGTCATCGGGAAACGATGATCGGCTTTATGGCCCCCGAGCGGACATTTTGTACCAGTTGCCGATGAAATTTCCCCTTTTTTGGATGAAAAGCCGTGATCGGCCATTGCTCCTTCTCCTCGGATTTAACTCACCCGCCTCTCATCGACCGATGGGTTATTGCTACTAGGGGCAAGGCTCGTTGACTATAGAGCTGCAGTTTCGGATAAGATATTGTTTTTCGGTTTCCCATCGGCGAAACTGCTCGTCTAGATCACTTCTATCCATGAATAAAAATTCATCTATTGCAGATAAACAAAAGTGCACTTGCCGATGAGTTAACCATGAGTCGATGAACGACCGAGCAGAAAACAAGCAATCATTGCTACTAGGGTTATGAAACACACAAGTTTAATATTTCAGCTTTTACAACAATACAAAACGGATTCATAAAAATATTTCCGCACCTATTTATTCCACAAATTTAAAATGTTAAGGCAGAAGTTGCCGATCGACTGGCGATTGCCACTAACAAAAGCGAACAGACCCGTCAAGGAGGCAACCAACAAGGAGGCACCTGCAAGTTTACATTGCATAAGCTAATCCCAAAATAATTTAGCCTTCTGACGTTCGGAGGAGCTTTCAATTAGAGCCTTCAGATGTCCAAACCCCGGCCGAAATTCCAAGAACGCCACCTTCCCCCTTTAGGAAACTATCATGGAAACTATTTAATGGGAATTCATCGCGGGGGTGGTGAAAATCCACACTTCCTTGAGAGCTGGGAAAGAGATAGATAAGACATATGGGGATCGTGGCGTGGGAGGTCCAGCAGTCGTAAAAAGTTCCGCCTGCTGCAAGGCAGGGGAAAGTAGAGACCCTATACTTCGTCAGAGACCCGACACGAGTGAAATAATTTCTGATTGGCTGAAGCGGAGAATCAGCCGCCGCGGGCTATGGATGAAAATCTTCCGTAGAGTTAGCATTGTGAAACGGAGTGGCTTCGGAAAAACTGCTGTATCTAAGCATTAAATAATCAGTCTTATGTTTTTCCTTTCGATTTTCCTAATCTGAAATACTTACTTAATGCATAAAAATCACTTTTTAACTAGAAATCCGAAATTAACTTCTATTTTGAAGCGATTATTTACGTAGTTTCGCTTTCGAGCTGACATCGGAAGCTTGAATTTTAAGTCTTATCTTACACTTTCCTTGTTTGAACTTTACAATAATATTGTTTTAATATTTATTTATGTTATATGTGCGCATATCATGCTTTAAATTAATTAAAAAATCCTTCAAAAGCTTTGTATTTTGTACTTTTTTCCACGATTGCGCCGGACTGCATTTGGCGAAAAGAATACAGACGCCAAACTGCTGTTGTCTACCTTTTACTCGACGCGTTTCATCCGAGTTCTTCGCTTTGAGTCAAAACGTTTCAGTTTCAGTTATAAATATTTAGATAAAGCAATATTTTTCTGAAATCGTAGCTCACTAGATATCAGTCTCTGAAAAATATTTACTGGCATGAGTTGTTTTAAGCACTCTATGCAGAACCCAGGTAGCACAAAGATATTGGCTAATGTCCACCGATATCGGGCAATATTTTGAAAGTCTCTGAATGTCATACATTGAATATACGATATCTGCCGATATTGGCAGATATTAATTAAAAGTAATCCTTTTTAAAAACATTTAAGAGAATTTCTTCACTTATTTTATAACTTTATCATTCAGAAATAACATCCTAATGTTCTTTATTTTTCATTTAGGCCAATTTTTTAGCGATATACTCATTTCAATATACTATTTTAAACATGGGTGAATATCAGGGAATATCTCAGAAATGATATTATGTTTACAACATTGGTGAATATAAGGGAATATCGCAGAAATGATATTATGTTTACAACATTCAACGATATCTGTCGATATTCGCAAGCTCACAACATAATCTCCGGTCAACTCCCGCATGCGTACTAATCGTTATTCTTGGCGGGCGGGGGGAATTCCCTGCGGTTTCCTCAAACATCAACAACGTGGGAATGGGAAGTCGCCATATTGAACAGAATACATTGCTGATCGTCATGGCAAGGGATATAGAATTATCTTTTAAAATGTAAGTACATCTTTTATGTTATTTAACTGTCATTTACATTGGTTTTTTATATTGATTTATGTATTGTTTGTTTATATTGAAGATGCAACAAAGAATATGCTGCACATCAAATCAGTATTCTTTTGCTACAAATAGTTTTATTAATAATCGCTTCTACAATTGTGTAAATATTTCGTGGAAGGTGTTTTTGTCTGCACTTTATATGTTTGCGATATTTTGAAAAAAAAAATATAAATCTATTTGCCGTCGCGGCCATTATGGGAAATATGCTTGTACATTTTTATTGTGATTGTTATAGTGCACAAAAAATACTGTTACTTTTGATATAGTGCACACTAAAAATATAATATCGAAGCTGGAGAGGGGGGGGGAGATTTCAGCTTCTTAGAAGCAAAGAAGTTTATCCTCATCGCAGTTTATATCAGAAGTTTTAATTTAGTCTCGGAACATATTTCTAATTTTTTATTTATTTATTTTTTTTTTGGGGGGGGGGAGGGGGCGAGTGTAGAGCTTTTGAAACGTTTAAAGCTCAACTTCATGTGTTTAAAGTTAATGTGAAGAAACACGAATTATATTCAATATTAAGTAGCTAAGAAAATTGGAGGAAATACAAATTGTTATTTTTTTTTAATTGTTTAGTGGTTAGTCTAGTAGTTAGCAGTGTACTTAGAGTTTCATTTTGCATGTGCTATACCATCATTTCAGGGTTGGGTTTTTGATGTCAAAAACTGGTTTTCGACATGACAAGCATCAAAAACTGGTTTAAACCGTCAAAAATTGTCAAAAACTAATCCATAAAAGAAAGAGAACAATATGCAAACTAATTATGCAGCATATTTACATTTTGCATTAAACTAAATGCCTAATTAAAATTAATTATATTAAAATATAACAATTATACTAGCACATAAGTTGTGCTCGCTAAGAATAATTAGTTTAATACCATTTATATGATACAAATTTATAAATTTAATGTATACAATATTATATATAAAAATTGTATATATCAGTGGCACATCCAGAAATTTATCGTGTGTGTGTGATACGGGAGTGAAGAATATACTTTTTGTTTGACAAAAAATATTCCTCATCGGAGGGAGTTGACTCCCCTATCCCCCCTTGACTACGCCACTGATATATGTAATTAATAAATAATATTCTGCAGTTTTTCAAAAATTTCATACTAAAGTATGGCTAAACATATTGCATAATCTAAAATTATTCGAACTCAGTTGCAGACAGCGCTCGAAAGTTGCGGTTGTCTGCTTGCCCAGGGCAGTCAGATTTTTAAACGGGCAAGTAAAACAAAGAATTCAGTTGCCCTTAGGGCAACCAAAAAGAAAAGAATTTTCTTTCATGTTAATTATCAAAAAGAGTAGAAAGAGAGAAACTACTATTGTTTTATCTTCAGTGTGCTCGTTTCCTATTTGTTTACAAGCAGCCGATCACCGTCAAGAGAATTCTGTCATCATAGTCAAAATAGACCAGGGTTGGCAAGTTTTTGACGGTTTTAACCATGGTTTAAACTGTCACGTCAAAAACCTTAAATATTGCACTTTAAAATATACGCAAATTACATATATTAATTTATTTTAATACAATTACAAATATTGTTCGATTGTTATTGATTATTAATATTAATCTACTACAAATATTGACTGTAGTAAAAATACTAATTGATTTCTTCAAAATTGCACACATTGTGAAATATTATACTATTAACTTTTAAGAAATATTGTAAACATCTTTTATACATTTTTTTATCAAGCATGTTGTCTAGAAACAGAAAAGAGAGTGAAAATGCAATTTTATTACATATCTAATATGTTCAAAACATTATACTTGCTGTTATAACATTAAAATTCTAAATTATCTATCTGCATCAAAAAATAGGACTGTCCTTAAAATCTTCCATGACTTGTAAGTTTCCCCACATGTAAAATACCAATACCATTTTGTGATAAATTTCAATGCTGCATTACATTTAATACATTGATTACATTCAATAAATTGGTAATCTATATTGAATGGGAAACTTTTAGAATACTGATAATAAAGGTGTTTATCTTTATTTCATTTTATTTAAATGACTGAAATTTTTTATGTTATTTGTTTTTGCTTAAGACCCTTTCAATTTAGGTATTTAGATTAAATCAAAACAAGTTTAATATTTGCTTCTACAGGAAATGTTTAGCCATACTTCAGTTCGAAAATTTTGAAAGACTGATGAACATTATTTATATATTAACTCTCCCTTCAAATTATATGTATATATACTACTGAAACAATTAAATTTTAAAATTTTATCTTATAAATGGTATTTATTTATACAAAGAAATGCACACTACAGGCATTTCTTTGTAATTATTAATGAGCCCAATAATTGTCATTTGTTGAGAAATAACTGTCATTTTTTAATATAATAATTATTTTTCAATATAATTAACTTTCATTATGTATTTATTTTAATGCAAAATGAAAATATACTGCACAATTAGTTTACATACTGTTCTCTTTCTTTTATGGATTAGTTTTTGACGCTTGTCATGTCAAAAACCCAACCCTGAAATAGACGTAGTCAAAAATCCATTTTTCATAGTAACGACTGCAATTTAAAAAAAAAAAAACAATTTGTACAGCAAAAGTTGTATAGGCAACAAACTGTACTTGGGGGCGACCAAAATAATTCCAGAGATTGCCCGAGCGGCAGCACAAAAAGGAAACAAAACACAAAATTCTACCCTTGGTTACAGACATTGCGGATAAAAGTTATTTGTGGAAATGTTTCATGTTAATGTACGAGCTATTTTGCTTCAATATTGTCATTTCTGAAACTTTTTGTTTTGACTTTACCCCTTTTTTAATTAGTTTTTCTTTCTACAGAAAAAAGAAGTCCTCCCATGTTAAGTGTGTCCTTTGTGACACAGTTAAAGAGAAAGTACCTGAACGCTAATATCATAGGCTTCCGAAAGATCCAATAACGTAAGTGTTAATTTTATTAAGAGTATACCATGTGTTACTCATTTTGTAATGAAGCTATCAACAAATTCTTTATGTATTGTAATGTACAATGTAGGGATGCACTGAATATTCAGTTGGTATTCGGTACTCTGCCTATTCGGCAGTATACTGTGAGGGTTCGGCCAAATACTTAAATATTCCACAACCGAATAGTAAACAAATTTAAGTATTCTCCAATTAGTAAACAAATACATATTTTTATATCATTAATGAAAGATATAGTATACTACCATAGTACTAAATTGATTCAATATCTTACTAATATCACATGTGAATAAGTGTTAGAAACCCGTATAAAGTCCTCCTACCAAGGCACCCCCATCCTTGGCAGGTAGTCCTAACGTAGCGTTCCACAATCACACAAAAAAACAATATTCCAATGAAATTAGTTTTAATGTAAGAGAAAACACTCGGATGTTAAATTTGAATTTTGTTGCTTTTCAGTTTTTCTTAAATCTTGCTCATCTTGGCGGACTGCCGGGATAATACGTAAGTACCCTAAAATTTATCACTAACAGTCTGTTACCTGTTATTATTATTTTTTTTTCTCTACCAAGTCTAAGCAAATTTTGGGTGCCATTAATAATACATAACTCAATCTAATATAAACCCAAACTAAAACCCAATCTAAATAAGACTTATTGGATCTTGGGATCAAACTTGCTAGTTAGAATTGTTTCATTAATTAATTAAAAAAACTAGTATAAAACAGCATACCATTTTGATATGTTTTGAAATGAGCAATGTATTTTTTAATTAATAGTTTTTCCAATATCAATGTTTAAAATATTCATCAATTTTATTTATTTTTTACTGTCAAGAGTATATTATTTTAAGAGTAAAAGAGAATAACAAAAAGTCAAATCTGATTCTTCCGCTGCTAATTATTATTTAAAAAATGCAAATTTTCCCGATTTTGATGGGGAAACTTACTAATTTCATTCTGATAATTTAAACCTTTCAGCCAGCCATGTGGTTAAAATATTTTAGCTAATTTTATCGTGTAGCAATCACATGTCTGAAAAGCTTTCTTTTTTCTTTCTTTTGTAGCTGCTGCTGCTTTGAAGTTTAAGGACAAGGACAAGGAGGTTTTGGCAAACATGTTTGGTTGAAGTTTAGCTGAAGCATCTGAATAGAATTTTAAAAAGATTCGTGTTTCAGATTGTTCCTTAACATTTGATATTGTGGACAATTATACTGAAAACTTATAAAGATAAATTTTGTTTTTAAAAATAAAATGTGAAAATCTGTTTCATGTAATTTTTTTGGAAAGAAAACTTAATTTGAAGTGTGTTTATAATTAGGGTAATATTAAAAATGTACAGTACTAATTTTTTACCAGAGTTAATCCTTTTCCAGTAAGCTGTTTAAAGCGCATTTTGTTTTGCATGAATTAAAACTTAAATTAGTTTTTAAAATTCACTGTGCAATTTTAAGCATTAATCAATTTTAATAGCATTTCTAATTTAATGAAAATCTTAAAATATATCCCAAAAAAAGATTTTAATCCATTTATTTCAAATATAAATTTATTTATTTTAATATTTTCTTCTGTTGTTTACAACCAATAATATTTGCTTTTCGATCAAGTTACAGTAGAACCCTGATTATCCAAGGTGGTCAGAATCAAACCTGCCTCGGATAACACTGACAATCATAATCACAATTACAGTTTTAAACATACTGCAGATCATGTCCAAACTTCGAAACGATTACAGTCAAATGTAATTCCCTATAAGAATGCTATTTTATAAATTCTACAGAAATACTGTAATAAAATTGCATTACTTCAGAATTTTTGGAATATTTGATTTCACTAAGATCAAGATTACTACCTTTTTGCAAATTTAACAGTAACTGGTCATAATGCTTTTAGGAATTGGCCATAGTCGTAATCCTTATCAATTCTTGTAGTCACAATTGCAGATGGATGTGTAATCATCCGAAGTCTGATCATGAATCTTCTACATTAACCAAGGAGTCACATTGAATATCATGGAGCATTGCATAACCAAGGTTCTTCTGTACTTTGAAACATTATAAAGAAATGTATTTAATCACTCGTAACTGGAATTTTCATTCACGCCTCTTGTAATTTTTAATGAAATCCAAAGGCTTAAGAGATTAACTTTTAATACAAATATATTGAAAATGAATTCATTGTATAAGATGCATTAGTGCTTCATGGAAATTAATATAAATTAGGGGGGGGATAACCTCCAGTGGCAAATTGCATTTTGTGGGAAACGTTTGAAGGTAAGTACAGAGTAAAAAAAAAAGAAATATGAGATATTACTGGAATTTTTTTTTCTTTAATAGCTATTATTTTACTCGAAGAAAAGCTCTATTTATACTTCCTGCCCCCTCCCTTTTCCCTTTACACATATGGCAAACATTTATTGCATACTTTGAAATTGGTCACAACTCCCACAATCTTTCTGAAAAATTCAAGATAAACTGTGTTCACCAAATAAAAGAGTATGCAGTTTGATTTAACACTGAGGTTGTTATAGCAGAGCTGTATTAATTAAAAGTATATTGTCTTTGTGGATTTTATGAGTAGTGGCTACTATAAAATCCAAAGTAAATTTTATATTCTATAGGTGATTATAAAATAGCTTCCTATAGTAAAAGTTTCAACTATATTTGTTCAAGCTTTTAATTGTACTCTACAATATAAATTGCTACAAAATTTGAGTAT
Source organism: Cheiracanthium punctorium (assembly GCA_038373885.1). NCBI lineage: Eukaryota > Metazoa > Arthropoda > Arachnida > Araneae > Cheiracanthiidae > Cheiracanthium > Cheiracanthium punctorium. The sequence continues at coordinate 25,068 of JAWZYV010013264.1, read as the reverse complement.
TAAAGGCCTTTACGTTCTCCAAAAGGTGAGTCAGAATCTCTGTGAAGAATGATCTTTTAGCACCATCAAATGCAAACTCGTACAAAATATTTTTTCCCAGTCATTTAAAAAAAAAAAAAAAAAAAAAAAAAAAAAAAAAAACATGTTTCAGCTAACTTATTAAAGCATCGGGTCAATATTGTATGCTTGGGCTCCTCCTACTTGTGAGGGAAAATACTGATTATAAAAGAAATTGGGGGGCGGGACATGACTTAATTAATATTTCACATGTAGACATTTTTTTGGTTTGAAATTATAACTCAAAAGAGAATTTTTTAATGCTTTAAAATGAAATGAAAATTTTTCTGTAGTTAACTACAGAAAATTTTTCATTTCATTTTAAAGCATTAAAAAATTCTCTTTTGAGTTATAATTTCAAAAAAAAAAATAAATGTCTACATGTGAAATATTAATTAGTCAAGTCCTCCCTAATTTCTTTTACAATCAATATTTTCCCTCACAAATAGGAGTCCAAGCATACAATATTGACCTGATGCTTATAGGGCTGATGGGAGAAACATGAAAACAATATTCAGAAATGTTGGAAACCAATATTGCTCAATGTCAAAAAATAATATTTACGAATATCAGAAAAAGATATTCCTGGATATCTGAAAAAAAATATTCAGAAATGTTGGAAACTGATATCTCTGAATGTCAAAAAATAATATTCAGGAATATCATTTAGGGGGGGTCCATTTAATATTGCCCAATATTGTAATTTTGATATTGGGCAATATCTCTGTGCTACCTGGGAAGTTATTAAGCTGTTCATAAATGTACGTGTTGAGGTGTAATTGAATATTTACTATTTACTTTTCAATTTTTGTTTTTTGTACTTGTAATGGTCCTTTGGTGTAGTGTGACTGATTTTTACGGTTTTTTTCTTGAGGGGGGGGGGAGGCACAGGAAAGATTTGGGGGGACTTTTCTTCTATCGATGGTTCCTTTTGAATTTCAAAGCAAATATTGAAAATAAAAAGATCTTGACGCAAAATTGGGAGCACGTGCCCCTTTCTGTATATTCTAACGGCATATTGTGCTTTAACCCATATTATCGCAACAAATCTACTAATAATACCTATTACTTTCATCTTCGTTTCTTCCCCGTAAATGCACAATTTAAATATTTAAATCCTCCATGTTTCGGTTTCGGCAGAAGAAAATAGTTTACTTTAATCTCGTTTCTTTGCGAATTTACTTTGATATGACGTAAATTTTATGGCATGCCGTGTTTACTCGCGTAACAGTCGCACTTTTTTGCCATTTTTCTTGGAGAAATTAAACTATTATGCGTGGAAATACACTACACAATATTCTACACTTTAATCTTAAAAAATTACTGGTATTATAATAAAATTACTAAGTTACCAAATACTTCCAGACTATCTGCCGTATGATAAATAGTCCTTTCGTCAGTTACACACAAAAAAGAGGCATATTTCTTTTTATAGTAATATTTTTACAGACATAAATGAAGATCAAATGTAGGGATCAAATGTAGGGACTGTTATGTAGGGAAAATATTTTGGCGATTTTTTTTCTGCTTCAAAACAGGGGTGCGACTATAATGCGAGGGCGACTACAACGCGAGTAAACACGGTAGTTTTAATCTCACGCTATTTTTAATTTAAGAAGTCACGTTCCTGACTGCCGTAAAAGGAAAACCCAGTTAATTCACCCAGTTAGATTTTTTAACGAAGTAACATTAAAACTTACCAAATATTAAATTTAAAAATAAATCTTCTGTTAATTCTTAATATTTCACCTATCATTTAAACTATCCATCAGTATTATCAGTTTTTGAAATCAATGTAAATTGTAATCAGAAATGACCCATGCTCCCAATTTGAAACAGAATGAAAATTGTATTAAAATTTCCCCCATTTAAATAACTAATGTGCTTTAACTAACGCATTAGAAGACAAAATATGCAAAAGAACTGATATAAAATATGCCTGGATCTCAATGTGATCTGTAAAAGGTTAACAACGTTCAGAAGGAAAGAAAAGTAGAATTGTTCAGCACAAATATATGTATTTGTATACATTTAAAACTGACAAATGAAGTTATTCATGTGAACTTAATCACAATTTACTTCTACAACAACATTATAGGAAGCATGCTTGAAGAAAAAAAAATCAGTTTTCCATTATTTAAAAATCAACCAATACCAATATTCATATAAAGTAAGGGTTTTATGAATGATGTACTACAAATATGAATTAATAAACAAAAACAAACAAACAGACAAAATGTAAGGGGAATAATAATACATCGTTATGTGACAGCACTTTAATTTGCTGCACTGTAGTTATTTCTCCGTACTCATTGCATCCATAATTGTACGATATTATGCATGCTCAGCGAAAAATAAAACTCGCCTGCTTCGCGAGTAACGGCCAACTGAGGGAAAACGGGTTGCCGTAGTTTGGATGATTTTTCTGTCGTGGATGATTTTCTGAGCATGCGCACTAAGACCGTGTCGTATCTCTACGAAGTTCAGTATCTCTAGGGGAAAGAAGTGCTACTATCTTTTGGCCAGCCCGATGGCCGTTTGTATGCAGAGCCGTTTGGCCAGGGTTTGACAGCCAGAAGAGAAATATCCCAGACACACTCACGCGCAAAAGAGAACGTTTATCAAGCCGAAAAGCAAAGCGGAGAGAGAGATTAATACGGAACATTTTAATCTAGAAACGCAAGCAAAGGAACATAATTCTATACACGAAAAATATGTTATCTTCATCACACATCTCTCCCCCTATTGGCAGATTCAAAGGGAGGGGTACGTGCCCCCTAGACGATTCCGGTTTAGATTACAATTAAAAATGATAGAGTGAACAATAATTGACAATACTCAATATTAGTTTGTAAATTGAAATGCATCGTGAATCCTGTTTCCTGACTATATGTCTAGAACCCTTCAAAAATTTAGGGGGGATTCTGACACCCAAACTCCCCCCCCCTCGCTACGCCACTGTTGGAGTCATTTCTGCTTCAAGTCGATTTAGAAAAGTTGTAGATATAATTTTCTTTCTTTGCTCCGGTACAGTCATGGTGAGCCCACAGAGAACAGCTGGATCTTTGAATTCAAACTTATCGTCGTTGATCATTAGAGAATTTTTCGTGACAAAAGATGCATTCAGCGTCTTTGTTTTCCGTGTCTTTAATGGATGACATGAAATCCATTACAATATTACCCAGTATTCCATAATACCCGACACGCCATCTCGGAAAACGAACCTTTAAAACTAATTGGCAAAACACTGTCATCTAAAAAATAACCACAGTAGAACAAACTACCATTCTCTTAGTGTACATTACACTGCAAAAAATATTCCTGTAAATCAACAGAAAAAGTCTGGCAGCAAAAAGTTGCCAGAAATATTCTGTAGGCAGAAATTTTCTGTTGTCAGGAGCTGTATGTTATATGACAAAAAAATTCTGTTCCCTACAGAAATTTTCCGTATACATATAAAAGTCGTTCCCAAGCGGCGTTTTACAGTTGATTTCTGTATACAGAAACTATCTGTAGGGGTTACAGAATCATTCTGTTGAATGACATTTATTACTGTCGACAGAAAATTTCTGTATACAGAAATTTTCTGGCAACTTTTTGCTGCCAGTAATTCTTCTGTATACAGAAAATTCCTGTATACAGAAATTTTCTGGCAACTTTTTGCTGCCAGTAATTCTTCTGTATACAGGAACTTCCTGTAGACAGAAAGATGTTACATTCTGGCAACATTTTGCTGCAGTTTTTCTGTTAATTTACAGAAATAGTACTTTTAGTTATTTCATATATTACTATTATATTTCTCCAAATGTTTAATTTTTTTATACATATACTAAAAAAATTTAATAAATTTACAACAATATAATTTGTAATACATGAAATAAATATTATACCAGTAAGTAGTCTGGTATTATACTTATTATATTATTACTATTATATTTTTGTAAATGCATTAAAAATTTTAAATATGTGTATAAAAATATGGTACTGACGTATTATCCTGGAGGTCATTCCTGACAAACTATGTCAAATGAGTTGCCAAACTATTGGCAATATATTCAAAATCATTAATTTAATAATTTCATATGCCCGGCATTTCTCTCGGCAAACCGCCGGGATAATATGCAAGTACCAAAAATATTTAAACATTTGGAGAAATATAATAGTAATATAGGAAATAACTAAAAATACTATTTCTGTAAATTAACAGAAAAACTGGCAGAAAAATATTGCCAGAATGTAACATCATAGCTGCCAATTCAGACAGTTAAAAAAATAGATTTTTTTTTTAAATTACCATGCAATATCGACATTTTATTTTGAAATCTTGTTCAACCAGAAACGTTGTAAAACAAGCATTCTGCCTTTATTCCAATTAAATCGTTGTCGGTGGTAAAAATAGATCTTATTGAAGGAGATGCATCAATAGCTTTTGCACTTTTAAGGTGCTTAGCTATCTTCGTGTGCACAACTATGTCGCTTTTACCTTCGTGCGATATCGAGAAATCACACCCACACACCGAGCAAAATGCATGCTTATCACCGAGCTTCGACTTTAGCACGAACTTAAAATCCTTCACATAACCATCTTTGAAAGTTTAGTAATATTTCTTGGTCGGCATTTCGTTTTAGCCGATAATTAATCATCACCGCTGAAGCAGCATGTAAGATCGAAATTAAAACAATTGCGTTTTGCTGTTGCCAGATTGCTGTAAATAAAATCGTATAAGTAAACATGCATATTCAGTGCGCGCAGTTACAACGCCGGCCAAATTCACTTAACTATTATCTATCTACGACTTTTCCTCTGGAGTATTTGCGGAATCGTAAACCGGCTATCTTTCCCCTCGATTGCGCAGTAAAGGCCCATTTACATGTGAAAATAGAAAATCCCGGGTTAAAGCGGAGTACAGGGGAAAACTCGCAATGCATCATGGGAAAGCGGGGTTGACTCTGCATTAACCCTCCTTTCGACCAGGAATCTTTCTACCCCGCATTTTCCCCCCTAAGTAGGGGAAGCGGGATAGAAAGCAGTGTAAGTCCCGGGATTTACTCCGCATTTTTGCACATGTAAACGGGCCCGAAGTCAACCGTCCTCTAATGTTAGTCCGTAATTAGGAATTATTCAGAAAAATTCGAAAAAAATGGGAGAAACTTGTTTACGGCCGTAAAATCGGAAAATGACTAAAAAACCGCAAAACTCCCGGGTAAACCGGGATGATTGGCAGCTATGTAACATCTTTCTGTAAAACTAGCCATTTTATCAATAATTGTTTTTTGTGTTCAAAATCTGTACCTACAGATATAAGTCAGGTATGTTAACTCCAACACTCGATTTGGGAGCACCCCGGGAGCAGAAAAAATTTCATTTGGGAGTACCTCGGGAGCAGAAAAATTCCATTTGGGAGCTGAAAAATTCTATTTGGGAGCAGAAAAATTCCATTTGGGAGCACCTCGGGAGCACAAAAAAAATAGTTTCCAAGAGGAAAACTAATATTCGAGATCAGAATTCACATGATTTTGGAGCATAAAATTGAAGATTTAGGAACACAATAAATGCATACAAGAAAAGCAAAGTTTGCGAGCAAACACCATTTGCTAAAAGCAAAACACTATTTGAAAGCACTTTAGGAAAGCTCTGGGGAAAAAAAAGGGTGTACACAGGCTATGCTATCAGCAACTTGGTAAAAACAATACATGGATTTACATGGACGGAAGGAATTTTTTTTGTGTGTGTGTGTGTGTGAAACTGCTCTTTTTAATGGTTTTCATGTAAATGCTAAATGGAAAGAGAGTGGGAGGGAAGTCTTTATTATATGCAATGGTACTTTTAATGCATGTTCGAAGGATGTAAAAATACTAATATTTAAATGGTAGAATTAACATTTCTGCCGTTTATATCATTCTAGAATTATGTATTCAAAATTTAGTCTATTTTAAAATAAAGATTTTAATTACGGATCTATAAATGAAATTCGTAACACATTCTGAAAAATTTGCGGACGCACTTTGGCTGAACACGGGCCCAGAGGCGTCGCCCCGTCTGCCCGCCCACCCCCGTCTGCCCCCTCTCGTAGAGCCTGCACACACACAAAAAGAAAAACAGTGGTGTGGTTTTAAGAAAAAAGGTTTAGGAACACTGGCAACTGAAGACTCAAAAATCATGCGTCCATGATGAAAAGTGAAGAACGCTTACTTTTGCTGACATAAGCTCGAATGAAGAAGTAGTGAGACGGCATCTCCCCGCTCATGATCTCCACGGGCCGAAATTGTCTAGCCCGGCCCGGTATTTAATCAAAATAAAAAATTCAGACCCGGTCCAGCTCGTATATTAATCATGATTTAAGGAAGGGGGGGGGGGATCACAAGCCAATCGTTTGGTCTTGTCCAAATTTTAGGAGAGCAAAAATTTCCGGAAAGGCTCGATTTTGCAAGCGCAGAGGATCGTCTTTAAGAGTATACGCTTGTTCCGGTCCATTCTAGAAAATGCTGAGGTCAGCCCGTGCCTTGAATGAATCGTGCTGCAAAAGCCTGGGCCCGCACAGATCTCTACCCCCCGCGACTACACTACTGGCAGCGGATTTCCGGATTATTTTGAAATGAAATATTCTATTAATTCAGACAGCCTAGATTCTGATTTCTAAACCGGTCATGCTTCCAATTTTCATTCTTGCTACGGGCCGGGTCATAAACCGTGATTTTTTAGGGGCTGGGACGTCACCGTAATATACTGTTTTCTTTACGGACCGGTCTGGTTTAGATCAGAGGCGGCCCTGCGGTACATGACTCCCACTCCACCCTGCAAACGTAGAAAAAGACGTTCCTTTTACTTTTTTCAAAATTGCTTTTATGATTTTAAGTTGGAAATCGTGCCCCTTCATAAACAAAAAACGGTGACCGTTGCGATGATTACTTGTTTGCCTATCTGGCCGGCCCTGATTGAGGTGACTAACAAAGCCCGACTGGTCCGATCCGGGGCGTGTAGAATGGCTTCGGAATGCAGCTTTCGTACGCAGTTTGAATCTTGCTTTATTGCTAACTAGCTTTCCATACACGCTTTAAAAGATAAATGAGCGTGCCAAAAATTTAACAAAGAGTCAAAATGACGTATTCGGCGCAGACCGGCGCAAAAATCAGCTAAAAGCGCAGTTCGGCGCAAGAATTTGTGTTTCGGCGCAGCTCGGCGCAGAATTAACATCCCTGTATAAGTATACTCATACTTTAAAATAATCTTAATAGACACAAATAACTCTTCAGTTCAACAGTAAATTAAAAAATTAAAGGTCTGAATTAAACATTCTGTGCGAGTAATAATTGAGAGCTGTTTCAAGAATATGAGTACTTACCGGAGCCGCAACTACTGTTTACGACACCTGGGGCAAACCTTAACTAGGGTGCCCCTCCCAAGGAGCGATAACTGATCTTAGCACTCCCTTTAACACAGCACCCGCATCATGTGCCCCACTTACTTCAACAAGAGAAATAAGTATTTTTTTCTCTTGAAAAGATAGGAGGATGAGTGTACTTGTAATGAAAATTTTTACATATCATTTATAATCATGCCATTAGAGCTCTAAAGCAAAAAATTATCTATAGCAGAGCTTGACAACCTGCAGCCTGTCTCCTTAGATAAAAAGGGGAAAGAAAATGAGAGCATTTTACACTTTTCCTATCATTTTAGAAATACACAAAGTATTTGATTTCCAGTATAATGAAACATTGTTGAACTCAGCAGCAGATCAAGAGAAAAATATGGGGGGAGAAAACAAATGCTGAAAATTTCACCTTTTATTTTCCTTTAGTTCACACCTATTTTATTTATTTACTGTTTTTTTCTTCTTTGGTTAGAATCTGGCAACTAAATAATTGCTTTATAAATAGTTAGCACTAAATTGCGGGATAAAAATTTAAGCATATGTATCATAATAGTGAAAAACAAATGAGAAATTATCCAACATCAGAGAGCATTTTCTCTGCTAGGGTTAATTTTTGACCTACACATTTTAGAAAAGTCAAAAGCGATCTTCTTGCAAAAAATAAATAAATAAATAAATAAATAAAATAATAATTCTTATTTATATAGTCAAACTTGAATAATTCAAAGTTGAAATTTTGAATTGATCATGTTCGAGTTATCCAAGTTTTGTTGTATTAATGAAAACTACACTCAATACTTTTACTCTTGTTCACTTAAATTAAAAATAACTCATTTCAGATTCTATTTTAAACACTACAGTTACAAGAATGCATTGTTTCCATAAGTTGTTAAATTGAACCATTAAATGAAAGTCACTTCTAGAAAAACTCTTGAAAATAAATGAAAATGCATAAATATAAAACAAATAGAGCATTAAATGGTGCATTAAAAAATAATCTGATTTTGAATGCTATTGTAGCTATTTTGCATTTTTTTTTTCCAAATGTGTAGCAACAGAGCTTTATAAATTATCTGGAAGCACACATACGCTTTACTCCTAGCAGAGGTAGTGACACCTGGTATTCTCGGAAAAATCCAAACCATTTAGACTTAAAAGTCACAAAATTAGTTAACTAAAATTATCAGCTACACTATTAAAAAAAAAAAAAAAAAGAATCGGAAGTGTTGCCTTAAAATATGGGGTAGCTCTTGTAGTTTAAATTGCAGGAACATTTCTGCACTAGGTAGGCAAGGTATCTATAAATGTTTCTGCATATTTTGGAAAATATTTAAATATTTTCCCACTTTTTTTCAAAGGTTTCTAGATTAAAGGTGAATAGATATGTAATGTTTCAGCATATTTTGGGGAAAATATTCAGTAACCTCTCTGTTTATTTCACAAAGGTTTCCGAATTAATATGCAATATTCCTATTAATAAATTGAATTTTATTAATTTTAATGAGTTTTAAAATAAGGGTTTAACTTATGACTGCTTTTTTTACAAAAGAAAATCTTAAAATATGAAAAAGTAATTTTTACTATCATAAAGTCATAAAAAAATCATAAATTACCAACTGATTTTGTTTTCCTGCAATTTGTCATACTAAAATTGTACATTGGATTTTTCACCCCCCCCCCCTCTATGAATCTTAAACAAAATATAAGGTTCTTTATAGAACGTTTTATTTGTTTGAGATAGTTTTCAGAGAGGGTGGAAAAAAATATTATTAGCTGACTTTCGGCAGTTCATTTTATACTTAGAAAAAGACTGGAATAACTCCACGGACTTTCCAAACTCTTGATCTTTATCAAGCATTCAAATAAATTTAATCAGCTCAATTAAATGTAGTGTTCAGACACTACTGTACTTCAAATAATTTGAGTGTATAGGCCGCAATGTATAATTTTTTGTAGCCCTGTAAAAAAAAAAAAAAAAAAAAAAAACTGCAAGCACTCCGCATACTAAAATCTGTACAGTGTGCAAAACAGTGACCTATAATATGCATACCTAATTGAGTACTCTTTAGATGCTACTACACTTTCAAGAATTTGCGCCATAAAGTACAAGAATATTTTGTAGCACTGTACAAAACATGTGCTCTACCCACATCAAAATCTATACAGGTTGTGTGACTGTGACCTATGAACTTTTATTAAAATGCACTATTTAGGCGCTAGCGCACTATAAATGATTTCCATTTGTAGGCCGTTATGTATGAGAATTTTTTTTTTTTTTTTTTTTTTTTTGCAACCCCGTGAACATTGAATGCGATAATACCTCTAGATGTGTATATTTCACACCTTAGAAATTCAGAATACGCCTTAAGAATTTCGGAATGCGTGTTTTTACTCATTGCTTTTCCATATAAAATTAGGAATATTTTGATAAATAATTATGATTTGCTGATTTTAAATTTTAAAAATCTAATTTTTGTATTAGTTTTTGCTGAACTGACATTTATGTACCTAGATGTATAATCAGCTATTATTTATGTGTCAAATGCAATTTAATTATGTATTTGAAAATTTAGCATAATTGTTGTTGTTTTAATTACTTGTTTGGAAAAGAAAATACTTCTTCTAAAAAGGTTAAGGAGTATTTTTACTCATCTGAAAAAAATCCTAGATGGATCACTGCCCATGAACAAATTATCAGCTCTATGCACACCAAAATCTATGCAGGTCATGTGATCGTTACCTATAACATACATAACCAATTAGCACTCAATTGAATGCATCATTCAGTCACTAGCACACTTTGAAGAATTTCTATCTATAGGCCATAACGTAAATTTTTTTGTAGCCCTGTAAAAAATTTATAAGTCCTATACACACCAAAATCAAGAACGTTCATGTGGCAATGGTCTATAATATGCATACCAAATTTGAACTTAATCGAATGCACCATTTAGGAGCTATCGTGTTCACTCATACACACACATGCACAGATACATCTTCTAAAAATAGTATAAGTGAATTCAGAAGAGCTCAAAACGTGTAAATACATCAAAATCTCTAAAGTCAAATTTTTTCATGATTACAATACTTTCCTAACATGGTACATGCTCGAAAAGTTAAAAAAAAATAATAAATAAATAAATTTTTTCTTAGTAAAAGTTTTCAACAAATTATATATGCCATAAAGTATTTTATTTTAGAAAAGTAGTATATACATTACAAATTATCTTTTCCAAACAATAATATGGCAATACAGATACACAGGACTTCTCTCTGCAAGTAAATTGATACATTTCTGAAAAAAAGAAAAAGTAAAATCAGATACATTTTTAAATATATTTGATAAATTTTGCTGGACGATTCCACCGTTATGTGTGTGACATCTGTCACTGCTTTTTTTAACTCCTTTTTCATAACTCAGCATTGAAAAATCAAGTATCAATATTATCTTGCTTTACATCCTTTTATAAAACGAACATATACACAATAAATATAATAATCTGCAACATTTTATATTTAATTATTAATTTTATAAAACTTGTAACGTGTAAAAACTTATGGGTAACACACAGACATTGGAACTGTCCTGCTCAGCAAATTCCTAAATAAAAAAAAAGATTTCATTTTTATACTCTATGACACTATAAGTTCCCGACCATATGGTTATATCTCTGGTTTTAGTGAGCCTCTGGAGACCAGCAAATTTTGTTCATTAATTTTATTTGATTTGAAGTCACCCCCGCAGGGAGGGCGAGATTTTGGAGATTTATGGCGAAGAGCTGTTATCTCGCTTGTTCTGGGGGTTCGTTCACTATATCCAAAGTTCTGATGTCTGATAACAATAAAACAAATAGAGAAATACAAAACTAGAAAATGGAATTTTTTATATAAGTACTGAATGTTTATTAAGTAAATCAAACATAATGGATCACATTTATAAGTCTAGAACTAGTTAAGTAAAATAAGCACAATTAATCACATTTATGGAAATAATGTACATTCCATTCAGTTGGAAAAACTTGTCGCTTACTCAGGTTAAGTCACACTGTCAGTTGACTTAACCTGTCAACGAAATATGACAGGTTAAGAGCTGTAGCTTTTAACCTGTCATATTTCGTTGAGAATGGAAAATGAAATCGTCTAAAGTCAAGACGAAATTTCAACTTTTAGTTCACTTTCAAAAGTACCCTGATTTTGTTAATGAATGCTTTTAAAGGATAGGATGGATTACAGGATTGAAAAAGTTATGCCCCCCTCCCCCTTGTTTAGTATTAAGCAAGTTAGTCTCCGCTTATTCTGGTCAAAATCGTTATGAACAGAACAAAATGGAAAAACAGCACTGTTTGGCGACGATCTTTTCAAACACATTCAGACACCAATAAAACATTTTCTGTGTTCCATGAAGTCGAATGTCGGCCAACATTGTCCAAGGATTCTCGGCCCTCTTTAAAATGCGGATGCCATTCATAACCTTGGATCTCGTCATGGTAGATTCATCATACACATTTCTTAGCATTTCCAAAGTCTCTATTGGTGTTTTACCTAACTGCTGACAGAATTTAATGATACAGCACTGTTCAAGAAAAGCCATTTTTATGTCACCAAGCTAAGACAACTGACTTTGGAAGGTAGCAGCTGTGAGCACTGTTCGTCCACACGACATGGGATAAATCAACTTGGACAGGTATGGTTGGGAGAATCCATTCCAAGCAATTTAACTTTAGGTACTTGCTTTCGTCATCGGGAATACCCACAGTCCCTGAAGTTTTGGATCATTCTACATATAAGCTAATATAAAGCTTTCAGCATAAAATGCACACATAATCAATACTTTCCTTAATTGTCATTTTAATTGTAAATAAAATATAACTTTTCAAATTTGCAATGAAATACTAAATAAAGATTAATTAATATTCATTTTATATTATTCATAGGTAAAACACACAACAGTATATTATATGTAAAACTAAAAAATCTTGGTCATGAAAAAATACCTTTTACAAAGTTAAACAGTAATAGCAGCATACTTATATTTTGCAATATTAATAATTTAATAAATATGCTATGATAAATGTAATTAATCTGGTAACTATGCTTAATCGCATTATGCTTTGAGTTTTACAAAACATAGCAGTTTTTCAAAATTATGTTTCTAATTGAGGATCAGAAAAAATCCTCCATTATTAAACATATTAGATTATTTTTCACTCCGCTTAAAATTTAGTGACTTAGGATATTTTATAATATGAAATTAAGATATTGAAGTATAACTAAGCAATATTATTTGCAAATGGATTTAAAAATCTGCTAAAAATACCTTTTTCTCTTCGTTCTGAAATTATTCAGCTGAATATATAGTAGAATTCGGCCAAATATCTGTTCAGTATTTGGCCTACCAAATGCACCAGTGTGGAGACGTCCTGCTTCAATTACAGTTGACGCTGCATTATTGGAAAGAAGCTTTATCTGACTGAGCCATCAAATCACAGGACACTTCCCCCTATGCATGTTAAAACGCAGGTATAAAAATCACTTGCAGACAGTAGGCTACAAAAAATTTAAAGGTATTGCACAAGAGTAAATCAAGCAATGATATCATAAACGATCACTTTTTTACACTTGGGGCTGTTATTTTGGTATTTATAACAATTTCTGGGATTATATTTGTTTCTTAAAAGAAAATAATTCCTTAAGATGATTTTTCAAGAATTTCCAGTTAATCACAAGAAAAAAAAATTATTAAGTGACTAAAGCATTACAACAATCAAAATTATGTTCTTTCTTCCTCCTACACATACCTACCAACATTCCATTATCAAAAATCTTACAGAACACAATAAAAATCAACTAAAGATTAAATGTTTATCCTTACAATACAGTTAATTATAAATACCAATTTTACTAAAAAATCAAAGCAAGTTATGGAGAAATCTTTTTTCATAGTATGAAAATCAGTTATGATTTTTATAAGCTGATTAATGGAAATAAATTTATATCAACATCTGTAAAAGAAAGTCATAAATAATTAACATACCTAAATTTGTCATAAGATAGATTGTTATTCTTTAAGAGTGTTCAAATGTGAGATGAAAATGTATATGAATATGATATTAGCGGGGTAGCCCCGCTAGCAAGTGGGGACATGCAACCAGTGTTATATATACCAGTCTCAAATAATATCCAATTTCAAATCTAAGGCTTGCCGAAGTGCCAACATACACCATTTTGCAAGATTTTTTTCAGGGAATCATTCAAAGCATAGACTTAACAGCAATCAAAATGAGAAATATCTGTCACTTATATGGTTCGATCACCGAAAAGTAAAGCAGGAATTTATTTGAAAAGTAGCAGCATTTTTTTAAATTATAAACCATAACGTGTTTTATTCATCATTAACTCTGATGTACTAAATGCGATGATTTCAATTCTCTGAAATTTGGTGGTATTCCCCCAACTTAAATCAATTACTCAATTTGGCGAGAATTCTAAAGATAGATCGCTTGAAATCCCTTAACTGCATTATTTCTGCTCAGATAATTAAAATTTAACGCTGTATTCTACTAAAACCTATACACTTGTTTTCAAAAATGCTATTTCCGTAACGGAGTTATTGGAAAAAATCATGCGATTTTGGTACATAAATACAAATAAACTAATTATGCCAGGCACTTCAACATTTTGAAAATGTCTCTTTAAGCTTTTTTTCTAAAAGTTTTGAAACTGATACAGATTTATCATTTATTTCAATATTTAGTACAGCTTGTAAAAATGGAAATTTTCTCAAAATACACTCTTTGAAAAATCTTGCAGCTCAAATCTATGTTTAAGAATTTTTTCTGAAAATTTCACAAAACCCACAGCTTTTTCGCTTATTGCAGTGTGTAAAGCAGCTTATGAAGAACCATCTGGATTTTTTTGGAGACCACGGTGCTATTAGTTTATTCAATTTGTGTACCAAGACTAAAAGCAGAGTTTTTTTTTCTTCAACATACACCCTTAAGCTCTCAGTAGGTATATTGCACCAAGCCTAAAACTGTGCAGACCACTAGAACTCACTTTCTCAATGGCATATCAGCCATTTTATTTTTCGCCAAACTAAAAAGTTGGGAATAATACCGTAAGTGGGTGTCGGTTGGGTTGGCGACTTTTTTTGTTGCTAACGTCTAACCTTGGTGACGTTTTTCGCGCCAAACAAAACATAAACATACGTAGACACATAAGGAAAAAAATAAACCCAAAACTACAATATATTTATCTAAACACATTAAAACATTAGTAGACATATTTCAAATGCAATTATAAACAAAATGTACATAAACAAAGCACTAGCTCTAGGCACGTTAAAAAATAAATAAACCATAACCTTCAAAATATTCAAAATGCTAAAATATGTTTCTGCACATAATTATACATCAAAATTTCCCTTAAAACATTAAAATAACAGATTTAAATTAATAGAAAAACATTCAAATAAACCGACTGCCTTCCTCCGCCCCCTACACACACATACGTCCAACTCCCCACAAACAACTTAAAAATACATATATTCAATCATATTTAACCTGAATGGTGCACATGATTTCAAAAAAATATACTGCAAATATTTTCATAAAATGTTAAAAACACTCTTTAAAAATATCAGAAAACCACTATAATAAACCGACTCCTTCCTCCCCCACGTGATTTTTGCAATTTAATACCTTCAAAACGCACAACATTTATACTATTAATCAGAATAGAATCAAATCTGATCACAAGCATCCAAAAATCCTTACATATTTATTCATATTAAACCTAAAAATTGTACGGGAATTCTGTAAATCATGAGCAAACCCATATAACAAATAAAATTAACCATCCCTCTTAAAACCTTTAAATTTTTTTTTTCATCCCAATTCACAAAAAAATAACAACATACTAAAAACCTTACATAGTTATGAAAACATAAGACCATAAATATTCTCAACTATACACCGCTGAACCGTAAAGCAAGGAATAAACATTTAAATAAATAAAAGCACCACATACCTTTAATTTTATTCATGAACAACGCGAGTTCATCACAAAATAAAGCCATCACAAGCATTCAAATAAGCATATAACAACTATACTTCAACACACGCTATATACATATTCTTCACAACTTGCAACAAACATTTTCAAATTTTTGTCGAAATTCACTTGATAAAGAAATAAGAAACAACTCAGCGTATAAAGGAACCGATTTCATTACAGCTCTACACAAATTATCTACATTTATTATAAAACCAAGCAAACATTCCACTTTTCAAAAATAACCATTATAAAATACACAACTTCAGCAGACGACACGACTTCCATTCCCGGCGAATTCAAGTTCAGTTATTTTGCCAGTTAAACTCCTTGAAATTTGTTCAACCAATCACATAATTCCTTCAAACAGCATGGTTTCTCATGACATCATAAAACAACATAACTCTGCCAGAAGGGTTGCCGAATAGCTAATCTCGATTGGCAACGCTGCCAGGATTGTTTAGTTACATATAGTAAGCTTTGGCGACGCATCTCCCTTGGCGATGGGCACCTGCTTACGGTATTATCCCCAAAAAGTTTTACATATTAGCCTCAGAAATCTTCAATCCTTATTATTTTGCATACAAAACATTTCATTCCTGCTCCGATTTCCCATGCACATTATAATTAAAAGCATGCAGGCATATTATAATTTAAAAAATAACCATACAAAAATAAACTAACAAAAAAGATCATTATTATTCTTTTATTTTTACTTATTTAAGAATTTAAAACATTTTATTCGGCAAAATTGCCACACATGACAAACGCGATGCTTATTTCACAGGTTTTTCACTATGGGGGTTACAATTACGGAAAGCTTTCTGTGTGGAAATCATAAAAAAATCTCTTAAACTCTGGGAACGGGTGGACTTTCAAAGTTTTAAAGTGGACTATCATTTATTCTATATTATTTTACACATCTGTGCAAAATTTCAGGCCGATTGGTCCATTTTTGTGGATTTGTTTACGGTCTAAACCTACAAACAGAAATTCATTTTTATTATTACTACTTAGAGTTCCGTGTATCAAAAGTATACATTTATAAAAAAAACATTAGTCAAATTTACACATTTAAGCTATTAATAAATGGTGGTATCTATGACAAGTTAGAAAGAAAATGGAGTTTCTGCTGTATAAGCAAAAAAATCAATCATCTTTATCTCATACTGTTCTCAATTTAATAAATTTACAAGCATAATTTAGCTGAACATTAGTGACTGAGGTAGCAAAGTTTAAAAATTTTTGTTTTAAGAATTTTGTTGAATAAAAACACTTCTTGCTAAAACTTTTTCAATAATGCCGATTAAATTTATATCTTACAATGTAATCAATTTCTTACATTAAACGTTACATGTTGGCAGCAATGCTCCTAGCATAAATAATGTTCATTTATTAAATCAAATACAGTTCCGTATTAAATTCTGCATAGAAAAAGCCCAAAACTATGGTGACAGCTTCAAGGGTGAAATGAGTTTTTAAAAAAACACTTTATCGACTGACAGGATTATTAGGATTTTGTACAACCCGAAAAATCCCAGGTGGATTTAAAAAAAAAAAAAAAAAAAAAAAAAAAAAAAAAAAAAAAAAAAACCAACTGGAAAACTTAAATGGTTTTTTTTTTCTTCAAAATTTCAACTTTAATTACATAGGTAATACATCTCTTAATATCAGTACACTAATTGCAGGGTTCAATGCATATGATAATTGGGTTTGTATTGCTGCCTCGTCACAAAATTACAAATGATTAATATGGCCCTTTGGAATTTGTGTTAAATAAAAGTACTAAACTTATAATAAAAGCAAAACTCGTTACAGCTTTTTATTGTTATTATTATTCTGTGATGAATGCCAAAAAACATTCTACAGACAGAAAATATAAAGTGGGTAAAATTATTTATTCCAAACTTAAAGCTCTACTTTTTCAGGTTTTTAAAGAAAAACTAAACTTGCCTGACAATTTATGAGCTAATTTCCCGGTGGCGTATGAATCTGAAATCGTATCAGTACTTTAATTTTAAAATTGAAAATTTGTGTTTTTCTGTTTGTTTTTTACAGATATGCATAAAAAAATATAACTAGAGTAACATGAATTGAATATAATCACAAAGTATTTTAACGCTGCAATCGTAAATCTGCACACATAATTTCATTACACCGATACGATGCCTCTTGAACCTCATAAGTTTAATATTTTTTTCACTGTTTCTGTAAAATACTTCAATAAAATGAGAGTGATGATTAGGAACAGAGAAAATTAAATTTATTCAGGCTTTACTAATTGTTTTATACGAGAAATAGTTTGTAAACATTAGGCTTAACAGCTTTAAAATACACTACTATATACGGATAGAATGTCGTTATGTTTTAAAGCATGAGTTTTTTGGAAAAGCAACATTTCTTAGCAAAAAGATTTCAGAAAATATAAGTAATAATTTTAAAAAATTACCTTTAAAAATAACCGACAATTCTTTACGCTGGTTAAAGCAAGGTTCACTTCGTACGTAAATGGATGTTTGGTTTTGGTTGGTTGGTTCGCTGCCACAGCTACAGATAAATGTCGTTAAACAACGAAATTCTGAAATATCTGTTTTATAACATAAAATATAGCAAATTTACGTGGAAAGCATAGTTAAATTCTGTTAACATTTTTTTTCTGTTGAAAAATGACAGAATAGTTCTGTATTTTTACGATTATTTTTTGCAGTGTATGCGTAACATCAATGTTCATGTCACGTGTTTACTAGTAAGTTAAAATGTTTGAAAACTTATCTACAGAAACTCTTGAAAATCACAAAACATACTTTGTTCTGTAGCGAGTGGTACGGCAACAGAGAGCGGTCAACTCTTACTGCATTGTAAGACGGGAATCTTTCTTGAGTTGTTCATGGTATTAACTTCTGGCAATAACAACTAACAGAGCCAAAAACTCGGTATTCCATATTTCCCCACTATTCCATAATACCCTCCTCTCCTCTATATAAAAGCACGCAAATAAAAATGTAAATTTTGATGAATATATAATAAATTAGTTTTACCTCTGAAGCTTTGAATTAACTGTTTATTGGTTAAAAAAACAACATAGTAATTTTGTTAATAATAATTTTGTTGAAATAATTTTGTTAAATGAGTTAATTAAAATTTGTTAATTCAAACAAATAATTTGATTTTAGCCAAATAAACCATTTAAACAAATAGTTGGTTAAATTAACAAGACATTTGTTTATTTTAACAAAATTCTTTGATTAAACTGACAAAATGTTTTGTTGAAATAACCAAATAATAATAACGAAATTATTTTGTTAATTTAACTAAAATTTTGTTTACGCTATTTCCACTGGATAATTTGGTTGATTCAACAATATATTTTTACTTTCCGAATATGTACTATGTAAGGAAAGTATTGTAGTCATGAAAAAATTCGACTTCGACATTTTGGTGTATTTACACGTTTTGAGGTTTTCTGAATTCATTTATGCTATTTTTACGAGATGTATGTATGTGTGTGTGTGTGTTTGCGTGTATGTGATTGAACACTATAGCTCCTAAACAGGGCTTTCGATTGAGCTCAAATTGAGTATATATGTTATAAACCACCATCGTAAGACCAGTATTGATTTTGGTGTGTATAGGACTTATATTTTTTCCACAGGGCTACGACAAAGATTTGTTTTACATTATGGCATATGGGAAGAAATTCTTGAAAGTGCGTTAGCGTTTGAACGGTGCATTCGATTGAGCTTCAATTTGCTATATATGTTTGAATTATTCATCCGTTAAAATTTATTTAAATGGATGAATAATTCAATGAATGGATGAATAATCAAGAATGGGAAGAAATTCTTGAAAGTGCGTTAGCGTTTGAACGGTGCATTCGATTGAGCTTCAATTTTCTATATATGTTTGAATTATTCATCCGTTAAAATTTATTTAAATGCTTGGTAATGATCTTAATCGTAAGTGTTCGGAAAGCCGAGTGGAGGCACTCCAGAATTTTTTTCAGTGTGTTACTCAACTGATTATTAGAGTCTTCGACCCTTTTCATATGATTTAGAAGAAAATACATAGTAAACGTCAATATAGCTCGTTCACATAAGAAATACCTTGGAATCCGGGAAGTCTGAAACACAGACTCGTATATGCAAAATAAATATTTTGTTAACATTTGATATGCTCGGTACAACATTGTGTAACGGCATGCATTTGCGTTAGTTTGAAACAAAACATATTGTTATGATAAGCGTTACAAGTGTATTTCTTTGCACAGCTAAAGTAAAAAATGTTCATTCAGTTGAATTACCAAGAGGTGAAGTCACTTTTCCAGGCGAATAATCGCAGCAAGGCGTTTATGCATGGACCAGATTAAACGGTTTAATGTCTCTGTAGAACTTTTTCCCCGTTCCTGCCGTAGATAATATTTTTAAATGTTGTAAACTGCGGAGGCGATGTTGGGTCATCTTCCTTTTAAGTATTCTCAAAATATTATAGATAGGAGAAAGATCTGGACTTGCTGCTGGCCACTCTGAAACAGCGACACGTTTCGAATGTAGCTATGTTGGTATCTTCGCTAAATGAGGCCTTGCGTTAACTTGTTGCAAAATATATCGTTTTCTGCCAAACAATCTCTACGCTGATGGGCGTAGATTTATTTCAAGAATCCGTATATAGTCTTGAACCTTTATCGTTCCCGTACAAGAATGCAAATTACCAACTCCATTCGCTTACAAGCAACCTCACACCATAATAGAGTTTATTTTAAGAACCATGTGCTTGTAACAAAATGGATTGTTTACTTCACAGTTCTTCCTAATCAACTTTCGGCTTATATTTACACGCGAAGCCTGAAGAATAAATTCATCTGACCACAGTACCTTCTTCCACTGAATTAGAGTTCAACTAGATTTGGATCACGCAATATGGCGACATTAATTCAATGAAATGAGACATTTTTTACGTCTTATGTAAATGTTTAGGGATGGACGCGAGACGAGACAGAGATTTACAGCTTTTTTGCGAGACGAGACAGACATTTTTAACATTAAGGTATAGGGATTTTTGCGAGACGAGACAAAGCTTTTAGGCTATTTTGCGAGACGCGAGACGCCAATTTTCCGCCTCGCGTCCATCCCTATAAATGTTTGTGTCTTATCTTATGTTTGTGTAGTGTAGTGTGTAACCACACCTTTTGCTATATCGACGCACAGTTGCTTAGGAAATGGTCTTTATAAGCCTTTGTTTTTCGCAAGTGATAAGATTTGCAACTACCAAATGCGTATTTTTACGAATAGGTTGAACGACGAATGTATACGAATAGGTTGAACGACGATGTTTACGAAAGAGGCAAACTTCCGGATTGCCAACACTATAGTTTCCGACCAGGAGCCTTTAATGAACGGCTATTTATAGTTGTTGAGAATCCTTTTATAATACTACTTACTGCAGATTGAGTAAAGTGGAACATTCAGCTAATTTGTCACCGTAAAACATTATTTTGGTGCTGCTGTATGATTTGTTTGCATTTTGCAAGAGCAGTAGCTCCACCCCTCGCTCAATGCTCCCACTTACCACTGATAACGATTGGGAATTGTTCCCCCTTATATGCCATTTCCTTCTATTAAAGTCACTGACTCACAATTTTACACGAAATGGCTAGATTATCCTCATTCTTTCTAATGAACGAACTTTCTTGAAAAGCGTTGGGATTAAAAATGCAAATTTTATACAAACTTTCTATTCTTTCTTTGTTTTTTTTAAGTTGTGACATTCGTACATAGTGTAAAATTACATATATTTATGCATTTTACAGCATTTCGATTAGCCCGCATTTTTAAAAGTGCAAAATCCTTAGTGAACAAACTTCATTGACGTTGACTATAAATTCTTCCATAAATACCTTATACAAATTGCTCGTTGTTTTATTTTCGACCAATTTATTCCAAAACAAGTTCAATCCCTCTTCTGCCATTTCCCTTGATTTGCCGATTTACCTAAGGTACATTGTTTATCTTCACTTATGAATAATTCCACAACATATCTACCATTTTCTTGACGTTGCTGTGGCCAACTTGAACGTTGCTGTGATCTCGTAACCAGGTAGCCAAAAACACACACAATTTTGTAATGAAAGTGAACCATCACAGGATGATTTTAATGTCTTTGGTTATTTTAAAAAAAAGCCCACCGCAATAACATTAATTTTGCTAGTAATATGAAATGCTGGATCCGAGAGTTTTGTTAGATGGGAAATACCAATTTGCTTGCAGTCTACCTTACGTAATACGGGGCAACATGAAAAAGATTATTTCTACCGAAATGACAGTTTACGTTTAATATTTATGCAGTTGTTTTGCTTTCAACAAAATAATTGCAATATCATTAATTCCCGCAATATAAGCATTATTTTTTTTTCTTAATTTAATCCCAATGCGGATACAACCTGTGACTTAAAATATTTACTGAGCTCCCACTGTCGAGGGAATGCATTGCATTTTTATTTTTTTATGAGAAATTTTCAATATGCATCAGGAATGTAGCCAGCGGGTGGGTCATAGGGGCCTGGTACATCCCCCAAAATTTCACACCTTTGTTAATTTTATGTTAATAAATCAAGCATTTTTGGGAGAAATTCTACTTTTTTCACTTTTTGGGCACCCCCTGAAATTTTCTTCTCGCTACGTCCCTGATGTGCATAATAATTTTGCGGAATAACGTGGTGGTTTGTTTTGAGAGGCCTTCAGCTTGAAAGTAAGATGTTTCGTTCGAAATTATTTGTTCGTCATCAGTTGGGGAAAGCAAATTAGGTATTCGCCAACGGATTTCATTACTTCCACTTTCAATTCTGTATGTTCAAGGATAATGATGTAAAATACATTTTCTCAAATTCAACCTTAGAGTTGACCAGGGTCGGCCGCGCCGCCCATGTATGTGATGTGTGCGGCGCACACATGCGCCAGATACTGGGCGGTAGGGATGGATGCGAGACATCTCGCATTGTCTCGTTTCGCGAAACTAGACAGGCGAAATTTTTTTGAGACGAGACGCGGGACGAGAAAGAAAATCGTTTGCGAGACGAGACAGAGCCTTGCCTCGCGTGAGATTTCTCGCAAGAATTCCTCGTCTCGCATAAATTCATGATACGAATTACTTCTTAATTTATCAGAATAGAATTCCCGTATTTGAGGAGGTATGCCGTCTTCTCTCCCCCCCCCCTCCACTCCACTCCATTTTTAACACTTTCCAACAGGTTGAAAAGTGTTAATGATTTCGGTTTGCCCGTCTGTCGGTCCGTGCTCTAACTTCCGTAAATATGCATCGATTTCTACTAAACTTAAATATGTTTTTCTTATCTACTGCACCATGTACCCTATTGAAAACGGTCTATGTAGCATTTGTAGTTTTTCTACAGGAGCACCCAAAATATTCCCAATACATTGCGTTCTATGGGAAGTTATTCTTTAAAGCGTATCATCCTACTATATGGTTAAAGCTGATCACTGACTACAAGATAAAACTCATTTCTGCCATTACTCGAAAAAGATTACGAAATTAAGCACTAAAATGCCTAATAACATCTACACTGTTAGTACGATCCACTTGAAAATTTTCATATATCTGTATAAATATATAGAAAACAAGCTGCGCTACTTTAAAAATCTGAAAATCCACCCGTTCCTTCATTTTTAAGCGATTTTTCGTTATTTTCAGCTCCATTTTATTTCCGAGAGTAAAAAAGTTAATCATTTGCGTGACAGAATTAGCTATTTCAAGTGAGTGTGACGTCTTATTTATGTCACAATTATCAAGATTTTTCCAGATGTATGAGTTTAATTTTTTTTCACAAATGAAATGGTTTCCTCAGGATTACGACGGTATATTATAGGAGTGGACACTCTCCATAACTGCTTGCTTAGATATTTGATACCCAAACTAGGTTTCAATAATGTAAACAGTGGAAATTTGGGATTGCGCAGCGATCCTAGCGGTAAAGGAAAAAAACATTTCTCTCGCTGTCTGCTAATGAGTTTTGTTTTTAATTTTGCAACCTAGCGTGTGAACAAGATTATGAACGCCACCACTAATAGTCCGGGAGCCAGCTGCCATTTTGGGGTCATCATCGCACAAAAATCTGAGATTTTTTTACTTTGGTTCATTTTATATTGTAAGTAAAGAAAATGAACGTTAGCTGATAGAGAAGCGGTGGGTGCAGCCGCCCAAGCATGTAAAATAATTAAAAATAAATAATTATAATAAAAACTTGATACTTTGTACATGTGTTTATAACGTTGTATACAAATAAAAAAAATAGTTAGCTGACTTTATAGCGGTGCATTATACGTCAGCTGCTGCTGATGGTATGCATTCGGCTGTATAGCGGTGAATTGTACGCCAACATGTAAAGAATACCCGTTAAGTAAAACAATAACAAAAAAAGGTGAAATTTGGTGAGGTGACAGTTAACTGTATTAGTTTTATGAAAAAAATAATCCGCTGAGTTTTTCATGGTGGAAAAGTCCTCAGCTGGCGATTGCAAGTTACAGCGTCTTGTTACACGTACAGGCATAAGATGTATTTCACTTGCACCAACTGATCACTTTTACACCGCGAAAAATTCAGTGGACAACGTCTTCCAGGTAACTCGTATTCAACAGCTGAGCAAAAAATAAATTACACAGAACTTGAGGTATGAAATTTTCGTTTTTACGAAATAAATGCGAATTTAAGCGAAATTTTTTTCGATGTTTACATATAGGGGAAGGTGTCCCAAAATGATTCCCTTAAGGGGAAAACTTGCACAAAATAACATAAATGTTAAATAAAACTTTGACCCTTTGCCACACAATTTTACACCATAAACATATTTTAATAACATTTTAAGCCCAAATTGAGTAACGAAGAAAAAAAAAAAAAATATAGAATTTTCAAGAGTCCAAAGGATCATTTTACCCTGACCCAGGGATAAAATGATCCGCCATTTGAAAATAATTGCAAATTGTATTTTATCGGCAGAATAAAAGATGTAAAAATAATTACGACAATACATAATGAAATAAAATAAGTTTTACAATCATATAGTATGCAAAATTTAATTTATGAAAATTTTAAAGAAGTGTCACAAACAATAAATGGACTATTTCAAAATTATAATTCAAAAATTGTGGCCTACAATAAACGCAGAAATGAATTAAATAATTTAATGGGGAGTCAACCATTTTGAGAACGTCTGAAGGGCTGCCATGATGACTAGGGCCCGGTACTGGAGTTCCTTCAGTCGATGGATTATTTTACCCGGCAGTATGGCTGCCCACTTTAGTTCATACTGGAACTCGCCGAGAAACAATAACTAAATAAGTGCAATTCACATCTAAAAGCATACTCTGTTCAGTCAACCAAGTCATAGTTCTGTAAATATTGTATTTCTAAATAAATAAGAAACTTAGGGCTTACCTCGTAACAGATATGATAAAACTCGTTTTTTTTAAGAATTATACTCACAAGGAGAGGCTCAGACGTTGGGTTCACCGATTTTGATGAAATGTTGATGAGTTATACCCAGGTAGCACAGAGATATTGCCCTATATCAAAATTA
>JAWZYV010013262.1:0-167549 GCA_038373885.1 Cheiracanthium punctorium | reverse complement strand
AAGTAGAGGCTTTTTAATGTGAAACACTGAAACGCATAAGGATAAAATTATTATTGCAAAGATATGCTGAAAATGAGTGAAATTTCCGAAAATAAGAATACTTTTTAGAAAATTATAGATATTTCACATTTGCAAGAGTTGAAAATATGTAAAAGTTCAAAATATTTTAAAAAGCATTTGAGACCAATATTCCACTTGAGCTATAGTTGTTTGTAAGGCATTTATTCAGGCACTAGCCGCCTTCCACGACATGTTTTGGCCGTCGATGTCCGCCTCGCGGCAAAAATGTGTAACCTACGGCACACGGGTCTCTTCGCGACTGAACTTTGCGACATACTAAAATAATTCTATAACTAACTTTTTCGTTTTAATTCGATACTTTAATAAATACAGTTGTTAGTAGCAGAATCTCTTTGAGGGGCTGGCTGGGAAGATTACCGTTGTAAAGAAAAATAACCTATCGAGATATTTAGCACTACATTCATGTTGCAATGTATTGTTTCTTTAAAAATATTTTTCTTTGTAACAATAAAACTTTCGCACGAAGATGCATTTCTACATATATAAATAAAATTAGTGAAAAATTAGCAAAATATACATTATAATGAATGGTTTTATGTAGTTTTTTTACTATAGTAAATTAATAAATTTGGTTAGTTAAAATATGGCCTCGAAATCATTTACAGCAATTGTGAAATTGTATAATCCTCTTGGAACGGACATTTTTAATGATTTAGTTAACAATATAAATCATACATGTACCCACCAAAAAATTTGTTGTGCTTTTCGCTCAACCACTGCTTCTGTGTTTACTTTTTCAAGGCGTGATATCTCCCTAGATATTTAGAGTTGAAGGTTGCGGCAAATTTAAAAAAAAAAAGGTTTATTTTTTAGAGATCTTTCGAACTGTACAAAAATATTTTGCTTTTAGTTAGAGACAAAAATGTCGTTTATATCAAAATTTCAAAATGCCGCAGATGGCAGTTGCCTTGGGAGCGATGAGTCGATCCCGGAACCATTATCGTCAGGACAGCCATTAATATACATATTGATATCGTCCAGAATGCTTTTTAAAATATTCTGAACATATAAAAATTATAATGTCTTGCAAAATCGAAATGCAAAATAATTGCTCCTACTTTTAAAATTTGTATTTTAACTATTTTCTTTTACTGCCATGTCCACAAACATGAAGATTAACTATCGTGCAATAAAGAATTTCCATTCGACTTTACGTACTTCACTGGAATAACCGGGATTCAATTATTAATTTCTAAGCATGTACAATGTAAGGAAAGTATTGTAATCATGAAAAAATTCGACTTTGATATTTAAAGGATTTTTCACGTTTTGAGGTCTTCTGAATTCATTTATGCAGCTTTTACGGTGGTGTATCTATGTATGTGTGTGTGAACACGATAGCTCCTAAACGGTGCATTAAACAGAGCTCAAATTTGGTGTATATATATATATATATATATATATATATATATATATATATGTAATAATAAAATAAACTTTGCTAATTTAACCTAATTTAATTTAATGTTATTTGAAAAAGCCTTCTTAGTTACTCTTACTGTAAAGTTTGTTTCTCGGCCATACAAATATTACGCTCAGAGACGATTTTTGAAGTTCCATAAGGAGTAAAATTATTGATTTAGCAGTATTTTCAGTTTTCTGTGGTTTCGTTACGACGCGCTTTTAGAACTCCTGGGTAAGCAGGTGTTTCTCATGTCTTGATTGACAATCTAGTTAACTAATTATGTTCGAGAGTAACGCCTTCGCGATCGTGCTGCACCCTGCCAGCAGGTGTAGTGACTAAGGAGTATTTAAGCAAGAGCACGGAAATTTCGGGAGTTTAGCTTAGCCTTAGCTTAGAGCATTAGCTTTTTCAGGAGCTTGGAGCTTTAGTCTTGTTAAGAGCTGTTCGAGATCACAATGTAAAGAGAAAGATAGCCCCGGAGCTAAAAAGTCGCCGGCCTGTCTCCTGCCCTCTGTCCTAACTTTGAAATAAACTATTCAACCTAGAACCCCAATGGATTTGTGTCGATCATTCCAACAAGGGATGGCGTAAGGCTCATTCCTTACATGCATATATGTAACAACAACACTATTATAAATGTTTTATACAATTTTTTTTAAACTTATTTAATCTGTAACACCAACTTTTGAGTATTTTATTTTATTAAATTATCAATATCAAAATAAATAAACTCACCTGAATTAAAGAAAAAAGTTTTAAGCTTACTACTTCAGCATGTATTTTTGAGTCATACCAAGTAGTTGTTTGGTCAATATATACAGTTGTTCTACAAATTAGAAAAAAAAAAGACAAAGAGGGATTATAATATGATGTTTTATGTATAAGTTACTATGTCTATCCCAAAAGTTTATAGAATACTGTTTTTAAACTATATCTTTTGTTGAATATAATGTATGTCAAAATAATATAATGTGTAGATATGTTTTGTCATTTATACGAAATAAATTGTAATACTAACCTACAAATTTAATGGGCATTTTTAAATTGTAGAACAATCAGAAATAACCTGTTCCAAAAGTTTAGAGACAAATATGGTTTTACGCAAATTTTGTATTAGTATTCATGATTCCAATTTCGAGTCTAATATGTAAGAAAGGAAAAGCTGTTGTTTGTTCTGAATTTCAAAATGCCTAAGACTTAGATAAGAGTATGATTTATATATAAAAGAGTATGATTTATAGTATATTAGTTCATAAGATACACATCAGGCAAAACCTCATTCACTAAGACCACAAGAAACAGACATTCGCCATAATAGACGATTACCAAGAATAGCTTCAAGTCAGAAAATGTTGGTCCACAATATTACTAGGACTTTAAGGATGCCTATCTCCAAGGACAACATTCGTAATTGTTTATAAACAAATTAAAGAAGCGGATTATACGTTCTATGCAAAAGTGGCAAGCACATTAGCACTCTCAAAGCTTTACATTAGGTAAGATGTTTAATGAGGGTTGATTGTAGACGCAAAGATCAAAATACTGGTTACTATTAATGATAGTTAAAATATATTAAAAATAACAATATTCAAGAATTAAAAATTAATATAAATATAATTAAAAGAGCAAGTGTATAATACTAGAAGTATTATTGCAAAACTATAATGCAAAAAACTGATATCCTTAATATATCAGTTTCATATTTAGGATATCAGTTTCTTGAATGAGGATTACAAATCATGCTGATAGAGATCAGTAATACTGCTATAGACATATTGGCCAATCATTTAATATGGTAATTTAGCCCATTTAGACTATATATTAATAAATAAATAAGATCATGATTATTAATATGCAATAATTATATGTTATCATAAACAAATAATTGAAGGAGCTTATAATGAAGTAACACTGGACAAATATATCTAGAAAATAAAAAATGTTATAGACAATGAAAAAAAAAAAAAAAATATATATATATATGTAAGGAATGAGCCTTACGCCATCCCTTGTTGAAATGATCGACACAAATCCATTGGGGTTCTAGGTTGAATAGTTTATTTCAAAGTTAGGACAGAGGGCAGGAATCAGGCCGGCGACCTATTAGCTCCGGAGCTATCTTTCTCTTTACATTGTGATCTCGAACAGCTCTTAACAAGACTAAAGCTCCAAGCTCCTGAAAAAGCTAATGCTCTAAGCTAAGGCTAAGCTAAACTCCCGAAATTTCCGTGCTCTTGCTTAAATACTCCTTAGTCACTACACCTGCTGGCAGGGTGCAGCACGATCGCGAAGGCGTTACTCTCGAACATAATTAGTTAACTAGATTGTCAATCAAGACATGAGAAACACCTGCTTACCCAGGAGTTCTAAAAGCGCGTCGTAACGAAACCACAGAAAACTGAAAATACTGCTAAATCAACAATTTTACTCCTTATGGAACTTCAAAAATCGTCTCTGAGCGTAATATTTGTATGGCCGAGAAACAAACTTTACAGTAAGAGTAACCGAGATTAAAGAAGGCTTTTTCAAATAACATTAAATTAAATTAGGTTAAATTAGCAAAGTTTATTTTATTATTACATATATATATATATATGTATATATAATAGGTCACCGTCGCACGACCGGTATTAATTATGGTGTGTATAGGACCTATAGTTTTTCTACAGGGCTACAAAAAATTGTGGCCTATGAACAGAAATTCTTGAAATTTCGCTAGCGTCTCAACGGTGTATCGGACTGAGTGCAAATCGGGTTTGTATATTGTAGGTCACAGTCACATGACCTTTGGAGAGTTTTGTGTGTGTAGAGCTAATAGTCTGTTCACAAAGTAGCAAAAACAATTCTTATACATTACGGCCTCTGGACGCAAATAATTTAAAGTCTATTAACGTCTAAATGGTGTATCCGAATAATTCCAAATTGGTATGCACATCATATTTCACCGTCGAACAGCTTGTATAGATTTCGGTGTGTGAGGGGCTGATATAGTTTTTGCACAGGTCTCAAAATATATTCTTATATGTTGCGCATATGGCAATGAAATTATTTGAAATGCACTAGCATCTGCACTCTACATTCGATTAAGATGAATCAATTTTTTATTTTTCATCTAGTAATGATAAGTGTCTGGAAGGTGTAGGGGTGTCACTCCAGAATTTTGATTTTTTATTGTTTTAAATACACATATCGGAGGGGGAAAATAATATAATAACTTGAAAAGAAAGACAACTAATAAAATATAAGTAATTAAATTTGAGCCCCAAGGATCCAGTCGCTAATTTTAATTATAAGCAGAGTGTGTTACACTGAAATTGGAGCAAAAGTTAATCGAAGCAATTATTCCAACAAACCAATTTAATTCACTTGACTACCATACTAATCGTTTAAACATTGTTTCAAATATAACCTCATAGAATGACACATTAAGATTCAATGATAGACAACAGTGAGGTTGTTTTAGAGGCTTGTCAGAATTATTGGAGCCTAGTCCTAAACCTGTGGAGTGAGTGGCAGCACAATGCGATAACCAGTACGCAACTTTGCCTCCCGGGCTGGGCAACGTTGACTTAGACGAGTTGTTTCATTCCTTGATTGGGTCGATAAAATGAGCATCAAGTATATTTGGGAACTGAACATTACAGACTCCACGTCAATCTGAACATATGAATGGTGATTAATGTGTACCAAGGCATCGAATGGAAGTCTATATGTACTAAATTTGTATAGAAATGCATAGAATTTGGAGTGTAGATGGAAGACCCCCCCACATTTTAATTCAGATTCAGGGTGAATTGACTGCCCTGTTTTCTTCCCTGTTTGTTCCTACGAAGTTGCCAGCCACCATTTTTTCTTTCACCACTATCCAGTTCTCCTCGGCCAAAATATGGGTTAGTTTTACCAACTTCGCGGAAAATCCCGTTTCTACTTACTTAATAAAAAGACAAAAGGTACATTTTCAGGAAATATTACAGGTTACTCATTTCTAATTAATGAAGGATCTTTCTGCAATAAAAAAGTGGTGTAAAAATTTTACATCTACCGTGATCGCTGTTTTGTGAGCCCCTTATAGCCAGATCATTCGGTTATGAAGATACACCGAATTATACAACAGCACACACATTTATTATCGGTCACGCCGACTACAGCAGAACACAACACATACAACTACTGTCGGTCACGCCGGCTACAACACAACACATAATTAACTAGGTTTAATTTTGCGCGTCCACAAGTTAGTGACCAAGGTATATTTTTGCACACCTCTACCGGGTTTCTATTCCTCTCAATTAACCCACTGAATCGGTAACCTGTGATCCTGCATGATATACACTACATCAGAGATGGCATCATTAACTAAAATGTTAATTGAATTAAGCATTCAACTATAAACTTAGTTTTAATTGAACACAACTAAATGTTCAACTAAAATAGTTGTTAGTTGAAGGTTCAACTAAATCAGCACAACAAAATTAGTTTTAGTTTACTGTTCAACTGAAACTAATTTACACTCATGTCCATAAATTAAGGATAATGAAGTTCAGGCAAAGACAGAGAAAGAAGCAAAACAAATTTGACTTATTTGTAAAGTCTATTTATTAAACAAAAAGTAAAGAGCAAAAAAGATGCCATATGTTTGACATAATTAATAAAAATTGAAAGTTTTACTCCCTTGACCAAATTTCAAAAAAGAACCCTATTTACAAAAAACAGTATAACATGGTTAGTAGAATGGTTAATACGGAGTATGTCTCCCGGACGATGCAATACAGGCCTGACAACGCCTAGGCATGCTGAGTATCAAATGATCAATCTGATCTTGGGGAATATTACACCACTCATCAAGCAATGCACTCCGAAGTTCCGGTAGACAGGTGGGAGGGGGTTGACGGGCTGCAATTCGTCGGCCAAGCATATCCCACACATGCTCTATTGGATTCAAGTCCGGTGAGTATGCTGGCCAATGCATACGGGTGATATCCTCCGATTGAAGGCATTCGTCTACAATGTTTGCACGGTGAGGACGGGCGTTGTCATCCATAAACACAAATTCAGCACCCATGGCGCCCCGAAACAAACGTACATGTTGTTCCAGAATGACATCCCGATAGATGTGGCCTGTCATCGTTACACTCTGAACATGCAGGTCAGTTCTGGAACCAAGAATAATTCCTCCCCAAACGAGCCATCCTGCACCACCGTAACGGTGTCTTTCAATGGTGTTCTCTTGGTGGTAATGGGTACCTGGCGCTCTCCAGATGAATGTCCGGCGAGAATCAGACTCCAAACTAAACCTGGACTCGTCGGAAAACATCACACAAGACCACTGTTGCGGTGTCCACAATGCATGCTCTCTACTCCAGGTTAATCGCAGGCGACTGTGAGTTGCGGTAAGTGGAACACATCTGACAGGCCTACGAGCATATAGACCAATGTGCCCTAAGCGTCTGTACACGGTCTGCCTTGAAACTGTCGTACCGGTAGCAGAATAGAGCTGACGAGACTGGTCTGATGCTGTACTTCGTCTGTTTCTTTTGGCAGTAACTGCCAAATAGCGGTCCTCATTCGGCGTTGTAACTCGGGGGCGACCTGTGCTGTAACGTCTACTCACATTACCATCATCTTGGAATCGTTGCCAAAGCCTGGAGATGACACTCTGGGCGATTCCAAGTTCCTCGGATACTTCCAGCTGGGTACGTCCACATTCCAGTCGTCCGATAATTCTGCCACGTAAAACATCATCCAAATGCCTCCTTTGTGCCATAACTATGCGGTTTTTGCACTGAAAGGCTTTCACAGCGCTTGTGAACAATTTTACTTCTTTGCCACCATTCCTTATATACCCCTCTCTTACACTCTCGTCATTGTGACGTACCATCCACGCCATCTGGTGTTTTCCTGTAATTTGCATATTCTTCTTCAAGATGTGTGTGATCATTCCAGAGGTGAAATTTTTATTTTAGAGATCAATTTCTGTGTGATTCTGAATTATCCTTAATTTATGGACATGAGTGTAGTTGAGCCGAGTTAGTTGGACCTTAGAACTACAACTAATAGTTTTAGTTGTAATTGTCGAATAAAAACTAATAGCGCCGACAGATAAAGAAAACTTCTGAGAGAACCGCTTTCTGCTTCTGAGAGAACAAAGCTGTTGTATTCGTGTTCCTTTACCAATGGCTGTTATTACTTTTCTGCATCCTAGTTAACAGTTTCATTGTGTTAGGACACTTTTTTTCAAGGATTTCGAATTTATTTAGTTCAAAAACGAAGTATGCTTTTTAAAACACTGTCCAGCAAGCATTTTGGTTTGTCTCTCTCCGTCAATCCATATACTTGCTGACGTAGAAATACATTGATTACTACAAATTTATATATATACCGCACCCAGGAATCTATTGAAATTTGCATTTGCCTAAATAGATATTTTACCGGAGCACCTTAACACATTACGCTCTACAGGCAAGTAGCGTTTTCGCTGGGGCCGGTGAGGCGCCCGTACCCCTATTGTGGCGGAAAGCGTTTGCAGGGGGAGCGCGAGAAAAACAGTAAAGGGCAAGTGATAATGCATGTTTTAAAAAAATCATCTCACTTATTCTTATTTTTTCTCCAGAACATATCTATTTCCGTTTAAAATGTTTACTCAAACTTTATTAATAACATCATTTTGTAGAAAAAGCGACTACATGTTCATTGTTCAAGAATAAAAAACTGAATATTTATGCATTATGGGTGAATTATGCATATGGTGAAATATTTATGCATTTTGAAATGATTTTTGAAAAATCTCAAAATCGAATTTTTTTTTTTTAATTCGACGCCTATATTTTAAGTTCATTAAATTTCATTTTATTCGCTTCAGTCATTTTTACGTGAACAAAAAAAAAATTGTCTCGGACAGAAGAACAGAATGACAAACTGTTTTTGATGGTAGTACTGGATTTACAAGTTCCTGAAACGGATAGAAATCGCAAAATTTTTTGGATTCCAAGTAATGGACAGACAAAAGCCTAATTGTTTTTATATAAATAATATCAAAATTTTCTAAACATGAAATATATATTACTGTGAATTTGGGAGTTCTTCCGTTTCTGAATGGGACGAGAGCTGACGGATGTATAGAATGCTCGAGAAACTATTCCGGATGTCAGGACAAAACTTAAAATTTTATTGTTTCTACGAGATCGTTGAACAATCCGCACAGCAATATTCACAAACAGTAATTTTTAAATAATGGTCCATTGAATACCACAGTTTTAAGAAAGCTCAGAATAACAGCTAATATTTTACATAATGATGCCCAACTCTGCCCCTATAAGTACAGATAGATTACAGTTAGTTGTTATTCGAAAATTACAACTAAAACTAATAGTTGTTAGTTGACTTTACAACTAAAACTAATAGTTGATAGTTGACTTTACAACTAAAACTAATAGTTGATAGTTGACTTTACAACTAAAACTAATAGTTGATAGTTGAAGGTTCAACTAGCTTGCCTCAACTAAATTAGTTTTAATTTTCTGTTCAACTAAAACTATAATTTAGTTGAGCAGAGTTAGTTGTACC
The DNA here is from genome assembly GCA_038373885.1 of Cheiracanthium punctorium. Classification (NCBI taxonomy): domain Eukaryota; kingdom Metazoa; phylum Arthropoda; class Arachnida; order Araneae; family Cheiracanthiidae; genus Cheiracanthium; species Cheiracanthium punctorium. Next base: position 158,500 of record JAWZYV010013262.1, on the reverse strand, counting down.
TTACAACTAACAACTATTAGTTTAGTTGTCATTTACCTGTCAGCTAACTAAATCAGTTCTAGTTGTTAGTTGAAAGTTAGTTTTTGCCCAACTCTGCACTACATATAATGCATTGCGCCATGCACTGTCACACTTTACTGATCGTGCACACTTTGGAATAGAACCCTACATTTCGAAGGGGCTTGGCCGACAGAGCACAGCCCTTTCTGTGTGCTGCTATCGCAGGTCATGTCTTCATAATCCCAGTACTTCCATATGTATTCCCAATTTTCGAGAGCGATATCAAGTCAATAATGGGAAAGTTGCTATTTTCTGACTTGCGGAAATGAGTTGTTTTTTGACGCGCAAATGTTCTTGATTAGAAATTGGTCGGTTTTAGATTTCATTAGAGAAAGACACGTTATGTTTATTGCATACTGGAAGATAAAGTTGTAGAAGCAATTACAACGGACGACAGGAAAATATCAGGTTGTAACGAAAGTTTTCCGCCATATCTGCCTGAAATACTAACTTCTAACTCCTTAGATAACTGTTTTTGAACTTTCGGTACCAAACCTGCACAGTGTCACATGATACAGCAATAGTACTTAAAGCTGTACTCATAATTCGTTGATATTATGTAGCTGACTTTTTGCAACACAACTGAAAGTAAATGATGGTTCTAATCCTCTAGAGTGATAGTTCTATTTGAGACACCTTATACTTAATGATAACTATATTTTTTTACAGATTTCACAACACAGTGTTATAAAGTACACCTCTTTCTTTCAAATGCCAAAAATCGTTTGACAAAATATGAGCAAATACGCCCACGAGAACTGTGTGCTGACGAAATTTGCGGTGGCGGGAAACTTTCGTTACAACCTAATGTTTGACAAAAACGTGTACACTCGGTACATTTAATTTGAGTCTACTAAAAATAAAGGATTACATATTCTGCTTTTATTATAATGGTTCTTTAAATAGCATTGTTGCCATTTAAGTTGGTAAATTCAAGGCAATTCTAAATTCAAGGCTTCGTGTCGAGGTTAATCTGAATAATTTTGAGTAGCTTTTATAAACGAACTGTTTTGAGCAATTTTTTTAAGTTAAAAATTGGGGGAACGGTGTATTTTTCATACTTTTTAAAAGTGGCGCATTTTCACTCGTATTTTTCAACGTATTTCGGAAGTCGATCTTGCTAGTTTTGTGAATTGCTTGAAATAGTACAAAAAGGGGCCACGTACCCTAGGGCCGCCCTTATATAGGAGAAAGACTATTTTACCTGCTGAAGATGTACAGAAAATGTCAGTCTTTAGCAACATCTTTTAAGAGGGGTGGAATCCCATTGGGGGGGGCTGAACTACCTCTTTAAAGCGCTGATGAGTATCGTATTTCAGACTGCTGATTTCTTTCATTTATCTGGGCTAAGCAAAGCTGAGTTTGTTTATAGATAATGCCGATAGATGGCAGCACTATTAATTAAAGATTTATCATGTATGTCCCAATCAAGACCCCCAATGATGTGGATGACTGTATTGTCCCCGGCAGAAGAGTGCAATATCCCTGTATATAAAAATATTAATTTATCTCTGCCAGGGATACTAGTTATGCCCTGGTGAAGAAATACTAAACTGGCCATTGAAGATTTGAGATTGAAGTCAAGAAGTTAAAATGAAGGTAGTATGTTATCGTTTGTTATTATACTCTAAGGCGAGTAGCCTTAAAATTTCGTCTCTTTTCCAAGCTCAAAACCCTTCCGGTACAGGTACATTTTATGTAGCTTGGGCACCTGATTCCATAGAACAATCTTCTCAATCTTACATTTGAGGAAATCAGTTCCCAGACGTGTGGGCGACTGCTCTTGTCATGTAATGTCACATTAATGGAGATTTTACACCTCTCCTTTATCTTTCTTTTCAAGCCCGCCCCCTGCATAATGTTTCCTTTCATATGCCCCCACCCCACCCCATAGAGAAAATGTTCAATTCTCACCCTGATTAAGAGACTTTAAAGCCAAGTAGGCAATGATGAACCGAAGACGTTCAGAAATTCTTAAAATTTATCTACTTCTATACAGCACCGTTCCTAAAAAAAAAAGCAGGAAATCCATTACCAATCTGAATTACGATTTTCCCCAGCCGCCGAAATTTTTCAAAAACAATTTAAAATAATTTAAGTTAATTGTCAATTTAAAGTTATAGTTTCAAGGATGCAAAGTAATACGGGAGTCAATAAGTGAAAAAGTTTCAATCTGCATTTACATGTTGGACCCACTTTTCATTTCTAGCAAGTAAGGCTGATTCAGTTTATTGGCGTGGAAAAAGAAAAAGTACGTGCATTAAAGAATTTCCAAATTTGTCATTTTAATTTAACAGAAGAATTGTCGTACGTGGGAGGTCAAGTTTTGAATCATAACATTTTAAAACCTAATCCACAACATTCCATGTGCATTTAGTTTCACGACAAAAAAAAAAAAAAATATTTTTAATTTGTAACAGAGTTTTACTTGTACTCCTACCATTAATACCGTTGATTTATTGCATATAATTAGTAAAATAACACAAGAACATTAGTTAAAAATTTTATTGTGTTCAAAACAATTACATGAGAGAAACTGGAAAACATGTACATGTCAATTACATAAACATTTAATTCTCAGAATTACATCACAATAATGGCGTGTACAGTTTTGATTAATTTATTCAGTGTCATATTTCTCAGGGTAGATAAAGTTATTGCAGCATATATTACTAACCTCATTAACCCCGAACGAACTTTTCAGACTGTCACAAAAATATTTAAGCAATAATTTTCTAATTTTCATTTCGCCAATAGAAATTTTGATTTGCCAAAAATACTCTGCGATAAAAAATCAAAATATTAATCTTTCATTGTTTTGCTAATTTTTTTTGGGAAAAGAAATTCATACCCACTCATGTCGGAAATTTATTACTTCTGGCATCAACATATATTGGAGAAATGTTCTGAAAAAAGTCTGGGGCTAATGGGTTAACAGAACATATTACAATATCAAAATATACAGCATGGCTCACAAAAAAGCTTAAACACCTAATATTCTAGATCCAGTTGGTATTCACCATAGAAATCAAATCAACTTATTTGAGGATGAACATAACTGAATTTTTAAAATGGGCAACTGCATTGAATTATTGTCAAGTTGCATACCTTTCGTAACAATAAAGCACACTAACTGCCGAAAGGAAAAATGCCTTTGGCGGAGGGCTTTAAGGTGATCTAACGCACGTATTCACATTACATCTAGAGAAAACTCCCAAAACTCCGGACCGTTAGATCGATAGCCGCGCGAGTGGGCTGAACTCCCCAACCCTTACCAAAAACCATCAACCAGTCTTCATTATTTTATCTACTTGGCCATTGGTCTGCTCTGAAAATTTACCAAATCAACTAAATCGCAATTACAGTTTATAAAACTGCTTCGCTCTATTATATAGAATTTAAGTCATTGGAAATTGTTTTCCAACACTAGTGTAGCGGTTTCATAATGTATTGCAAGAATTTCTGAAAATCTGAGAAATTTCTAGACTTTGTATAAAGTTATACTTACACTTCATTAGCATCATTACATTCTGTTGTAACAACAGGCTAAACATTTTCAATTTTCACTTTCAGAGTAATCTTCAGATTGCTATGCTCTTCAGTTTATTTGGTTTTAACTCTAGAGGGAATTCTTTAGTCAAATGGCTACACTCGTTTTTTTCGTAATGAAAATTTTTGCAGTTTGGCTAAAATGTGCATTTAAATATATATGACCATAATGAAAATTTTGTTTTTAAAAATGCATGGCAAAATTTTATTGCCAAATAAAAATTCAAAACTATTGAAAGTTGTATTGGGTCTAGATAAGGTAGAATTCGGCTATATTACTTTCTTCTGTTTTGTGAGTTACCAATTTTTCGAATTTGAATGTTTCATGATTTTATGGAAAAAACATGCTGAAATTTATTTTTCCTAGCAGGCCTAAATGTTAAAGTTCAAATTTTCCTTTAAGCTCGTTTTTTAAAAATAGCATGCATTTTAAGGTTAAAATAGGCTATTTACACCCCGAAACTAAGTGTGAATAGTTAATATCCTTCACGTTGGTAGAGGATCTTCCGAAATACTTCACATTCGCGTTGAAAATTCAGTTCTGCTTCGATAATAAACTAACCCAATTCTCTACTGCTAAATCGCAGAATGGGTGATCAGGCCATTCTGCGATTTAGAAAATCTGAAGCTGGCCAGCCCTTCAGATTCCTTCAGTCCAAATACGGAAACATGAAACTGACAAAATCCCCCCCCCCCTCCTTCATGATTTTTAACCCCTAAAAGTTGTTACCCTCTTAAATTCCAATAGTTTAGTGAAGTATTAGAAAACCCTCTATCAACTTGATCGATGCACTCTTACGATTAAGCTGCCCTACCGCAAAGTACTAAATCTAGTTCTAACGAAAACATGCCAAAACGGACTAAATTAGAAAAGTGTTATTGGCCTTTGGAACTTTTCTGGTCTAACTTTAGAGCCGATGTCGTGGCTTGTCCTGAATTTTGATCTCTGGTTCTTAAAAACAGGTTACGTGACATAAAAATTAGTGCTATCATATTTGACTGACATATTTTAGAAGGTAACTTACGCGAAAAAAATTTCACCCAAGCTTTTTAAAGAATCCCTAAATCGTGAAGTATAATTTTTGAATAGATCGCAATACAACTACTTTGAAGTCAAGACTCTTCGAATAAGCGAAATTTACTCTTCGCACTTTTAGACGAACTCTCAAAATTGCGCCTCGCAAGTTATTGCAAATGATATTGCACGAGATGGTGATTTATTATTCCAGTCGTAATTACCGTCCTGTACGAGCGAGATCAAAGTGCTCCTATTATGTTAGGTGACTCCTCTTATTTCATCTGCAGCACTCTATATTTAGGGACAATTTGTACGTTGTTGCATAGCCTTTTCTTAAAATACTGTTACAACTATTACAGTTCCATTTGAGTGGTGTCTCTGCTGTTTCAGGAGAGAAAAATTTATAGCACGAACTATAATCAGTTTGCTTTTAAGTGAAGATTTTAACATTACTGATTACAAAACGGATCGACTAAATACGAATGTTATCATACATCTGAAAAACTCACATTCATATGAAATCTAACACTGGTTTAACCGTGGATCAGATACCTCTAAAATCCACTAAAAATAGATTAAGACGTTAAATTTACCTACAGATTCGCAAAAATTGTGTCGCCAAAATGTTCTTGCTGTATAGGGTAAAGTGGGATAAAATGTCCATAAATTAAACAGTTTTCTGCTTTGCTAAGATACGCATAAATGATACAACATACCGAATATAACACGGCCGCAAATTTTTCATCAAGATAATTAGAAAAAATGCTATATTTAGGCTTTTAATTCAGCGCGATTGAGGTTTTTTGCGGTAAATGATTAGCCAAAAACATCGCGTTATATTCGTGCTAATACGGTACATAATCTTTATTTACAACTATTTTACACTGTACTATCAGTGTTGCTAAAGCTGTTTGCATCTCTAAAACCTTAAAAACAGATGTGCCATTACTTTTTTTCTGGCTTGTTACGAGTGTTTGAACCATGAGTAGGATAAAATTTGTGATTTACATTTTTTAAATCAATGACCATTTGTTTTATGAATATCATCAACTGGAAAATAGATATTTACTTAATGAAATAGTTTTACACAGGTTTTTATTTTAGCTTATCAATCACCATTTTTGTTTCATCCTGTGTTCGACTTATCTATTCAGTTTGAATTTCATTGGCACTCTTTCTGAAAATTTATATCTCTTTCTATATAAGATTTTGCAAGGTATTCAATTCTGAAAACAGCGCCTTTACTAGAGACAAAATATGTCGAATAAGTTTTAATATTTTTACCACAGTACTACACAGCCAGCAGATAGTTTGTGCGAAAGAGATGATACGGTCAGGCCATTAAGTATTACAAAGCTTTTTTTAATTTAAGAATTTGACTTTCCTGTCGCAAAATTCGAAGAAAAGCATACTTCATGCTTTTCGCACTTTTCTTTAAAACGTGCACCAAACATATCCGCTGTTGACACCTCTTTATGTATTACACCTCTTTCTGTGATTGCAAAATCCTGAATTTTGGGCAATTTCTAATTTTGAAGTGATCAAAATTAGAATAAAGAATTCCCACTATTACCATTTAATATCTTAAAATGTATTACAAATGGGAAAAGAATCTAAAAATGACTTGCATGTTCTTAAAATACAAGCCTAGCACTATTATTACCTCCTCTTTAAACAACTCCAAAATAAAGATAAAAAATATGAATACAACTGCAACTATGTAGAAATATATTCCTTAATATTGATAGAGTTTGTATCAAAATTCTTAACCTTGAATCGAAAAAGTGCTAAAGAAAAGTAATTTTAATGTTCAATAAAATTAAAGACTAAATTTTTCAAGAGTTAAAAAAGTCATTAATACGATTATTAGAATGGCATTAAATATGTAAAACAAACTACAGCTGACGTTTTATCTGGTAGATTATATATTGTTTTTGTAACCAGTTGACCAAAGTAAAGAAACTGCATTCGCAGAAGTAATAGACATCTGGCGAGGCGGGTCCCAGTCGCCGGAATAGTCCGTCCATCATCTGGAGAGGCGGGTCCCAGTCGCCGGAATAGTCCGTCCATCATCTGGAGAGGCGGGTCCCAGTCGCCGGAATAGTCCGTCCATCGTCTGGAGAGGCGGGTCCCAGTCGCCGGAATAGTCAAGTCCATCATCTGGAGAGGCGGGTCCCAGTCGCCGGAATAGTCAAGTCCATCATCTGGAGAGGCGGGTCCCAGTCGCCGGAATAGTCAAGTCCATCATCTGGAGAGGCGGGTCCCAGTCGCCGGAATAGTCAAGTCCATCATCTGGAGAGGCGGGTCCCAGTCGCCGGAATAGTCAAGTCCATCTGGAGAGGCGGGTCCCAGTCGCCGGAATAGTCCGTCCATCATCTGGAGAGGCGGGTCCCAGTCGCCGGAATAGTCCGTCCATCATCTGGAGAGGCGGGTCCCAGTCGCCGGAATAGTCCGTCCATCATCTGGAGAGGCGGGTCCCAGTCGCCGGAATAGTCCGTCCATCATCTGGAGAGGCGGGTCCCAGTCGCCGGAATAGTCCGTCCATCATCTGGAGAGGCGGGTCCCAGTCGCCGGAATAGTCCGTCCATCGTCTGGAGAGGCGGGTCCCAGTCGCCGGAATAGTCCGTCCATCGTCTGGAGAGGCGGGTCCCAGTCGCCGGAATAGTCAAGTCCATCATCTGGAGAGGCGGGTCCCAGTCGCCGGAATAGTCAAGTCCATCATCTGGAGAGGCGGGTCCCAGTCGCCGGAATAGTCAAGTCCATCATCTGGAGAGGCGGGTCCCAGTCGCCGGAATAGTCCGTCCATCATCTGGAGAGGCGGGTTCCAGTCGCCGGAGAGTGTCCATCTGGAGAGTAATCTTGCTTTCCAATGGTATCCTTCGGGAATTCTAAGACAACTCACTGGATTCGCTGAAAGTGCAAGTCTAATAGCTCGGTTACAGTTCAGAAATCAACCTAAAATAGAAGCTTCGTTAAACAATCATGGTATATAGCAGCAGAAAGCATGATTTTTCAGTTTAACAGTAAATATTCAACTTTCACATCACTTAAAAATTTTGAGATAAAACTTCAAACTCGAGTCTAACGAAATAGTTCAGTGTCTTGGAATGATTCACTTAGTTCTGTTCCAATACGTTCAAATTTGCATAGAACTTCCCTGCACAAGGAATAGTCTTTCAGTAAACTCCTTAGCTTCAATAGGTATTAATTTAGGAAATTTTATCTTAAAGGCTGAAAATAACATCAGATCTTTAAAAATACTACGCTTTCAGTTTTACTTTACTAATCGTTTGACTGATCCCCTAAGAAATTTAAGATTACAAGCAATTCGCTCGATTTAAAGCAATTCGCGATTGTTTTCAAAACAAAATTGCCGTTTGTCCATTTACAACATATCAAGAACTAATTTTTCACCTCTAAATTTTTTTTACTACTTTACCTACAAATTAGCTGCATTAACTGTAAGCCTTGTTTGGATGAAATATTAGAGCGTGGAATTGGCAACAAATCGATTTTTATAGGGCCCAATGCCAACTCCACTCTGAAAATATTTCATCCTTTCTCACACCATGCATTAACAGCATTTGATGCTACTTAAAAATTTCATATCAGTGATGCTGAACAATTACGTGAAAAGGATTCTCATAACTTTAAACTGTAACTGATCGCCAAAGGTTTATGTTGACGAGTGCGAGAGATGAGCTTTTCTAATTAACTGTCTTACAAATTGACATTTTCACGCCTAGAAAATTTAGATTTTACTCTACCGGAGGAACACTTCAGCATTAAATTACAAAAGGAAGGTTCATTTATGCAGACTTAATTTCCGACTAGAAGTCTGAAAACACTACAGTACAGTAAGGAAAACCAATATTTTCAGTATATATTACTTGCAAATGCTCCAGACTGATTCTGAATTTGTTTTCGTAGTTTCATCTTACGGGAAAAAAAAAAATGGAAAAAATGCGCTTTACATATGTCAGTTGTCTAATCAAATGCAAATATTTTAGCTTTAAACCAAAATTAAACTTCAATCAATAGCGATTACCAGATCGCACAAGGTTTCATAATTGTGTCTGTATATCAGATGTTCCACTTTAACTGCTGCAGCACATGTTAATGATATTCATTATACTACAAACAATTTGCACCGTTATAATGGGAAAAAACTGCCCTAGTTATAAAATTACAACCCTATCTAATATTTAATTTTTATTGTTGCTGTAAAAACTAATGTTGGACCTTCAAGTTATCTTTAAACTGACATTAATTTTTAAAACTTAATTCGTTGCGTTATAATTTAAAGGATCCTATTCCATTTTATAACTTCCGAATTTGAGTTCCTGGCTCATTTGCAGTGCCAGTTTCTTTGAACGCAAGCAACTTTCTTGAAGGTAAAAAGAACGCCCGGAAATTTAGTCCCATCTTTTACCTGTATCTTAATTTTAAAAAGAGTACCGCCCGCTTTACTGCTATTTTAAATTACAGAAGTGAACTTTGTTTTCTAACAAAACTACGAACTTCACACTCTAGCGTCAGTTCTTTTCATAGTTACTGGCTAATGAAACTAAAAAAGAAACATAGTTTTAGGTCTGAATACCAGTTTATTTAAAATTAATCCTTTTAAGTATACCAAATTTCTTCATAACAGAAACTTAACTTTAATACATCAATTAACAGAATCAATGGGAAATTTTTGAAACTGTATTTGTAACTATTTTCACTACACTAATTGAGAAATAAAATAGCTTTAATGCCCGATCGAATAACTACATTATTTTTTTTTCAATGCAAATTTTGCAACCAGTTTAATTCAAGATTATACACTTTAAATATAAATAAAAAACTAGTTTTACCTGAAAGCCTGAGTAAAATGATAATGAAGCTATACTTACGTAGATGAGGTATGAAGATTGCAGCCTAGAAGTGCTATAGAAATATTTAAAATAATGCATTGAGTAAACATTTTAAAGTGATAAAATACACCAAGAGCAGGAAAATATTTTAAATTAATCTTCCAATAAAAAATATGACTTTGAAATTTTAGTCTCAAAGTAAAAATTTGATATCAGCGCTCAAATGAACTGAAAAATGGCACATTTTATAGCACTGAAATGTGTAATTCAATACAGTGAATACGTTATGATAAATTTACGACATTTACTCGCGTAATTTATCAGCTGTTCCAATTACATTTATAAGCAATTATTCTGCATAGTGCCACCGTCAACAATTTGCCTAGAAGGGATTTGAACAGTTTGAAAGTTGTTTCAAAATTATGCTAAAAAGAGGTCCAGAGTTCTCATTTTAGAGTTTCCCTTCATTTTAAATTTTACGTACTTGCCAGTTATTCCTTCCCCAAAGAAAGTCGTGTTTTAAAATGAGTTCTTTGTTATCCATCCCATCACTGCATCTGGTACTACTTTTAAAAGTAACCCAGCACACAAAACACAAATTCATCTAAATTTGAGAATTTTTACTTTTGAAAAGTTTAACTATGCATTTTAAAATTTAAAATAAATGTTAACGGAAGGAAGTTATTCGGTCCAAGCACAAGATTATTATAGATTTCTTTGCGTTACTGCGAACGAAACTCCAATTTTTAAGTTCTGCCGTTAATGTAGTCTTAGTGTATTTCTTAACATAGTAAATGAACACTAAGTAATCAGCAATCGTTCTTAAGTATTCTTTAAGCATTTTCTTAGTATCTTAAATACAACAACTACTTTTTTATCGGGTGCAGACTATCGAGGTGAAAATGTAATTGAAATTTCAGTCCGTTCGAATTTTAGCTGAACTGCTAAGGTTCTAGCACACGAAATGTATTATATCTCTTTCAAAATTTTTCTAACAACTTGGCGCATTTGCTTTTAAACTCTTTACAAAACTTCTCGTAAAAACGTTTCCATCCCCACTCTTTTTCGCTCAAATTAGAGTTCTTCAATAAAAAAAAATTTGTAATTAGGTCACTGTAAATGCGCCATCCAAACATGCGGGAATAACACCCAAGCAATTTTTACAGATCCCCTCCTTCACATCTTAGTTTTAGCCCTTCCAACGAAACCAATTAATAGATTTTATTTATATAAAAATGGTTGCGGGTGACATAGCTCCACGAGAATCCTTTACTTTTTAGCACGTCATTTCCCGTAAAAAAAATGGTCACCATTATTTTTAACAGCACTGACATCTGCTGAAAAATGGAAGAATGCGAGAACCGCTGGACAGATTGCCCAATGCTGAAAAAGCGCAGCCGTTGCCATCGCTCGACTTAACTACCAGCAAGATGGCGGACGATCGAAATGTTGATCGCGTGCCACAGATGTAGAGACCCTTTTTTGACGACAGCTGGCTGTGCCGCACAGCCAATACTTATCAGTTCTCGATGGCTAACACTTCTCTCACACTATCACGAGGCTTAGATTTCAATTTCACTTTTAACATGAAATTTAATCACAAATTAGTTTTGTTAGTAATATTAGTACCGTTACATTCTACTTACAGACTAATACTACATCTATTATGCTTATGTTACCTATATAATGCTACACAGCAATATAATACTGCTCTAAGTGTTATAATCCTAGTATTATTCTACTATATGCATGCTACTACAGTTGTAGATAATGATATATTATTCATTACACTAACTATATTACATACTAAGCTGTTAAGTGATAAACTTCATGTCAAAGCGAAATTGAAATGCTAACCTATCATTCCATTCTGAAGGAAGTGTTTACGGAGCAAACTACCTACCAGATCACTTATTTCATCGCTAATAGTTTCTGAAAGTTTGATCGAATGTGGCCTAAAATTGCACCATGTTACCCTTTTTTTTTTAACGGTGCGTAAATATTCCGTAATGATCAGTTTCGAGATTCGAATCTTGCTTGACGAAAGTCCCACTTAGTCTGTTCAGACTGAAAAATGGAAACTATCCTAACATATCCATCTAATGGCTGGCCAGTGACGGCTCCTATTTGAGTACATGAGCACGTGAACTCTCCCCCCCCCCAAAGGAAAAATACAAAATAAACACATTAAGAAATTAAATTTTCATAGAAATATTAAGTATACTTCTAGATTTTTCTGAATTTAAAACGTGGATTTTTCTCTTCACCCTCCACTATTATTAAATACGTTCATTATGGCTAACGAGCTGTTTTGTATCAGAAAACGTCAGCTCGTTTCCTAGATCGCACGTGCGAACGGAGAAATGGCTTCCTGAACCGGTCTCTGAGAACAGAAGCGGAGAGTCGCAGAAGCGAAAGGCGCTGTTGATGTCATTCCGTTCGCACCAACCATTTATTTGCTGCTACCTCTTCCAAATTCGCCCTTGGTTTTTTTATGTTCGGTTTGTTCATCTAATTTTTTTCTATCTTTTTTTTAATATTCTTTATTTTTATCACTATGCAATTTTTTTTTACGAACTAGTATAAACAATTAAGATGTCAGTAAAGTATGTGTTTCGGAGCTAAAGGAATGACTTTTTTCTACAACGTCGTTGAAAAGAACTGAAATAAAATGACTCAAGCTTAGCCAGATGGCTAAATGCAAGACTAGAACTTTTTTTTTTTTTTAAGTTGTACCTGCATATTTAATTTTCGAAATTTGTTTTGTGAACCTTCATTTAAATAACCCACGAGCCGCCACTGTGGCAGGCACACAACCAGTATCATTGTGGATCATGACCATTCCATTAAGCAACTCACTAAATTAAATCATGTCCTATTCCTATGTACAAAAAAAAAGTCCGCAAAACGAACATCAAGTGACAAGTTTATTCACGTGACATTTACAATAAGCGAAAATTTATATTTTATAGTCAGATTTGATAGGATTGGATTTTTAATTTTCGCACCTTAAATATAGCAGACAGTTTTATTAAAATCTGACAGCGACCATAATATGAAGTCTATTTAAAAACTACTAGTACTTTATTCTACAATATTTGAAAAACCAAATATTCCACATTAGAAATTAGAATTTTGGAAACTACGAATGGGTTTGCATTTAACTAACTGATATAACATGAAGCTTATACAGATTGATGCTACTACATTTCAAAGAGTGGTATAGAAATTTATATTCAGAAAAAGTTCTTGTCCTATGACTGCTTATGAATAGCCATTTTAAAATTAAAAATTTAAATACTTCCCTCAAATCTTCAACTTTCAATTAAGTACTTCACGAAAAATCTTGTAGACATACGAGATAAACTGGCTGCACAGCCTTTCTAATTTCACGAGCACGGGATCTTGACCACTCAAGCTCTTTGGCAACCTGTGAATTAACAGTAAAAAAATTTACTGATCATGCAAAACTTAGCATCAGAATTGTCTACACCGGACTATTTCCAGTTTACGATGATGTACATGACTTATGAAAAGAACTGTATTCAATAATAAGAATTCACCTAATGCTATGTATCATTTACAATGGAGTTAGGGGTGGCCAAACCTGGCGCAATGGATTATTTCAAGTGACACATCGCATTCGTGTGCCTAAGGTTACCAGTATGCATATTCTAACTCTACCCCTGAAGGTAAGAAAGTAAAAAATGTCCTTCAGTTGTATGACGCATTTGATCTCGTCCGTGAAAAAAATCTGATGTGTCCAACACACGACTTCCTTGCACGTCCATTAGATCAAAAATATTTTCGACGCACTTCCTCTAAATTTATTTGTTTGAAAGATAAAATATCAATAATAGTAAGGTTTAGCGATTTCCAGCCAAATAGTTCGATATCGCCAAGATGAGTTCAATTTGAAAGATTTCCTTCTGACACTTTATTTGGCGATATTTCACCAAAAGCCGACAAACTTGAGATAGTCTGCGAGATTTTGGGGATAGCCAAAGTAGTCATTGACCACAGACTTTCAATGAATTGAATGCATCCATACACCTCAATGTATTCAAAGTCATTTGGCTCACCCTGTAAATAAATTCTCAGTCGATTGCTGTCAAAAAAGATATTGAAAACAGTTAGATATTACAATAGTTCTAAATACAAAAGTTAAAAAATCTACGGGGTAGTTTTAGAGTTATACAAAATACGAAATAATTTTTAGCGCCAAATTTGGCGATATTTCGGCGAAACTCGTCAATATCGACGACATTTGGCGAGATTTTAAGCATGAACCAAACAATGACAGATTATCGCCAAATTTGGCGATATTTCGCCAAAACTCGCCAAGGTCGAGGACAGACGGCGAGATTTTGGGCATGTACCAAACAATGACTATCTACAGTAGTATTATATTGAAGATGTCCATAGACATTAAAGTACTAAAATTCTTTCCGGTGGTCCTGTAAATTGGGTAGATTGGAACCAAAAATCGAGATGCACAACTAGATGTTACAACATTCTTATATATGAAATTTCATAATAGTTTTTGAGATTTGAGAGTTAAATGTGCACACGTACACCAAAAGTCGCCAAGCTTGGCAACTTTTGGCATAGTTCTTGAGGGAGGCACGTGACCGTGGTCGGACCATTACCTAACTTATGTGGTAGGACGGTATTGTGCTTGAAATGGATGAATGCCCCTAAAATTGCCATTGACCATAATGTATTGGAAATCTTGAGTGTTCCTGTAGCAGAACTATAAATGATAAAGACACTTTTTTTAATGGAGAAATTCATTTTCTAACTCTTTACAGCATATATCACTTCTGAGTCGTTTGAAATAGCCCAATACCTCTAAAAAACGCTTTGATGAATTTCGGCCCTTAGAGCGTAATGTATTTCGAATCTTTTGGGCGGTCCTGTAGATAAACTATTCAGTCGAATGGAACCGAAAGGGGAGGTGCACAATTAGATGTTACAACAATCCTAACTATAAAGTTTCAACATTGTACGCCTAACAGTTTTTGAGATATGCGAGTTTAATGAATTTCGGCCCATTGAGCGTAATGTATTTCGAATGTTTTGGGCGGTCCTGTAGATAAACTATCCAGTCGAATGGAACCAAAAGGGGAGGTGCACTACTAGATGTTACAACTATCCAAAATTTGAAGTTTCGACATTCTACGCCCAATAGCTTTTGAGTTAGGCGAGTTTAATGATTTTCGGCCCATAGAGCGTAATGTATTTCGAATCTTTTGGGCGGTCCAGTACATAAACTACCCATTCGATTGCCACCAAAAGGGGAGGTGCACAACTAGATCATAGAACAATCCTAAATATCAAATCTCAACATTTTACGACCAATAGTTTTTGAGATATGCGAGTTACATACGTACGTACAGACGGCATGGAAAAACTGGCCACAGTAGACTCGCCGCTGGTCAAAATGAGTTGCAGACGCGTTAATATGATCGTGCATGCTAGCCTACGATGAGATGCATCGAAAAAAATTTTTTAAATTAAATTTAGAGGTAATCAAAATCTGTTTTTTTGTCGAAATTTGGCCCCCAAAATTTTTCGGGATCACATTACTTCCTTATACTACGTACAAGGAAGTAAAAAAATGGCTCATGATATGTAAAAGTGTGCCCATACCTGCAATAGGTAGTTCGGAATCATAATGAAAGAGCTCCTAAGATACATTAAATTTATACGTATTGATGTCTTACTTGTGGTCATACAACAAATTTTCCCCTGAAGTTTTCAACAAGAGAGGGTGGGAAAATCATTCAACAATCATTACAGGTCCTTTAATCTTAATAACGAAATTTTAATTACTTTGCAATAAACCAGCGAAATGCTGTATAAACTTAGCAATTATTCCCCCGAAACTTTACTTCCGTTTCGAATCATAAATTACGAGAAACGCATTTAATGTGACGTTGTACTAATTACATTCTCTACAATCATGACAATGTATTAAATATAACCCTAGAATTTATTATAAGACCATACCTAGTAAATTTAATCATGAAAAACACGTAATGAACACTCATTCCTACAAAACTAAAGAAATAGAACTGCATAAGTTCCAGTAAAAAGGCAGATCATACCACTAACAGCATCTTGCTTGAGAGTGAAATGAGAACAAATTTGCCAACGTTTCAATCCATACACTTATTTTTTGTGCGGAGATGTAAGTAGTGATTGCATACTAGGCAATATCTCCATTATCTCAAGTTCATCAAAGCACGGAACCACGTCAATAGCCCAAGCGTTCGGTCTTGGGCTCGATTCCCACTCATAACCTGGATGTTTAAATTTCCTTTCTCTGTGCTAGTAAAAACTTCAACTGTGATGTCTACTTTAACCAACAAGAATTTATGTGGATTTTGAAACCGAGAAGGCGTAAAATAACAAATGATGTTGTTCGTAAACAAAAACTCGTTTCAGTTTATAAACTGTTGGAAGCTAGAAAAAGTTTATTTTGTACAATCAGTTTCCAAAGACTTTCCGAACGATTTCAGTTTATTTAGTTTCGTTGCCTGGTGGATAAGAAAACAAACAAGGCAGCCACAAAAACTAAAATATGCATTTTCGTATTTACTAAAATAAAAAATACAAGAAAAATATTACTTTTGGAAAACTCTATACCTCCAGTCCGGTGCAGTTATTTATATGTTCATATATCTTCTTAGACGTTCGGAGTTTTCCGTGGTTTTCTCCGAAACTAGCTTAAATGCGAGTTTAGATCCCTTAGAAAGACCCCCACGGAGGATCCCCCTTGTGTTGTACTACTGACGTGGATTTATAAGCAGATTTCAGACCAAGCAAAGAAATCCGAAATACATAGTACATACACACAAGCAAACAAACATTCAAATATTTTTGTACGCCCCACCAATGACTTAGCGCAAACTCTAAACTGAGAGACGGAAGGTGCCTGGTTCAAAACCAGGTCGCGCCTTCCGACCTAACCGTTCGGAGTTTTCCGCTGTTTTCTCCAAAACTTAGGTTAAATACGGGTTAGAACCCCTTTGAAAGTTTCCCATGGAGGACACCTTCCCTTGCGTTGTCTATTTGACGTGAATTTATAAGCGGATTCTAGTGGCCAAGCACACAAATCTGAAGTACATGTTAGAAAACAAACAAAACAAAAGTTTCTTCTTATCTGGATAATGACTTTGACAGCCTGATGTGAAAAACACATGTTCTTCGGACGCCATCTTGAGAATAAACTAAATAAACAAGCTCCGGACTCAGTTTGAAACTAAATGCACTGAGTTTCGTTTCCGAACGGCTCAGTTTGTAAATTAAATAGACCCAGTTTCCTTTCCGAACGACTTACACGAAAACTCGTTGCACGAGAGTAACTGGTTTGTCGTTTACGAACGGAGCCAATGTTCCAAATCCAACAACAACATGAATCGGACTTGAAATGCCGCTCGGGTTGTGTAGCGGCTAAAGAACCATTCTAGAGATTTACGGGTCCAGGTTCGATTCCCAGCATGTTCTTGAATGTCATTTCGTCCTTCTTTTCACAAGAGGCAACGCTGGTCCTCCTCCACTGTTGTTGCATTTGAAACATTCATTTTCGGATTTCTGTGCTTGGTTCCAAGGAAACGTATATAAACCCTCGTGGAGTAAAGAGATCAAAGCAATTAAAGTTTTTACTAGCACAAAAAAGACATTTTTACAACCAGGGCATGAATGGTAATTAAGGTGACCATACGTCCTCGAAATTCGAGGACAGTCCCCAAATATAGATTTCTTTTTCATTTTGTCCCCAAAAATACTTTGTCCCCAAATGTCCCCAAATTTAAAGATTTGTACTTTTTTCCCTGAAAGTTTCCGTTTAGTTTATTTCTTTCAGAAAAAACTGAAGAAATAAGAAAAATAAACCAACTAAAAACGCCATTTACTCAGAGAAACAATGAAATTCGATCTCTGAAAACGTTTTTTGTCCTTGTGTGTGTAGCGTGTACAGACATTAATAAAGTATCCGACTATGAGCCAAATTTCCCCTTTCAGTTTTGTTAATGATTAATCCCTTTTCATGAAGAACCATGCTTTAAATATGAAATTGACGTACGAAAATTTTCTTGCCCTCGAATACATTTTTTGGAGGGTGTACAGTACATGGTAATATGTTATGTCCTCGAAAATATTTTCTAGTGTCCCCAAGTTTTGTTTAGATTCGAGGACAATGCTTGATTTGTCCTCAAATTACCGTTTAGAAATATGGTCGCCTTAGTGGTAATTGAACCCACAACCGTGCGCTAAGACGATTGGCTTGAAGTAGGACAGGCCCTTAAACTGCAAGCCACCGGTCCCTAAATGCCCCTATAATAAAGCGACCTGCAATTCCGACCTTTGTAGTGACGAACGTCTATAAACGGAAAGTACCTGCCATTGTTTAAACCTTAATCCTTAAATGCCCCGTTTCAAATTAGATATCGGACTATTAAAACACGTTCACTGTCGGACTAGAATACAAGTCAAATTTCTTATGTCAAATTCACAAATAAAATTGTTTTCAATGATAAATGATTCATGGGGTAAATAATAAAAACATCACATATTTCTTCTAAACTGCGTGTTTGTTTGTTTGTTTGAATTGTTCTTGAGGTTTCTGACTGCAATCTCGAGGATGGTCTTATACCCCTGAATATCCGTTTTGACATTTATGAATTCCATATAACATTTATTAATAACAGAGAGCACAACAGATGTACAAACACAGAAGAAGGGGGTGGAAATGACAGCCATGGGTTAACGGGATTCGCCCTGCGTGTTTTCTTAAAAATTAACGCGTTCGCTGCCAAGAGCATCACTGTTGGGTCTCGAAAAATTTTCTTAATGTGCCGTGAGCATCATCCGTGGGTCATTGGTATCTAAGGTGACCATATTTTTGAGCGTAAAATTGAAGACATGTCCCCAAATTTGAAACAAAATTGACGACTTGGTCAAGCGTTATTTTGAGATTTATCTCAAATATATACGGTAGTATGAGCGTCTGCCAAATGAAAGTGGCTCTACCTGTGGCTTCAGAAATAATTTGATGGCATTAATATAAAGTAGTATACAAAAGAAAGAAGTAGTATAGGAGTAACAGATAGGCTAGACAAAGTCACCTTGTAGGTTGAAACAAGTGTCCCATGGGTCAACGAGACAATCTTCCCCACGAGGATACGTGGGCGAAGAAGTTCCGGGGAAAGGGGCAATCTCTCATGCAGTATTGTGTGCACACTTCCTTTGCTCATAGACATTTCTTGTGCTATTCTGCAAGTGATGATTCGCGGATTCATTCTCATGAGACGATCCACAACTGCAACAGCTTCCATGGTGATAACCGTGTACGCGTGACCATTTGCATCTTGCATGATCTCTGGAAAGCAAATGAAAACTTGCGAAATTATATGATTTAGAATGGTGTCTACAAAACCCAAAAACTGATTAGTCTTTATCTAGACGGCAGTGTTTGCTGGACCAGACAGATATTTAGTGGTCAAATTGTTTACGGGAAAAACTTCAAAACGGGAAGTAATAAACAGAAGTTAGATGGCGTGCTTTCCATTAAAGGATGTCATTCACTTTATTCACTACTATTATTAGCACCAGAGTGCTATTAATTTCAACCTTGCTTTTTGTGTATACACGATTTTGGTACATTTTTCGCGTCGAGTCACTTTTCAAGAGAGTTTGCCAGATAACGTGGGGGGGGGGGGCGTTAATAAAATATTGAACGTCGCACAAGGTTTGCAATTTTTGATAAATGATCGCTAAACTGGGTGCCAAAACGCAACAATTTATTATAAATATAATTTGAGTATAGTTAGATAACGCCTGACGAATATTGTAAAATAGTTTGAGTAAGCGATTTAAATATAGATTTTAATTCCGAAGCAGTGTTTTATAGAAGAGAGAAGACAAATGCGGTACACATCATGGATTATGATACACTTTCCAAATGGTATTTATTTATAAAGGTGAAATGTAGTTGACTATGCCTGGCAAAAATGGTTAAACAGTTTTAGTAGGCGATTTTAATATAGATTTCTATTCCGAAGAAGTGTTTTATGGAACAAAGAAGGAAAACACGATACACTCATGGAGATGCTGCCATTTACTGTCTTTAAATAAAACTATAAATTTCATTTAAAAAAAAAAAACCTCAACGAAATATTCTGCATAAATATCCGGTATATTATATTGATCAGGCCGCCGCTCGGGGTATAGAATGAAGCACATTGTTTTCCAATACGTATGGCAATGAAGGGATTATATGTAATAGTGTATGGATGCAATAGTTTTTCTGCGGTGGAAGATGGAATAAGGGGCATGGACGCCTATGAGAGAACTTTTTTGGGGGAAGGGGGGGCAATACCGTAGCCAGAAAAAAATTTGGGGGGGGGGGTTCAAATTTTAATGTCTAAATGCGGCAGGTTTTTAATACCTTTTTAGAGATAGTAATACATATTCCAGAAAGACCCCCCCCCTATGGGCGCCGGTAGCATAGGGCAAGAGGGGGGGCAATGCCCTCCCCCCTGGATTTTTGTATGCAGTGTTTTCTCTTGCTTTTTTGCTCTTTCCAACATGGTAACCATACGTTAACGTTAAAGTAGTCTTTGCCCCCCCCCTTGAGTAGTCTTTGCTCCCCCTTGAGTAGTCTTTGCCCCCCTGGTGTAGTCTTTGTCCCCACCCCCCTGGGAAATATTCTGCCGGCACCCATGCCATCCCCTTCCTTGGTTACAGTCTTGGGAGGGGGTTATTTCAGGATTGCAAACACTTTAGAGTTTAGCAGTTAAATAACAAAAAAAAATTAGTGTGGCAGAGGGGGATGGGGTGTGGAAGTAGTGTCAAAAATACCGAAAAAAGTGTGACATCACTGATGGACGACCATGGGCGCCGGCAGAATATTTCCCAGGGGGGGGCAAATACTACTTCAAGGTATGGTTACCATGTTAGAAAGAGCAAAAAAGAAAGGAAAAACACTGCATACAAAAATCCAGGGGGGCATTGCCCCCCCTTGCCTTATGCTGCCGGCGCCCATGTGGACGACCCCTTATCGTGGAAGCTGGAGAAATCTGAAATTTACACAACATACCCGGTTGTGCACGCTGTTCAGAAAATATATGACAAGAAGAAAAATTTACATCCCTCCCTAAAAAAAACCCGCTTAGTTATGAATATATCCGTCATAGTTGTACAGATTAACAGTGGCCAACCAGAAGGGGAGAGGTGCTCCAGACTCCCCTTCTCTTAATACACATAAAAGTGTAAGCAAATATGATTTTTCTGAAGTTCAAACTAGTATTAGTTGCAAACAAAGCAAAATTGATATATATTCATTTTTTTAAATGTTCGTTGAAGAAGTTATATGAAGAGAATTTAAAGTTTACTTCAGAATAGCAAAGATAATAACTTTTATTTGTTTCTCTCTTTGTTTTAAAAATTCGACGGCAGAGATTCCTTTCCTTGGAGGGAAGGCACCTGCTTTTATTTCCCCATAAAGTGCTTGATATTTCCACACAATTAAAGAAAGAAATTATGTGCAATATTATTTGGAGAAAATAGGAAATGCAACCCTCCTAAGGCCGAGTGGATAAGACACTAAATGGTAGACGGCTGAAGTGTGAAGGTCTAGCGAGCGTTTCGGCCTGGCCTGTAGCGCGGATGTCGATCTATCGGTCTGGAGTTTTAGTCGGTTTTCTCAAGATGGAGCGTGAATAGGCCTTAAAAACCCTTAAAAAGTCCTCTGACCAAGACACCCGCCCATCCGAGGCAGATAGCCCTTGCGTAGCCCACAGCCATCGGTGGATCCAGAGGAGGGGCACGTGCCCCCCCAGACGAACCCAGTTTACACTATAAGTGATTGAGTTGTTTTGTAAATTCAAGGGATTTTATGAGAAAATGCAGCACTAAATGCTTTGTGCCCTCTCCAGAAATTTTTTCTGGATCCGCCATTGTCCATAGCCTTAGCACAGCATAAAAGTTCGAGGAAATGTACGTTACTTAAAACTGTTTTCATTCACTATTCCTCTTCTGCAGAATATTTGGTGCTGCCATCTTCTGTTAGTTTATGTAACTAAATAGTATTTGCAGGCACTAAGGCAAATTAAACTCCTTCCATATATTGTAAATCGCGTGCGAAAATTTTATACAGAGTGTCAGATAGTAGCGGATCCAGAGGAAGAAAGGACATTGATTTAGAAGACAAAAGCGTATTTTGCTTTATTGTTTTTTTTTTTAATTCCACCCAGGAAATAATTTCTGTATCCGCCTATGCCTATCCTGATAACAAGATGGGTATTAAACGGGTAATGTGTAAGTGATATCCTACAGACCATATGGAGAAAGAGGTTAGGAAGAGCATATTCTCAATACAGGCATACTTATCGAACACACTTGGGAGTCACAAATAGTAAGCTGCTTATGATGATGACTTTAAAAAAAAAAGTAGCAATAATCTGACTAGTTATCAGTACTAGAAAAAAAATATTAAGGAATATTTTTGCTTTTTTCAGATAGCTTCTTGATAAATTAAATATGCACTAAAGTTATTGTTTGTGATAAAAAAGTAAAAACATTTAATACTTTCTTTTTGCATGTTTTTTGAAAAATAATAGTCAAATGATTTTGAACAAAATTGTAATGTGATGTACTCTTCCGAAAAAGACATTCGTAACATTTTAGTTACGCTTGTTACTTTTAAAATTTCATACAACTTTTGAACAAATTTTTAAAGAATCCATCCGCAATAAAAAAAAAAAAAATCAGACTATCTTCTTGTCTCTTTACAAGCTAATAGCATGTGTGTACTATTACAAATGGTGAACCTATAACAGATACGAAACAGTCAGGAAAAAAATGTGAAGCATACAGTATTTTGCGATAAATAGATAACTCTTCAGCCTATTTTTGAAGATAATTTCCACACATAAGGTTTTTTCTGAAAGCTTTGTGAGAAATACAGGTGTAATGTTAGTATAAGAGAACATGGGCGCCGGCAGCATAGGGCAAGGGGGGCAATGCCCCCCCTGGTTTTTTGTATGCAGTGTTTTCCCTTGCTTTTTTGCTCTTTCCAACATGGTAACCATACGTTGAAGTAGTCTTTGCCCCCCCCCTGGGAAATCTTCTGCCGGCACCCATGTAAGAGAATAGTGTATTTGGTGATGAAGCATTAATTTTTTCAAGGGTTTAACATCACTGCTTTGCTATTAAAGTTGTTCAAAACTCCTGTGACTTTATAAAAGGAACAAAATTAGTGCCATTGCAGCATTGTATTTGAAAACAGTATAGTTTCATTTGTCAATTTCTTGACTTTGACTGCAATTTTACTAACTCCTCCACATTTGTTTCATGCAAATGATGCATATGAATCGTCTCTAGCACTAATTTTTTTCTTTTCCTTCTCTTTATTTAAAACCTTTAAATATTAGTCACATTCCTTTCCATTACTTTTTTTTTAAATTCTGTTATTGAAAATTTGCTTTTATTTATTTTCAGAAAAATCCATTTCATTAAGTTATTTATTTATTTATTTTATTTTGATTCTTACAGCATGAAGCTGTTTCTCTTATACAACACTATATTTATAATTATTATTAGAGAAAATATCAAGGCTTTAGCAGTTGCATTGAAAATTTCAAAATTTTGAATATTGAGACAGATACATTACAATCTCTCCATAATATAGGGTACCTACAGTTTTAATTTCTCTGACTTCAATGCAACTTTTTCCCTGACTTTTTATACAGCATTTTGCTGATATTTTGTTCCTATTTTATGAGTTACCTCATCACTAAACTTTTATGTTTTATGATTTTCATTTATAACAATCTGTGTGGGGGACGCCTTCAAAAATTCCTGATAATATTAAAAGCTACAATGAATAATAAAATATTTGAATTCATATTTCAGGGTGTCTACCAGATTTAAGATAGCTTGTCATTTATTAAACTGTTGGGTGACCTTTAGTGAAAATTTCTTAACCAACACATGATGGATAATTTAGTTTTCTTGCATAGAACAATACAAAATAATAAATTGTTAGTAAACAAATTCAAATTCCTAAATTTTGGCAAAATCTGCAACCTAATGCCTCTGTCATATGACATTTTCTTCTCTTTAACCCTTTCACGCGCGGTGTCCTCGCCGTGAGGACACCAAACTCTGACGTTTTGACTGTTGCCAGTCACGAAGAATAGATTGGATTTTTATAAAAATAGTTTCGGGTGACATAGCTCCACGAGAATCCTTTACTTTAGAGCACGTCATTTCCTGTAAAAAAAAAAAAAAAAAAAAAAAAAATGTCACGATTACTTTTAACAGCACTGACATCTGCTGAAAAATGGAAGAACGCGAGAACAGCTGGACCGATTGCCCAATGCTGAAAAAAGGGCAGCCGTTGCCATCGCTCGACTTAACTATCAGCAAGATGGCGAACGATCGAAACGTTCATCGCGTGCCACAGATCTGGAGACCCTTTTTTGACGGCTGTGTACAGCCAGCTGTCGTCCGCCATCTTTCTGGTAGTTAAGTCGAGCGATGGCAACGGCTGCCCTTGTTTGGCATTGGGAAATAGTTGCGTTATAAATCAAACTTTTATTTGCCAGCTGAAAAAAAAAAAAAAAACCTTTCCAATTCTGATGTTAATAGACATTGGTAGTTCGCTGAGGGCAGTGGTATTGTTAACAATAGACAGTGGAAATAATTGCATGGGATGGGTAGATCCCCACTAGATGTGAACTAATGTAGATCCCCACCAGAGGATCTTCATTAGTTCTCAAAAGTGTTTGTAATACAAGGTGGAGTGCTAAAGCATCTGAAGGGTAGAGCTGCTTTAACCCTTTAACGTGCAGTGTTCCTGCTCTGGGAACACCAAACTCTGACGTTTTGACTGTTGCCAGTCGCGAAGAATAGATTTGATTTCTATAAAAATAGTTGCGGGGGACATAGCTCCACGAGAATCCTTCACTTTTTAGCACGTCATTTCCCGTAAAAAAAACTGTCACGATTTTTTTTTAACAGCACTGACATCTGCTGAAAAATGGATGAATGCGAGAACAGCTGGATAGATTGCCCAATGCTGAAAAAAGGGCAGCCGTTGCCATCGCTCGACTTAACTACCAGCAAGATGGCTGACGATCGAAACGTTCATCGCGTGCCACAGATTTAGAGACCCCTTTTTTTGACGACAGCTGGCACAGCCAGATCTGTGGCACGCGATGAACGTTACGATCGTCTGCCACCTTGCTGGTAGTTAAGTTGAGCGATGGCAACGGCTGCACTTTTTTCAGCATTGGGAAAGGGTTGCGCCTCAAAGGGTTAATGACTTTCCAGATTGGGTGACTTCTTTGACCTTTCAAACACCCTATATTTAAATGAATTATCTGATATGAAAATTATGCAGAATATTTATCTTTGGGTTGACATTAACATATCTATTTCCCAATACAAATATCCAAAAGTTTACTCAGGGTGTTTACTAAATTTCTTAAAGTCAATTTCTTGACTCTTTCCAGATATTGAGGAGCTGGTGAAAAAAAAAAAAAATCTGACCACACATGCATTTTAGAGAAAGAACCACCCTCTTTTTATATTAAAATATTTTGCTACAAATTACTTGAAATAAATGTTAACTGCAATATGATTATTGATGCACTTAAGTTAGATAGTATTTACTATGAGCTTCAAGTAAGATACCAGTTGGTTTTTCAAATTTAACCAATATTATACATGTGCACCGTAAATACCACATGTGTTACAGGTAGTACTTATGTGATATATTT
The DNA here is from genome assembly GCA_038373885.1 of Cheiracanthium punctorium. NCBI lineage: Eukaryota > Metazoa > Arthropoda > Arachnida > Araneae > Cheiracanthiidae > Cheiracanthium > Cheiracanthium punctorium. The sequence continues at coordinate 133,226 of JAWZYV010013262.1, read as the reverse complement.
AGACAACAGCGTATGTAGTCTTCCTTCAAGTGGGTGAAGGAGTATGGGCATTATGTTAAAAGGCATAATCCTTCTGTAAAAAAAATGAAAAATATATGGACTTTATGTTAAAAGATTTTCAGCAAGGGATAATTTTTTACCACAAATCTTCCCTCTAGACAACATTAAATGCAGATGCCATACTTAGAACACAAATTATCTTTTGGTTTACTAACACATCAAATATGGGAAGTATACAGAGTGATGTAATGAAAATTTCTATATTTTATCACTGGTCATAGACAGATAGCTTTATGACCCTTCAGTCACAGAGGAAAAATTTAAAGAAGGTTGCAGGGTATTTTGAAAGTAGAATATGTGAATGTCTTTGTACACATGTGATGCAACTGATTACCTTAGAAGAGTGTAATGGATTATGAATTGCATAACATGCCCAGCTATCTAATGACTGATTAGGAGTGTTTCTAACAAGTCAGCGGACAATCAATAAGACAGTGAACTGAAGAGGACACACTCACACTGAGATGAGAAGGCGATTTAATAAATTTATTGATGCCATGATTAGTGAAGAAGATGTAAAGGTTAGGATGAGACAGAGATCTCTTGAGACTTACAGAAAGTATTTGCGTGTGAACCTGCCTTAAAAAAGCTAATATTCTATTCCTCTTGCCAATCAAAAAATTGCTGCATTAGGTTAAATTTAATTTCTGACATTGAAAGTGGACAGTGAATTTTAATTGATGGATTACCTGACAAAGAAGGGTGTTTGGCAAGCGAAACCACTAGCTCATTGCCTAATATTCCTTCGTGAGTTTTAATCCAGGTAATGTTAAGTTTTTGTTCTATGTGTTGTAAATTTTTAGAATTTTTTGAGTCATAGGATTTTTGGTCTGTGTAACTTGCAGTATATAGAGTGCAGATTGGCTATTGGTGTATATGATTGCTGAGTCAGATTTGAATGTGTAAATCAGTTCAAAGCATGTTTAATTGGGAAAGATGGAACCTCCTGAAAGATGGAATTTTTTATTGCAAGTTGATCAGACCATTTATGCATTACTTAGTTATCACAGACTGAACCTGTCCCAGTGGGGAATTTGGAGCCATTGGTGAATATTTCGAGCAGCTTTTGGGAGTGTTTACAGGAGCAAAGTTTACTTGATGGATGTAAAAGCCATTTTGTAGGTTTGTGCTCACAGTCCGATATGTATAATTTAATATTTTCCAATTGAATTGGTGTATTTAATCTGCATGTGAGGTCAAATTTGGGTTTGTTTTCCAATATCAAATGTAGGGGAGGTATTCCAGTTAAAACTTATAAGGCATTTTGGGTGATTTTCTATGGCATATCACAGTAAGTAAAAGAAAGGTCTTTGGATTGGTGAAAGGTATTTATTTTGTGTCGAATTTGTAATCATCAGAAACCAACAAGAAGACACAAACATAAATCCTTTCGATGGTAGTGGTATATCAAATTTTGAGTACAGTTTTTGAAACTCTGCCAGTTGATGAAGCAAATTTAAGTACATTTTCTGAAAGGAGACATTATCTAACAGGGCACAAGGTGCCCATAGAGTTTGAGAGATTGCATGTGCGCATTGCAGACTGTTAGTGAGAAAGGAATAGATGGAGTCATTACTGGCACTATTTGTCTCTAAGGTGAGAAGGAGAATGCATGTTCGTTTGTCCAGTCATCAATGAAGGGGAAAAATGTGTGAGGAGAGCTTATTTTGATCCCAAGAACTTCAGTGGGGTAATCAAGGCTTTATATGACTGGGAAAAAACCTCCATTGCCTGGCCTTCAAATGCCAAGGTATGGATGGCATGCACACTGTGGACTTTCTGCTACCACATACGTTTATGCATTAACAAACTTTTGTTCTTTGTCAGACTTTTCCATATTCTAGGAACAAAGTGACTTTTCATTTAAAAATAAAATAAAAGCCCAATAAATTTTATAAGCACATACATTTATTACATCTATGAAGAAAATTTTCATTCAAAGCACTATATATAATGCAACAATATATTTTAAAGAGTGGAAACATACAGTATACATTCACCGTAAATAATACAATAAGGAAAAAAATATATTTTTGTATTCAAAAGTATCTTTGATTCATCACAGTCTATTTCAATCACCTTAAGTAGGGTGTGGAATTTAATACTAGCAATAAGTGAAACCTTATAACGGAAATTCTAATTCAATACACATAGTTGTTTAATATTATCAAAGTAAGAGCTTATGTTTACAAAAAAAGATTTCAAGATGTGCAAAATCTTATTATATGAAAATGCAAAATTTTTACCATATATCACAAGAATTAAAACAAAAACTTAATAATGGCAAAAGAGAACGTTTTCATAAGATCAGTATTCCATAATTGTAAAGTTATAGAAGAAAAGAAAAAAAAATATTCACCAGATATACAGAAGACAAGAAACTTAACTGACACTGAAGTTAGAATATCACATAAGTGAAAACCGACTTAAAAGTACAAATGTAATAAAAAAAGAACCACACCCATAAAAATTCACTCGGACATTCAAAGTATAAAACCATTCAAAAGCTACAACAAGACATACCAAATTTTTTATCACAGACCAATAACATGCTCATATTTCCATGCAAATTACTACTTTATAAAAAAAATCATAAGTGACGAAGAAATTTAGTGAATTTGTTAACTTGTGGCTCTATTTAATAATGAAACATTAATCGAAATGTACTTTCATATCTTTATAAATGAGAGAATGAAATAATTTCATAATTGAAAAAAAGAGTATTATAACTTTTAAAAACAATAGAACTGTCTGTGCAACCACTTAAAAATGCTGAAATGCAATTAATTATTAAAATTTAATTCATTTACATCATTCAGTTTTAGTCATACAGTGATTCTAAGTTTTAAAATAGCAAAACAATATTATAAAATAACGTACTGCATGAAAAATATACAATATAATTCCATAATTTTAATGAGATTGCATATGTATAACTGTATGTAATAGCAGATGTATAAAAATAATATTGACACTTTTTTTATTATGATTTGAACATATGTGCCTAGTACAGACATAAAGCCACAAGTTAAACAAGCTGCTTTAATGAAAATAACAGAAATAAGTTTAGATTAATACTGAAATTACATATTTTTACAAGAATAATATTAATAAAATTATGTACATAAAATGTAATACTCACTAAATAGAATCAATAAAAGATTAAAATAAGTACCTACAATAAACAAATACTTTTAAAAAATTATCAATAAAATGTAAGGAATTTTTTATGGTACTTAAAATTAAATTTCATAAAAATCATACACACCAGTTACTCTATCATTTTAAAACATCACTCAAGTACAAAATTACATCTTGGAGTTAAAATATGAAAATATAGACACAAAGATATTTTCATTTCATAAAATATGCTTGATAATCAGCAGATAAGCCATTAAAAATTTCTTTTAATCTTCAAGGAAACTATTTATGATTCTAGACATACTATTTTTTTACATTCTACTTCCTTTATAATTTAAAAATGATAGTAATCATTAAGTGAGTAATACCTCTATCTTTAAAACACACTACTGAAAAATGAAATAAAAAAGAGCAATGGTAAGAATTTTACTTCAGTATTATCATAGGAAAGAGTTTTTCCTGTTTAATGATCACTTTTATTATTTTTTTTTTCAATATTTAATTTTAAAAGAAATACATTTGCTCATCCTTATAAATTTACGTAATTATCTAATAGTCACTCATTTACTCACACAATGAATTTCTCTTCTAGAAAGCCGCTAAGCTTTCGTTCAGTCTCCAGATATCTGTCATTCAGTGCAACAGAAATCGGAAAATCAGCAGCCTTTCCTAAGTGCAAATTTTAAGCAAACCATTGCTCTTTTAAAACAAATAAGTAAATATCAATGGTAGAGAAACAAAAAATAACATTTGAGAGAGTTTAAAACTTATAAAGTAGTAGTTAATACATGAGTCACATAAGCAAGCTCCAACAAAGAAAAAGAAGTTACAAATATACAGAAATCAGAAAACATACATCTATCCAAACTCTAATAAGAGTCAGTAAATTGGGGAAGAAAAGACCAGTGTTAGGTAAGTTACACCTTGTTGCAAGGTAACAAAATAAAGAAATCACAACATTTAGAGATCACACAGCAGGGCTCTAAGAAGAACATCTATAGAAGCAATTATATGATTCACTGAAAAATCATTCTAGATGAATCATCATTATATGATAATTTCAATGAGATGGCCAAAGGCAGATTTTATAGTAATGGTTGGTTAATCATGCTATCATTGGGAGTTTTTATCAATAAGTTTTTCAAAAGTTCATGGGAGAAAAATCTAAAATAAGTTTTATATTTCATTTCTTTCTCTCATTCCACAGGCTTAAACATACACATTTCCGGTCTCAATTTAAAAATAAGCTATTATGATTTTAATGCTGCAAGAGATATACTTTAAAAATATCAATAAATGTTCATTTTTAACAAGATAATAAAATTTAAAATTATAGAAGCGATTCCGGTTGAAAAGGCAGCAGCACAAAAATAAAATGCTTCTTTGATAAAATAACAAATTTAAAAACAATTTGATTTATTTTTAAACAATAAATTGGATGAAGGACACGTGCATATTTTTAAAGCACTTGGTATTTCAACAAAAACTAAATAAAGTTTAATTTTCAATAATTACTGATTAGTGTGAATTGTAGGCATGTAAATAATACATTACCTTATTAAGACTCTTATACAATGGTATTGCAGGCTTTTAAAAAGCTTACTCAAGCCCTATCATTATATAAAAGTAAGATACATTGCAATATAAAAAAATATATGTATCAACATTAAAAATACTATAAATATAACAGATGTAAGCGCATACATATATGTACCTATGTACATAATATAAAGGAATACTTTTACTAGATAAATTTCGTTGTAAAATAAATTCTCTTTTTTATTAACATAGCAACAGTTGCACCCAGAGCTTCATCTCTCTCTTATATGTTACTAATAATTCATCAAAAACTATATTCACGTGAATCATATAACTACTCCATTATCTAGGATAGACAAGAGTAAAGTTGCAAAATGAAGTTTTAGATATTATATAATTGCTTAGATATTTTATACTACTTTAATAATAGCAATTTTTTTTTTATCTTAAGCAAGCCAAGTGTTCATAAGGATAATGTTCAACAAGGGGTTAAAATACTTTCATAAAGTTTAATATAAAATTAATGGTAAAAATGGCGTTCAACTAAATTTGATACAAAATAACTGGCAGATTGCTGGTAAAACAGCAAAGAAGGGTTTTAAAAATTGTAAAGGGTTTTTAAAAATTGTATATGATCTACTGCTTGAATTTACAGCAATGCTCAACAGTGGTATGCATAAATACTGCATTAGATATACCTTACTAATTAACTAATTAAAAATTATTTTTTTATACATCACTATTAGAGTTTGAAGAAAATGAGATGAACATCTGTTAAATTACCTAAGACATTCAAATATATTTCATTGCTATTAGAATCACTCAAAAACTAAAATCCGAAAGTTTTAAAATTACTCTATGAGTGAAGCACAAAAAAAAAAAAATTGAAAAATGCATTTTGAAGCCATTTTAATAAGCATTTGGAGAATAAAAGACCTTGCTAAAACTTATTAAGCTTTATTGAGGAACATTAACTGATTAAAAATATTTTATCAGGAAGCTTTCTTCAATAAAACTACAATAAATAATTTTGAATAAATAAAACACAAATATTTTTGTACTAAATTTGTGTGTAAATAATACTTTTTAATATATTTTAAAATATTATTGATAATAGTATTTATATATTTTTAATTGGTTTCTAAACTTTATATACATTTTTAAAATATGCAGTATTCTTATATAAAAAAATGGAAAATTAATCCTTGACATAACTTATCAAGTAAAATGGTATTTTAAATTAAAAATGTTATAGTTTAAAAAAAACTAACATATTAAAATTTGGAATGCTAGTGTGATCTGAAGTATCATTTTAAATAACTGATCACATCATAAATAAACAACAAAAAAACTAGCACGAATAGTATTTTTAGCAAGAATTCCATTAGTAACATTACTTATAAACAAATTTAAAATAAGAAGTGCTTCAGGACTAACCATTAGTGGACAGAAATTTTCCGAGCAGATATTTTTTGCATGCATTAATGATGCAGAAATAAATTTATTTTAGAAGGACCCAGAAATTATCTAATTAAGCATACCATATGAGCAGCACATTTTTTTACTTTGGATGTTTGAGCAGCTCAGCATAGCTGCTAACTGTGCTTTGATTGCTATCTACATATGGTGCCAGACTCTCCTGAGAAGAATTTGGCTCAAATGGGGATGGTTCAACCGCAGTTGGAGAACTGGGTGACAGCGGATCAGTGGGTAACTCTATTGGCTCAACGGCGACTTCTTTTAGAGCGTTGGTTACTGGCAATGTTAGACTGTTGGCAATGTCGTGACGACGGTTGTATTCGACAATAGTGGCTGGAGTGGCATGGCCTGAATCCAAGGGACTACTGCTATCGGTCGGCATGTCCAGAATGACGTGTCGGAAGTCACTGGACTGCTCCATGTGAATGGGTGTTCCAGCTCTAGGTGTGCCAGCTCGCGTTGGAATGAGAGGTTCCCCAACATCTCTTCGACCATCCAATCCTTGGTCATGCAGACTGTCAGCGATTGAGCTGGTGACTGACCTGCGATTGGGTGTCTTCAAAGTGAAGCCTGAAAAGAGGCTGCCTTCCTTCTTCGGTGTTCCTGCCACATTTTCTGAGCTTGATCCAATGATCATATTCAGAAGCTTCGAGCCGGGGAAATTTTCCAAGAATTTCAATCCTGACTGAGAAGTGTTATCGCTATCGAGGTTTACTTTACTGCCATTGAAAGACCTAAATGCAGGTGACAACTCATTGGTTGGGCTTTGAGGTGGGCTGTTGTAATTGTTATCATCATTGTCTTCTTCTAAAATAGTTTCCATGGGCAGGAACTCACATTCTTCAGGATCAATGCTGTAAGAACAAAATAGAGTTTCAAGTTATTATAAAATATTTTCTAATAAATTACATTTTTTTCTATAGATGTAACTAAACCACTGTCATTACCACAAAAATGACAAGGCTATTTCAAATGGGGGCAGTTTAAAAAAATGTTTTTGTATAAATGTGAAAAAAATTTCAAAGGACTTACTCTAGATTCACAGCTGAGCCAAGATGAGGCTGAGTCCTCAGCATAAATGATGATTTGGTATATGGTAGTTGAGGCTCCAGCTCATCCCAATACATATCTTTAACCAAACGAGGATGTTTCATTTGCATCTCATCAACAATCATAAAGGAAACCTAAATATTAAGTTCATTCAATCAGTCAGAATATGCTTCCATAAATGCATCATTATTAAATAACCAAAACTTTTAAACAATGATAACCTTACATAAAGAAAATATAAAAATATGAACGTGAACCAGATCCTTCGTGCAGATAATTGGCCCTAATCCCACAACACAACACAAAACTATGAAAGCTTTTCAAACTTTACTTTAGTTCTACTGGAAATTATGTAAAGTACCACAAAAAGCCTTTCAAACTTTATAAATTCACTTGAAATTTAAAATGTTACAGAATTTCCAATCCAAAGAATTATTAAAAAAAGAGTAACTACTGTGTGCTGAAGTATAACAATATTTTTAGGCTAACAATGTTGATTTTGTAGATATTTATTGATTTGTCTATCGCTGATTTTCCTTTTTCATCATTATTATTTGTGCATGAGACTTGAAAGACAATTACCTTTTTATTAGTGGAACTAACCAAAGATTGATATTGTAATATGTTCTACTTCTTGAATCTTAACCAATATATAAGAAATTTAAATTTAAAAAAAATTCTTTTACACTTCTAAGAATTATACCAGGCTTTGATCGATTAAACAGCCATCTGTATTGATTACAAGAGTTGGTATAGATTAAATACAATTACTGCCAATTTCTAAAAAAAATTTAGATTATTGAATGTTAATTTAGTAAAAACAGTAGTTTTGATTTTGATGAAATCAAATATGAATTTTTTAATGCAATCTAATCATAGCATTTCTGTAAAATTTGTAAAATCGTACACAAAGTGTGGATTAAACACCATGTTCACTAACAAGTACCAATAATAATAACCAAATGATAAAAATTCTCAGTTACTAATCTTGAAACATTCAATCAAAATATTATTATGATTTTTCATGGAATCATTATACATGAGAGAATAGTTGCAGTGGGTTAAAAATGGCACACTTATAATTGATGATTTGAGCTTAAAATAATTTAATTTTAATTTAAAAAATACATATATAACTCATATTTTTTAGCCAATTTTTGTTTGAGATGTCTTTCGACAAACATATTCCTCCATGCTTATTCAAACTAAAGTAACACTTATTAATATTTAAGTAGATAATGTAATTACACACAAAAAATTTCACATAAAAATAAAATTTAACAATAACATAAATTCTGTAGAACAAAGCAGTATAAATTGTCAAGGTTCATTTTTAATGGCTTATAAAACAAACCTGTAAATTTCTGTCAAGACACCAATTCAATTCAAAATCATCATCATCTTCTCCAAAAGGATTAATAAGTTGCTCTGCTACCTAAGGGTTTAAACAAAAACAAATTACTATGTGTGCATTTCCAATAAAATTATTATGCTACTATTTTAACTACCTTAACTAGATATTTATTTAATTAAATGCAAGGACAATAAAAAAAACCTAAAACACAATTTAAATTGAGAAATGATTTCACTAAATATAACTTACTTTTAACCATCCCATATAGAAAAAGAATTGCAATATGGTGAAAATTGGAATATACAAATCAACCTCATGTCCAGGATAGCCCTTTTCTGGATCTAAATATTGTCTGCCCATCACAGTTGCCAAAAAGTAAGTATATATTGCTAAGGTAACAACCTAAAAAAAAATTAAGTAAAGATTATATAAACTTCATTATGGAAAATATAATTATACCATATCAAAGTGATTTAGAGTACAAAGCAGCTACATTCCTACTAGTATATGTTTTATTCATAACTTTAATATACTCTTTTTGATAACTAAATAATTAAAGACTTAAGTTTGTGGATCATTTATGCGCTATTTCGTATTTTATTCATTTAGCAATTCATACACTACTCTAAAGCTGTACTTTGAAAAACAAAAACTACAATGATCTTAAACATAAGCCAGTTGTGTCAGGAACGCAAAAAAATTCCAGCTGTTTTTTCGCAAGCTGTGCTATACAATATAATAAACAATAAATATATGCTTTTTATAAAACCTTTAGGAATATTATTACTTATGTATGTATGAAAATTGTGTAATTTTTTTGGAGCTAGTCTTAAAGAATAACCATTTCTTAAACAATTATCTTGAATTTAGCTTGAACTATATTGTGGAACAAGCGTTTAGAGAAAATAAATATTTGTACTAGAAAATCAAACCTCTATCAGGGAAAAATAAAATTATTTCTTTTATGTAACGATTTTTATATCCCACTAAGATAAAAACAAATTATATAATCAAAATAAATGGAACTAATGCAGAGAAGAAAAATTTAGCTGCAAAATATTTTGGATGAAATATTTTTATAATCTCAGGGATTTATCAAGTAATTTTTCTATATTGTTTTACTAGATTCTTGCAAAAAATAAAAAAACATATATTTTTTAATTAAAGGATACAGTAAATTATTTTTTTTTCATTCTATTTCTACTGAGATGGAGCAATAACCGATAACAGAGCCAAATATGGTTGTGATTACAAAATTAAAAGCAATAATCAATGAAACAGACATAAAAACATATTTAATATTTCTAAAGGTTCATACTATCAATATATATTTGTTTAATAATCACAAAGATTATCATAAATTTTGAAATAAACCACAATATTTAAACCCTATAAATCTTCCACCCAAGGCAACCCCCAGCCCCACATTCAACCCTAGGCAGATAACCCTCATATAAAAAAAATTTAGCTGCAAACTATTTTGGATGAAATATTTTTATAATCTCAGGGATTTATCAAGTAATTTTTCTATATTGTTTTACTAGATTCTTGCAAAAAAATAAAAAACATATATTTTTTAATTAAAGGATACAGTAAATTAATTTTTTTTTCACTTCTATTTCTACTGAGATGGAGCAATAACAGTTAACAGAGCCAAATATGGTTGTGATTACGAAATTAAAAGCAATAATCAATGAAACAGACATAAAAACATATTTAATATTTCTAAAGGTTTATACTATCATTATATATTTGTTTAATAATCACAAAGATTATCATAAATTTTGAAATAAACCACAATATTTAAACCCTATAAATCTTCCACCCAAGGCAACCCCCAGCCCCACATTCAACCCTAGGCAGATAACCCTCATATAGGTTTGCTTTAACAAAACGCAACAATAAATATTATAAGTTACATTTAATTCTCCCTTTTTAATTCCCTTCTCTTTATATTATTTCATTTTTAATAAATTAAGAAAATGAATTTATATACCTGAGTGTATACAAGAGGTATGCTGACCCAATCATAGCTGAAAAGCATTCCACAATTTCCTCGGAAAATGTGCATTTCCTAATAAGAGTTTTTGGGGAATATGTAATGATAAATTGCATATGAATATATAAACACAGTTCATTATCACATGCACAGACAGAATTAATTGAACAAAATACTGAACATTAAGCAGAAGGTATTTCTGAGGTATATTGTGGAACCTAATACGACCACACTCAAGAACAATAGAATTCATTACACTTATAGTTTTGGTAAGACTTTGCAAAAACACTCTACATATGATTTTCATCAAGATGTCAAGATCAATAAATAAATAAACATGACAGGAAAATAAAATCTAAACAATCAAAATTAAATGACATTAAATTATGTAAACACAATATTGACTTTCATGTAGTGATATTTGACCATAGACTATAATTTGAGATGTATTTTAATTTAACTGTAAGAGTTTTTAAATTAAAGCATAGATAATACTGAACAAGTGTAAAAGTGCAAGTAATCATTTTTTGTAAATATATTTAATTAATCAATTGATAAAATATGTTTTATTGGTTGTTTGGTATTTTTATATACATATATTTTTACAATACACTTTTATTATAATAGGAAAATTCTTCGTCTATTTTTAAGTTAAATTGGCTTTCTTATATAAAGTATCAGTCAGTTTTTTAATATTTCTTTAAAAAATCAATGTATCAACATATGTGATTGCTTGTCAATGCATTCAGCTGTATTCTTTTAATCATTTGAACATCTCAATTTCAAATTTTAAGAATATCATGTATTAATTTTTAGATTAATGACATAAATCGAAAAATTGCCAATATCAGGGAATTAAAAAGCATCAATTTGACAATCGAACTGGCCACTAGGCATTTTTCACAGGTATTCACTTTACTGGATATTTTTATACATTCTTTGAGTTAAAGAAATCTTATAAAAGTGGTTATATATCATATTACACACTTAAACAAATGACTGAAATTCAATCCAAGGAGGAGAGTTTCAAAAGGGCACTTCACCTTATTGAGCTTTTTTAATCTTTTGTGGGGTGAAAAAGTAAAAAAAGATGAGCAAAAAAAAAAAAAAAAAAAAGGTTCATCAGAAAGATAACAGAGGAAAGGGGAAACAGTTCTCATTTGTTATACCACAACAACATGAGGGAAGTAGCTAAGATATCCATTTGCCATTCTTTGTGTTATGCATGTTGGAGAAAAACACTCCTTTGAATTAAGTGTGTCTTTACCATACATTTAAAACTACTATATTTACAAAGTTATTTCAGTCACACATTGACCAATGTTAACTTTTTTCCCCGCCAAGAAATAACATTGAGAGAAATAGTTCAAGATCAAAAAGCGCTGCCGTGAATATTTGTTATTTTACACTTGATAACATATTGCCGTGTTATCATGTAATCACAAAATTCAACAAATATTTCTTTACTTTGAGACTGTCAAAAATCTTTTAACCTCATCAGAATTGATTAACACTGAATTATAGTTTACCTTATGTTGAACACATTAGTCACTGTCAGGGATTCAGAATCAGGGTGTCTACCAAATTTCTGAAAGTCAATTTCCTGACTTTTGGGATGACCCGGGAAAAATATTCCTGACCAATGCATTTTACTTTGGGAAATTGCACAATGCCCCCTCCCTTGTCTTTATTTTTGCATATTTTGTACAACTTCTTGAAATAAATTTTAACTGAACTATACAGGATTAAGCTTTCATCAATTGAGAAAACAGAAGCAGTCGCACTTTCTGATAGAATTAACTAACTGTTCTTGGAAATACGGTGCCAAGCCATAAGTTACCAAGTAAGCTAATTTGTCTTTTACCCTCTTGTCGCGATTGATGAGCCCCCGATTTTCCCTCCTCATACAAACACATCGCTTGATGCTTTCACGGTCCGAAAAATGTGTTGCAGTTGTTTTCGGTTTCGAGTCTGACAATTAGAGAGAAAGGGTAAAAAACGAAAAAAAAAATTATTCTTTTGGTGAATTTTCCGGACCCATTATCCAATTTCCCGTTTTTTCCACACTTTACAGACCCATTTTCCAATTTCCCGACTTCTTCCAGACTTTCCAGATTTTCCGGAGCGGTAGACACCCTGAGAATACGTTCGAATGCACGAACGAGGTTCTGGGGAAATTTTTGTTCCTAGTGTATTTAAAGAAAAGAAAAAGGAGAGAAAAATATTTTTGTAGATATGCAGTTGTTATTAAACGAAGCTATCGATAGTCGTTTAAAGTAGAATGAAAATATACTTCAGTTTGGGGGAAATATTGAGCCCTAAACATTTTCTGCCCCACTGATCACTGTCAAAGCTGGTCAGAACATCATTAATCTGTTAATCGTTAATTAATAAAGTTAACATAGCAATTTAACTTTTCGGTTAAACTAAAAAAATATTAATGGTTTTCTTAAATTTCATTTAATCTGTTACACTAGTTGTTGCCATGATTTAGGATGATGTTAGCATTAGTAGAAGTCAAGGCCATAGTCAGGGAGGGGAATCATGGGGGTTTGATTCCCCCTTCCCGAAATTTTAGTCAATGCATTAGTAGTTTTTTATTTGCTTTGGCGATCAATTACAGGTGAAAGAATTTTAGCACAACATATCCTCTACCCCTGCTTCAAAATAGCAAATCTGCAGCAATTAGCTGCAGATTTTATTCATTTTCTCTAGCAATAAGAATTACAAAAGAAATGAATTTGTCAATCATAATTATGTATTAAAGAGCAAATTCAGTAAACATACATCCAAGAGGGCTTGAAGCAATACATCATCCTTTATACGGCCTTCTTTGCGAGCTCTAGCAGCAAGAGCAGAAAACCACTGTGCAGGAACCCACCATTTTCCATGGGTTACTTGAATTTCATCATAAACCCTCCTCTCTTCCTTGGTCATCAAACCTAACAAAAGGAAATTACTTCAATCATTTCAATTACTTCAACACAAAATGCACAGTTATAAAATTAGCACAAACTAAAAATTTCATAAAAAAAGCAACCAATTGTAGCTATTTTTAAGTATTTGGAAAGAAACAATTCTCAACTGAGTGGAGGGAGGCTGATCAACAATGACAGGAAAAATTATAAAAGTGTGGTTAGTTTCATTTCTAGACTGAAACAGCACAAAAGTAATATTTTATTACTGCTAGATAATGCGACTTGCCATCTGTAAATATAACTTTCAAACATAAAACTGTCCCGTTTTCCAGCAAACACTACTACTTAACCAGCCTATGGATTAACCCAGCGGTTCTCAACCTTTTAACGTCGCCCCCCCCCAACAAAGGCTAACTTACAGTGGTGGACCCCTCACATTTTTCAGCATACACTTAGTTTTTTAATCTTTTAACAATGGACATTTAGTCGAATTTTCTACAAAATACTGTTATCAGTAAAGTTTGAATGAACATTTTAAGCAAAAATGGATATATTTTTGAGTAAAAATGAGAATAAATAAGATGATTTTTTAAAAAACATGCATCACAACTTGCTCTTTGGTTTATCTTGCGTCCCCTTGGGGGGGTCGTGCTCTGCAGGTTGAGAAACGCTGGATTAACTCCTTGCCTGTGATGCCCCAACTCAGTTCAGGCAATGCAAATGCACCAATTTTGGAATGCTCGACCTGAGTTAATTAACAAATTAAAGAAATTTTTTTTTCATTGTTGGCATGTTTCTCTCAAATACATTCCACAGGCAAGGGAGTTAAGACATAATTGAAAATATAAAGGCAAACTATAGAAGTCTAATGGTTCAAATGTTACTATCAGATATGAAAATTGCATCCAATCCATCTGAGTTTGTAGCTGAACATATAACTGTTCTTGATACTATACAGCTTGAAAAATCATTGCAAAATTTCACTAGTGAAACAATAAAACTCTGTTTCTTGAAAGCAAAATTTCCAAAAAGTAGGGACTATTGTAAGCAATGCTAGATGATAGCAAAATTAAATTGAATGCATTGGATTTTTGACTTTAGATGACAAATAATTAGACACATGAACATCCTTTAGTAAGGTCAAAAAGTTCTAAGGGATAATATTAACAGTAATAACAGCGGTAAGGATGAAGAACAAGTTGCAAAGACTGAAGATCTTGCAATAAACTTGTATGCTATAGCAATGCAACACATAAACTTTGGTTAAATTTCAGCCTTCAACGACGATGCAAAACTGCTAAAGTTTTGTAACTAATACAAGAATGGCTTAAAATCTAATTGCAAGTATACCATTAATGCAAAAAACTATATTTGATTACTTCAAAAAATTATTAGTTTTCTTTTTGGGTTTTTTTTTTTTTTTTTTTTTTTTTTTTTTTTGCAATTGTGTTTTAAAATAAAACTTCACTTGCGTGATTAAAATGTATCAAGCAAAATAATAGTAAGTGCAAAAAATTATTTTTAATTTGAAGCAAATTATTTTTACTTCAATAATATCAACTTCAATGTGAGGTTACTTCAATAAGTGTTTTTTTTTTAAGTAAAAAATTATTAGCATGTTTTTCTAAAATTGTATATGAAAATATAACTTTGCTTGATTAAAATGTATCTTCTACATGATGACTTTTCTTGTTCTCAAAGACTGAGTATAGGTAGTTTGTTCTCTCAATAATTTTTTTGTCTTTTATTAAATGGGCCCCTCAGTGTGATGGAAACCTATTCCAAAATGAAATTTTAATTGGTCTCTTGGTATTCTGCATTATACAGGATTTAAGGTGATAATTTTTAAAAATAAATTCCAGTTAAAAAAAGATTATATAGTATATAAATATATATTAATACAGTTCATGCAAATTTAAACTGCAAATTTTTTTTCTTTATCAAAATATGTAAAATAATTCATGAAAAATTATTACATATAATATAAGGCTCAAACCCACATCTTTTTGCTTAGAAGGTCATATACCTTATGTATGGCAAAATGGATAACATGGGTGTAATATCGCAACATAGTTGGAACAGAAAATAGTATTCTTCATCCCTACACATATTCTATTTTTTCAACTATACACATTTTTATTCTATTCTACTGAAAAGTTTTCAATGACACTGGTGACCCCCATGTGCATGTGCTTTTTCCATTAATATTATTGAAACTAAATGCACGACTAACCATTGTACATCTGCAAAAGTAGAGTGGTTCTTTTACATAATAAGATACTAGGAGACCAAAAACATTAGTTCAGACTAAAACTAGAAAATGCTTCATGAACTAATACGAATTACAAATCATGCAAGATCAGCCTCATTTTCAATACTTGATTTTGAAATAATGAAAACTATAGGGCAGAAGTATTACATGCAGACTGACTACTTACCAGCTTCTTGGACATGATCTAAAGTAGGAAACCTTTTCTTAACTGAAGTACTGACAGCCTGGAATGTCAAAACACTAAGCAAGTTTAAGTAGCGAGCAAGAGTCCGGCGAATTATTTTGCCCCTTTCATCATTACCATGAACATAAGCAGCAATCAGCATAGATATTCTGAAAATCAACATGTTATTTACTACAGTAATGAACTCATAAGTATTATTGTACATTAAAATATGAAACTTTTTTAAAAGATCAAAAAGGTGAAAGATAGTTAATTTTTTTTTTTTTTTTGCAAAAAATTTAAATCTCATATGGAAATTGAAGAACATTTTTATGTAATACAGTAAAGATTTGCTGAAGATAGCATGTTACTGCTAGAAATTAACCTGAGACTTAAGTGGCTAAGGCACTATCCAATAATACCAAAGGCATCCTTATTTGTCTAGTATTCAAATGCTGAACAAATCTTTAAAGTACTCAGGTGGACTCCCATGAGAGCATCTATTGCTACGGGAATTGTAGTAATGTTAAAAAACATAAAAAATTAACTATACATTTTAAGTGGAAAAAATTAAATGTACTGGGTGTAATTTTCATTAATACAAATAAGAATTATTTTGTGGCTAGAAGATTGCTTTTTGCATTAGCATATTGTAAAATACAGCTCTTATGCATGTTTGTGTTTGCCCTTACATGGATCAGAGTCCCGTAGTGTTGGAGTTTTTAAGGCCGTTTTGAAAGCTTCAGCCCAGAAAAGGATTCTCATCCTTAAGTATTGATCCATGATGTTGATGAATAAAGTTGAATTTTCAAAAAATATAGTCTTTTTAGGAGTTAGTCCTAGGAATAATTGACCAATGTGTTAAAGAAAATGTTGCACATAATCTGAAAAGCTCAAAAACTACGACAGTATTCATCTAGACAAAATACTACAATTTCCACAATGCACACAGCTGAAAATTTCTGTAGCTAAACATCTCTTGATGGTAATCAGCAGTTTTTTAGGAGCGTGAACAATTAGTTGAGCACTCAAGTCAGGAACAAAGATTATTTTCCTGCTGAAAAGCATTTAACATTACAAAGAAACTTTGAGGGAATGGGTAGCACTGTTACAAAACAATTTGCAGGCTATCTGGAAGAGCTGTGTTTGTTCTCAATAAATGACAATAAATAAATACATACTACAAATAAGTAAACACAAATAATGCTGCAATCATTGAGTCCATAAGTAAAAATATGCTCACTTGTCGGGCCATGGGATGGCTAGGTACTGCTGCCACCATCGCCCAACAACAATGGATACATAAAACCCCAGAACAAATGATAATGGGATGAGATTAGTGAACGCTTCACAGTAGATGGTGAGCTTTTCAAACACCCTAAAAAAGAGGAAAAAATAAAAAATTACATTTTTTTCATCAAAATTTGAGTGCATATCTTACAACATAAATTAATTGGGTAGTGGATTACAGCAACTACTAATATTCAATCATCAAGCAATTAAGATAAGAAATACTGCCATGATGGCGATGGAAATTCCCGCAAAAACATTTATATTCCTTTAGATGTTTACAGTCCTCAAGCATATAGCTGCAATGTTGGCATAATTTTAATGTCACCAAGAAAATTTAATGGCCACAGTAATCCACAAGTAAGTTTGATTAACAGAATCATCTAAATTGTTGAAATCAAACTTATTTTTCATACTTATTATTATTCATAGTTATTTGCATAAACGCATGCAAATAAACTAAAAATACCCTTACATAGTTTTATAGCCAACTTCAATCCTTAAAATCTTGTCAAAATTAACAAATGATGACAATAGTAAATTTTATGAGTCTTTAAATACATAATTATATATATAGATTTTTTTTAAACTATGAACTTAAAAGACTTAAATGTTATCATTAGAATAAAAGTCTCAAAATACTTACGTCCTTTGATTCTCTGTAAAAACATATCTGTAGAGAGCGCTCAAACTGTAGTATAACCCACAAAAGATCATCATCTCACGATATAACAGCTTGTAGATGCTGCCTCGCCATCTCAATAACAATTTAGCAAACCCGCACAGCCGGGCTTTGCTGACATTCAATGAATATGTGACAGTCATTTTTGTTTAAATAGAAAATTTTTAAATCAACAACAGTTTACACACCCTGCTTGGAAAAAGAGAGAAGATACAGAAAGACAGAGAGAACTGAAAATGCAATGCGGTGACGTTCAGACCTATCACTGGAATTTTCTACATAAAATATATGATTTGAGACAGTTTGCAAGATAGACTGGATGATTTTGAACCAGTTCTATGCACTTGCAAGATGGTTTTAGAGTTTTTTTGGAGCACAACTTAAGTGTCGAGCTGATTCATTATGTAGAGAGCAACCACAGTGAGGTATCTCGTTGAGGCTGGCAACATGATGTTCCCATTAAATGGCAAAGTAAGATCTGATCTATGCATTGATTCCATGAGCCTGGTAGAAAATCTTATCCACTTTTGTAGAAAAGTTCCGAACCTTGTAAGGAATAGGCCTTATCTACCGAAAAGAAAAAAAGAAGTTATTAGTAATCAAAATTAATTAATTTGTAAATTGTAAAATTACTAGGGATGGAACAAAAATTGTTATTATCTTAAACTGTTTTCAAACAAAATCGTTTGGGGTTATGCAAACGTTTGTTTAGTAATTTACAATTATCGGTTTTTATAAACTCCAGAAAAGCTTGACAAAGACTGAAAGTAAAGTAATTAATTAAAAACTCCAATAACAAGATATATTTTTTGAAGGGGAAGAGATTCTTAAAAAGAAAAATCAAAAATCTCACGTTGTCTTTACTTCAATTTAAAAACAAACCAAGACATAAGACTCAAAAATCTTTACAAAAACAATCAAAGGACATTAAATTACATAATTAATACGTCAAAAGTTTTTGTATAATTTTTTTTAAAAGTGCAAAATTTGAGAGGGGGAAAAAAGGATTTTTTACTATACAAATTTTCACGTAATTATCCTTTTATTATTATTATTATTAACATTAAAATATTATGAGCACAGATAAAAAAAGTTATTTCAGCCTACTTCAAATACTATGTTAAGACATTAATAATTACATATATATAGTTGACTGCACTTACTAAAGAAAAAATATAGTTTGTCTAACATGTGTGAAATTCCAAAATAAATACATTTTTTTTTTTTTTTTTTAATTACAGAAAATTTTAATATTTTATATTAGTCTACAAACTAATTGTTTGCAAACGATTATTAACAATACACTTAAAAATTTTTAAATCATAAACTGTCACACCAAGGAATAAATTAGTATTTAATTATTGTTTTTTAATACAAAAATAGCATAAAATATAAATCAGAGGAAAGTAACTTTTTCACTTAAAAATTAAATAAGACGATAACAGTATAACTAAATATAATAATTATAACACAATTATAAAACCAAAAGAAAGAGAAAAAAATTAGAAATTTATTTAAAATTTAGGAAAATCCTAAATTGTAAATCAAAAAACATGATTAATTTAATTTTTAAATATTTAATTTCCCTTAAAATATTTCTATAAATTCCCGGTGAATTAATGGCGTGCGAAAATGGAGCCGACACTATCAAAAATGATTATATGCTACAATGGCAGTATCATGAAACAAAAGAAGCACTTTTACGTTTAATTAGAATAAATGTATCACTAGACGCTAAAGGAAACCATTACCAAGAGTCAAAAAGGATGAGAAAGAGCAAAACTGACGCAATAGCTTCTCCCAGACTTCTTATCAATTCGGAGGAAACCTTCCGAGTGCCCAGAGAAACCCCAGCTGAGAAGGTATGGAATAATCGGAAACGAGACAGCTCAACGAGAACGACTCGTATCACAGCTAATAGATGGCGCAAGCTCTCCAACATTACGACGAGGAAAAATAAACGCATGCAAAAATATTCGTTTTTTTTTATTTTTTTTTTTATGAATTTATTTTTCTCTCTTCTTTCTCATCCAATAAAACCGGATGCCGAGAGGAAAAGGCATTCGTAAAAACAAACGTCAAAATGATTTTGCTGACGCAACGTTAAATTAGCAATTTTAATTCAATGTCTAGGTAATTAACAAAGTGAAATTAGAGTGATGCAGCGATGTATTTTTACTTTTTAGGTTAAACCAGGAGCATATTTTATTTACTTATTGTTGCCTTCACTGTGTAATTATTTATGGTGGTCTCTTGTTCAATAGAAAACCATCCTAACTCGTGAAATCATGGAAGCCCATAGGGGCAGGAGCCCCCCCCCCCTCTTGCCGTGGACATAGTAAATATTTTTTTGACTGTAACTGCTTATTAAAACAAACACGCGAAATTTAGAAGAAATTAAACAATCAAAATACTACGTTTTTTTTTCTTTTCTTCTCCTTCCCATTACGATTTTCATCAAATTTAATTTTCTTTCATGATAAAATTATTATTCCATTCTTTTAGTGCATTTCATTTCCTCACGTTTTGCGGTAGTTACCCATACTAACATTGTTTTATTCTGTTTCGAATTTATTACGATCAAAATTTGCAAATATTAATCATCAAATACTGTTCCGTCTACTACCTTAAAAGTAAAAACTTTCACTTAGAAAGTCCTCCGCCCCAAGTAATCCTTCCTTTTGACAGATAGCCCTAAAGGGATTTCCCTTAACAAAACTTTAACGAAAAAATAAAAAGCTTGTAAAATATATTTTAATGAATAATTCTTTTTTTTTTTTTTTTTTTTTTTTTTTTTAAATAAACAAGGCGGTTTTATTACAATGCGATCAAAACTGGCCGTTTTTGTTATTTATAAATTTATTTCTGTTAGCATGATCCAAAAGTAATTTTAATGGCTTGATAAACAAATAAAAAACAGTTATTAATAATAAAAGGCATGAGAAAATTGTGAATCCCTGCAGGCGTTTTTAAAAGTTTTCAAAAGGATCAAAACTGAAATAAAATGAAAGGGAAAAAAAAAAACAATGTATAAAAAATGAAGTTATATATCTATACACCGTTATATATATATATATATATATATATATATTTCTTTTTAATGAGATTAGAACAGACTCTGGTAAAAAACACTCAAATTACTGGTGTTAAACGATAAAGTAAATTAAAAACTTTGTAAAAAACGCACATAAGAAGTTATAGGTAAGAAGAAGTTAACTTCTTATGTGTGTTTTTTACAAAGTTTTTTATTTACTTTAGAACAGACTCTGTTATTGTTAATGACACATTCCCGCCAACTAGCTTTATTTGCAAGAACGAAATAATGCAAAATTAATTTTTGATAACTCAATTAATTTTGAGAGAATAAAGAGAAATATCCAGACAAGATTCTGTATACTATTAATATTATTTAACTTGCGTAGACAAAAAGGGGGGGGAGGAGGATTAGAACATCCCTAAAAATTTGCAAAAATGTTCCTACTCTTCGCAGTGAGAAAAAGACCTTATTTTTGGAAATGAGAACCTCATTACAAAGAATAGGTACTTTTTGAAAATTTTAGTTCAGGCTTCTTGACTGCCACTTTACTCTTTGATTGGGAGTTTTACTCTTTCTGTTTCAGAGTGCAATATTAAAGTGCACATCAATTGAATTTGTAAGGGCTGAAACAAGACTTTACTTTGAATAAATCCAAATAATTAAATCATTTATTTTAAAATTTAAAGCCTCCCCCCCCCCATTACATGAAATTTATTTTTATATTCGACCGAAAAAAAATTATCTTGACAAAACGGTTTTAAAACAAAATTATTGCAGTTTAGTTCGGGCTGGATACTTGAAAAAAATATACATGGATTTCAGTTGGACTAGGGTGTATCGCAACTAAGGCGGTGGCGGTTCCAGAGGCGTAGTACGAGACAGGACGACAGGAGCGGCAATCTAAAAATGAAGATAAGTGGCCGCAGAACGTGAAAACTTAGGAAGAATGCAGCAGCAAACTGAAAATAAGACTTCCCATCGAACCGAAAGCCCAAACACTTGCTACGTCACTTTATCAGAGATCTATCACCCACCCACCCACCCCCCCTCTTCCACCAAATTCATTTTTAAATCTTAAACCCAGGTTTAACAGGGTCGTTCTCGTTGTTGGAAGGGCGCGGCGGTGGCGATTCCTCTTCTTTGACCACTGTGGGGTTTCTGCGGAGCATTTGAAGACCTGTATTGGAAAACATCAATGGTCGCACATAAGAGAAAAATTTGCCGCTGTGTCTCTTTACATGAATGAGAGTGAGCAGGTTAAATCTGTGTTCATCATCGACGATTTTAAATGCCTAAGAACTCGAACAGATTTTGATGCGTTCAATGGTATCGATTGTCTCACCATCCAACTCCATCTTTCCTTTTGATCCGCCGCTGAATTAACCCTTTAACGCGCAGTGATCCCGCTCTGGGAACACCGAACTCTGACGTTTTGACTGTTGCCAGTCAGGAAGGATAGTTTTGGTTTCTATAAAAATAGTTGCGCGTGACATAGCTCCACGAGAATCCTTTACTTTTTAGCCCGTCATTTCCCGTTAAAAAAATGGTCACTATCATTTTTAACAGCACTGACATCGGCTGAAAAATGGAAGAATGCGAGAAGAGCTGGATAGATTGCCCATTGCTGAAAAAAGGGCAGCCGTTGCCATCGCTCGACTTAACTACCAGCAAGATGGCGGACGATCGAAACGTTCATCGCGTGACACAGATCTAGAGACCCTTTTTTTGACGACAGATGGCTGTGCGCGGGCACAGCCAGCTGTCCTCAAAAAAAGGGTCTCTAGATCTGTGTCACGCGATGAACGTTTCGATCGTCCGCCATCTTGCTGGTAGTTAAGTCGAGCGATGGCAACGGCTGCCCTTTTTTCAGCATTGGAAGAGGGTTGCGCCTCAAAGGGTTAAGCTATAAACGGGATCCGCATTACATTGAACTTAGCTGCAAGTAAACATGATATCCATATTCTTTTTTTAAATCATTATAAAAGTTTTTCTTTAATTACCTGTTGATGACGTGTGAAAAACGCTTATTTCATCAGCCCCTTCATCCCATCGTGGATGATTGCCAGATATTTATTCCATCGCACACAAACAATGACACAAATAGAAACATAACCGCCAAGTTCTTTCATTCTTTACGTGCCTCTTTTCTCGAACATACTTTTTTTTTTTTTGTATTTACACACCTTTTTTATATAATAGGCTCTTTCATAATTATTAAGCATCAGGTGTCTTATATGCACTCTAATTTCACCACATACATTACCAGGGCTAGAAAGGAACGGAGGTCCGAAACCACGAAAATATACAGCGGACCAGTAGAATTCAACAGTTGTTGGTCCGCCGGACCAGTAACCTTTTATTTACATTTTTCTCCTGCAAATTTGCCCTCATTTAGTCCCGCAATACTTGTCATCTAATTTTACCTATACATGTCGCACAATCTGATCTATTTAATATTTCTGTAATAAATGTTTGCATTTTTTAATTCAGCTATCAAAGAAAATCAATATATGAGGTGTACAGGAAAGTAATTTAGTTTTTCTTTTACATAAAATTCAAACAATTAAATTTTTAACAAGTACTGAATTACAAACAAGCTGCGTCTAAGCATAGGACTCATATTTGTTAAATGTTAAAGCGAGAATTTTATGGATAGTGTTTGTTTTGTTACAAGAAAAACGGTCACCCTCCCCTTTTTTTCACGTCTACCCTCTTCGGAATATTATATTCGCAATGTTTTGAAATCGATTTTTGGGTATTAGTGAGTGTTGTGATTTACAGCAAGAATTTTATGGATATCTTTTTTCATCTTTCAAATCACGCAGGATATGTAAAAAGAACGTTTTGGCCCCCTATTCCCCTTTAGTCCTGAATTTTGTAAAATGCTCCCTAATCTAGCACCGACGCTGAAAACCTCACAGACAGACCAAATTTCGTATTATTAGCTTCAGTAGTTTTGGATAGGCAAAATATGACATACAAAAAAAAAGGCTCATGCAATTTTGTTTTGCAATTAAATCACGTATCTACGAAGCAGATATAAATACGTTTGGGCCCCCTATACCCCTTTAGTTACGAATTTTGTAAAATGCTCTCCTATCTGGCACCGACGCTAAAAACTTCACAGACGTACCAAATTTCGTATTATTACTTCAGTAGTTTTGGATAGGCAAAATATGACATACAGAAAAAAAAAGGGGGGGGCTCATGCAATTTCTCTTGTTTTGATATTAAATTACGTATACGGAGCAGCGATACATTTTAAGGAAAGTCAAAGGAGCCACTAAATATCCTAATTTCTACCCCCGTACATTACTGAAAATGAATGGAGAAAAAACAAAAGATACTTCTCCATAAGGTACTTCTTCATTACAAGGAGTTTAGTTTCATTAGATAGAATGGAAGAATCAGCTCTATTTTTCTATACAAGACTTTGAAAAAATTGTTGCAGAATCTCAGAAGCAAGGGAAAAAAAAACCAGCCATCTCCAGTGCTAGTAACGCAATTAACTTTCCGAGCCACTGAGAAGTGAAAATTGCGTCTTTGTGACGAAAGAGGATGGAACAGATGAGGCATGAAAAAATAATTAAAAACTAATAACACACATAAAAGGATTCTTAGCAAGAGGATCGTTTCGTATGGTACAAATGGTTCACCCTTCTTCAGTTGCAAAAAAGTTCCTTCACCCTCGAAGGCAGGACGGTTAGTATGGACAGGTAGAACTTTTTTGGAACTGGAAAAAGGGTGGACTATTTGCACTACCTGAAACGATCCACTTGCTAAGTACCTACTCACGAATTATTTTACGAAGTTTAAAATGTTTTTATTTCTAAACATAAGTTTTTCGTTGAGTATTCTTGTTAGATTAAACATGAGTTCATGGAGGTATTAAACACTAGGAAGTGCAACTAAGGCTCACTAACTCACACTTAGCCAGATAAATTATTGTAGTAGGCTTTTTCATGTCAGAACTTCTACCAAATAGTGAAATCTAGTACCTATTCAGACATTTATCTTCCATTTTATGCAAAACGTTTTACTTCCAGGAGACTCTAGATATCAAAAATTGAGATTTTAAACTCAGTGCAATCCAGAAAAGCAGAGCCCGCAACCCGCGGTTTGGGGCTCTTACTGGAACTCTTATTGTGAGTAAAGTTTAATTGCAACTTTACACTGACTGATCTTAGATGAGGAATTTTTCACAGGATTACCCTACTGTCACATACAAAAAAGAATTCAATTCAAACTCCATTACTGAAAGTGAAAAAATAAATAAATAAAGAGAGAAAAAAAGAAGCCGATATACTTTTTTTTAAAACAATGGACATTTGAGGCATTTTAAACAGAGAAATGAATGTTTATTCTTAACATGCCTAAAGTACAATTTAGGTGGTCCGAGTTTCATGTCGGAAGCGGCTACACCTCATTAAACGGAAAGCATTTTATTTTATGGGTCAGGCTGGTCACGCGATGAAATAGTTTCAGAACTCCAGAGAGCCGTACTAGTAGGGAAAAGGAATGTAGTGTACGGGCAGGTGTTCTAGATAACGTAGTACTTTGATACACATCTAATATAGACGATTAATTGGAAATATCCGACAATTTGTTCTCATACGCTCGGTTGCGCAAGTATTTGGTGGGGAAATAAATTACTGTAACAGAAAAAAAAAGCTGAATTAAAATTATTATAATAGCTTTTAATTATAATTTAATTTAATCTCCTTCGGTACAAGTATTTTTTACAAAATACGGACAGCAGATTTATGAATCAGAATGTTTATAGTCTATAAAAGGTGTTTAAACAAAAATAGTAGAAACTAACTTTTCATCTATGAATCGATGTTTGATTGAATTCATCTACATTAGCACGCCAAAGAAATAAGAAAAAAGTTAACTGAACAGACCATTTCTGTGCATAAGTGTTTTCACGCTTTTCTAATAGGCCATGAAAACACTTATGAGTGTTTTTACACAACCGAGAGTAGCTTGCCATGGCAAGCTACTCTCGGTTACAACGAGGGACGAATTCCAAAATATAGACGGATCTATCTAAATGGACAGAGATGTCATTTTTCCATACAAAAGCTTCTCAATTTGATTTGCATTGGGCCTACATTTCAATGGTCAAATCCACTTCTGCTTGTTATACTGGCGGAATAAAGAAACTTGGCGATACCTTTTGTCCTACGTTGCAGCAAAGATTAGCTGCCTTTGCGTTACAGCGGCTACTTCCACCTCAAGTGAACCATCTATCTAACCATCAAGGCCGTAGCCAGAAAAAAAAAATTCGGAGGGGGCTATGTAGCACTAAAATTAAAGTTGGGAAGGTATATGTAACGCTAAAGCTTTAATTGATCTTCAGAATCAACGCACAAATTAAAAAAAACTACTAATGCATTGATAAAAATTTTGGGAGGGGATCAAACCCTCATGATCCCCCCTTGGTTACAGCCTTGTCTACAATATCAATAGGTCAACGTTTCCCAACTTTTCCGATCGAAGGACTGAAAAAAATAGGAAAAAAATATTTTGTCGGTTATTCGTGTGTCAAAAATAATAAGCAATATATTCAAATAGATATTTTATTTATTAAATCAAGTGTTGTACAAATATAATTTTTAGTTAGTACGACATTTTCTGCTGATTTTTAATAAATTGCAAAAGTGTGTACCAATTGCATTGGTTCGCGGTGCCGGTCCACGAACCAATGCTTGAAAACCACTGATCTATAACTTGCACGTCTCTTTTAACGGGCAAAATATCAGTCCAGAGATATCTCGTGGCGTTTCACTTTGAAAGCAGAATTAAATCCATTGAAGTAAAAAAGTATGAAAAAAAAGCTGATGGGGAAAGTCTACTAGTGCTCATCCGCTATATTCTCTAGACATGGCTCCTTCTGATTACCACCTATTTCGATCGATGACGCATGAGCGGTCTGAGCAGCACTTCCATTTGTTCAAAGAAATCACAAATTGATTTCATTTGTGGATAACCTTAACAGACCAGGCTTTGACTTGGAATCCATTTTTGGGCAGAGATGAGAAAGGGTGAAGGACTTTCATGGAAAGACTACTTGAATAGATGCATGCAATAATTAAACTTTTACAAAATAAATGCATATTTTGAAGAAAAGAAAAAAATATGCGCAAATTCATTTTAACATTCATTCATTTTCACTAAATATGTCTTGTGCTAAAAAGTAACATGTAAAAAAATACTGTATGATAATTGTTATCCACAAAATTCAGTAAGGCGGACATAAAGCGGAAAAATATTTGTCACCCACTGCCCTTGAAGAAGGCGGAAATGTTGTCCATAGGAAAAAGAAAAAAGATTCCGATTATTATTTACTTATTTATTTTTCCCAATCGCTGTGACCTGAAATTAGCATGAAACTTGAGAGACGTCTTGTCACATTTCCGCGAGGAAGTAGAAAAAATCATCAAATGTGATAAACGTAATGAAACGATAAATATCAGGAAGTACACGCATCATTTTTCGTAAGAATTTTGAAACAGCATGTAACATTCTTAATATTTCTTACATGACAAAGGAAAAAAAATTGGTTTCATTATTTTAAATCAAAATAAAAAAATTTTTTCTTTCCCAGCAGAAATGTAGTTTAATCCTTCGAAACCTGATTAAATAATTTCTCCATCAATTAAATAATTTTTCTTTTGATAATAGATTTTAAATTCGAAATTTAAAAAAAATCTGACTAGTGTTGAAATTTCCAGGAAAAATAGTTTTTCGTTATGTGCTCAAATTAGGACATCCAACCCATACGATATTAATTCAACTATTTTGTTCTCATTTGTGAACGAAGGGTCTGAAAGGATTAACAAAATACTTTTAAAGAAATAATTAAAAATTGAAAATATTTGTAAGTACCTCTCATAGTATATAAAAGAAACCGCAGTGTTCTAAAAAAGACAGTGAATCAGTTCATCCACTCCATCTGTTTGCCTAAGATTCGCATCTAGAACTAGTGCTATTAGGGCTATCTCCAGATTTTTTTCAAAATTGACTTTTTAGCTTTTTCTTTTCTATCGTGTACACATGTAAATCTATATTTTCTGAACGAGAAAGACTGTTATCTAGTTTCCACTCTGGTGAAAATCACATTTAGGGGCATAACTTGTTCAAAGGACAGACGTCTTCTGAACATTATGGTTGGATATTTTTGTAATTTTGTATGACAATTTAATCACAAGACATAGCAAATTTAGTGAAATGTAGAAGAAAACTTTTGTATTTTTGTTCTTTAAAAAAAAAAAAAAACATGCGTTTAAAATAATGCTGTTTTAGTACTAAAACCAAAAAATTCTCGGGTGAAGTCCGAGAAGTTACATTTCAGAAAAACTGTAACCATAATTTTCTCCCCCAAATTTTCTTTAAAGGACATTGTTTTACCTTGTTATAACGTACACAATTTTCGATAATGTTACCCCCCCCCCAAAAAAAAAAAGAAATAAATCTATAATAATAAAAATGAATGTTTGTAAATCTGTCTGTCTGTATGTGTGCGGCTCCAGACAAACCTACTGCACGCAGAACTCTGAAAATTTGAATATATAAGCCCATGAGTCCGATAATGTGCACCTGAGAATCAGAATTTTAAAATTTTAATTACTTTTTTAATTATTAATTAAAAACCGTTTTCAGGATGCCATGCTCAGCGAGTTTCGCCAGCATGATACTGTGAAACAAAATCGCATGCATTGGAAAACATGAAATGGCACGGAAATTTAGTCAGTTTTGCGCCAATCTATATCAATAAAAATGAATGTCTGAAAATCTGCATGCGTGCGATGTCCAGAAAAAACTACTGGACGCAGAACTCTGAAAATTCGAACATATGAGCCCATTCCGAACATATGAGCCCATTAATGTACACCTGAGGCTCAGAATTTTGAAAATTTAAGTGTAACAAATTTAAGTGTAACAAATACCAAAACTTTCAGTATTTTAACTTTCGATTCTTACACAGTTTAAAGGACTATTAAATATATTTTAGTTAAAGTTACTATTCATTTTAAAACAACAACAACGCTTTCAAAATCACGACGATAAACTGGCAAGCAAGCATCTTGCTTTTGAATTGCTTAGTGAAATGAATGATTTCAATTTTCAAATCTTATAGACAAAACTATGAAATACACTATCACATTCAAGACACCATTTTCACAAAGCCTGCTTTGAATTTTTCTCCTGTTTTGTCTTAAAATTCCCTCTCGTCGTTATGACAATACTGGGAACTTAGTTATATAATAGAAAAAAAGCCGGAAATCCCAATGAGTAATTTCCGGATGCAGAAGAAAGCATCATTTTTCAAGATAAGTATCGTCATTTTCCGCGCAAGGCCAATAGGCACTAATATGCTACTTTCAAGTTGCATAAAACGTTGGAGGTTTAAACAAAGGAATTTCAACTGGAAAATATTCATTTTTAAAAGAGATGGGAAAATATTTTTATAAAAAATTGATAATTTTTATAAAAAATCGGGAAATTTACAAATGTTTTGGGGAGTTTAGGAAATCGACTAGAAATTCGAGAGTCCCTCGAAAAATTTGAAAGATGTGGCAACTACAAAATAATGTAACATGATTACTTTTGTACAGCAGCACACAAACGGAATACGATACATTTTATAATTTATGATTAGTTATTGTTTAAAGTACATTTTAGAGACGTTACTCTATTTAAAATAATAATAATAATAATAATAGTATGTTATTGAAGTATATAAAAAAGGTGTAAATAATTTATGCAGCATTTATATATCTTTTAAAGGATCAAACGAAAGAACTTTCATGGATTTTGGATAAATATTTTAGTCTTATTTGCCATAATCCTATTTAAGTCATTCCGACTGTCCATAGAAAATAATAATAAAAAAAATAATAATAATAATTCCGAATGCTTTGAATTCTTCATAATGCCACTCGGCTGACAAAATTCCCAGGGCGTAAAGTCACTCGAACAGGTAAACAAAGTCAATAATTGGCTTTTCTGTAATAGAAAATGAATTCTTCAACCCTTTCACAAGGACATATATTTCAGAAAAATGTTTAAGAAAATACGTTTTTTTTTTTTTTCACTTTTTTACGTTCTTTGTATCTATACAAAGTTTAGAAAATAGCTCTTTTGCAAAACAAATAAATCAATAAAAATTAATTCCGTACCACGCAATGTCGGTACGTGACTCAAGGATCTAAGATACGTCTAAATCGACGAATCTTAGATACTCGACGTCTAAATCAAGTATTGAAAAAAATAAAAACTTTTTTAGTATAAAATTATCGAGAAATAAAATATCTGACTGACAGTAGTCTGTCTCATTCATAATCTTTCATCTACCCGGAGTCAGTGGCGCAGAGAGGGAGGGAGAGCAGGGAAAAAGTCCCCAGGGCCTCAGCTTGTGAAGCGGTCCCACTTTTGCTGTTTATATGATACTTAATTGTGTGCTGTCAATTTTGTAAAAAAAAGTCCAAATTCAGATTATGTCCCCGGATGTTTCAAACTAATTTTTGAATGAAATTACAAAAAGCCAGCTAGAGCATAAACCAAGGGCGGCTCCAGACTGAATTCTCGGAGGGGGCCATCGAACTTTTTACTTAGGTCTTTACTTACTTATAAATTGTTCAAAATGCAAATTGAACGTGTGAAATCGTGAAATATGCGAATCTAAAGTTGTAAAACAAAATTTCGGAGGGGGCCATGGCCCCTATGGCCCCTTCACTGGAGCCGCCCTTGGCATAAACCACCAACTTGACAAAAACGAGGAGTGTTAGTGATTGAGTCTTCTTTTGCAAGAAAAGTAGACAATGACGGTGTTATTCAACGGTTTGCTATGACTAAAAGTAGAAAAGATTTATTTAACAAGAAATCATTTTTTTTTCCTAGACACATTGTTAAATAGTGGAAGAAAGGGTATAGCCAGAGGAGAGACTATGGGCCCACCCAACCTCCGGAATTTTGAATTTTCCTTAACAAAATGTTCAAGGTCAAGACTTTCTATGAGAAATTTTGAAATTTCCACTCCTTTGGCCTTCTGAAATTTTTTGTCTGCCTGCTTGCATGGAAGTATGAATAAAAATATTAATATTTTCAATACTGAGGAAACATGCCATGCAAAAATGTTAACGTTTCAAATACAGTTTCTCTATGGAGGTGACGAAACCTTCAAAACAAAATGTGGGTATTTTTTAGAGCATGTATGTTTATTAAAGTATAATACTCTTTTAAATTAATAATTTTAATTCTATTAATTATTTTCCAATCAAAAGGATTTCTGGATAGCAAAGGGACCCAAAGATTTTATCCCCGGGGCCCCGACTTGGCTCTCTGCGCCTCTGCCCGGAGTCAGTTTAGACATTCGCAAGTTGTTAGCTGCCCGAGCTGGACTCGCGTAACATTAGGAAAGAGTTAAAATATCCAGATCGCAATACAGAACAGCTGTGTGAGAAGTAATTAGCTACATTGAAATCCTATTACGTACTTCCGATAAAATACCATCTAAAGGCGCGAAATTTGACAAATCAATTAGGCGATTTTTTTAGATATGTTTTTGCAGATAACATTTCAGCATTCTTTTACAGACAGACTTGTCGTTTGTCGGATGTCATCGATGACAAATGGAACACAATGGATCTTCGAAGCTTTCATGATTGCGGAATCTACACAATGCGTGCTTACAGAGAAACCTTAAAAAAGTTCTAGAATTAAGTTCGATCATAAAAAGCAACATGTACTACATGCAGGGACCAATTTAGAAAATTCTTGACTAAAGGCACAACTTGGGATGGGACCGCCTAACTCTGATGTAGGTAGCATGAAATTTCCAAAGGTAAATTACTGTCTGAATGCCCTGCTGTCGAAATTCTGCGCTATTTTTAAAAAAAGATTTTTCTCCCACAATGGCAGTCATCTATTATCTTTTATGATGAATTTAATAAACTAATTAAAGCTGTACATAAAATAACTAAGAATGTACAACTTTTTTTTTCAACCCCTGGTTATGTCATCCAGTCATCGATCAGATTGGTAATTTATTTAACATATTGTTTGAAAAAATTTGAAAGAATTTGTAAAAATCTACCATTAAAAAAGGATAAAATTAAGAACAATTGAATTGGGATTTTGTTTTTCGGGACCCCTAATGTTTGGGGGCCTAGGCCCGGGACTACTGGAAAATCAGGGCCTGTGTGTAGGCCTATTTTGATATTCAGGTGTTCATTTTGAAAAACGACAGTCGCCACAGAACTTTGAACAACTTTAAAAACAAACTAATGATTTTTAAACACTCAGAAAACATTAATCATGCTTCTTCACTTACTGCACTATGAACTAATATTAACAGTCAACCTACTTATCTCACTGAACTCTTAGAAAAAAATTCTCACGCACAAAAATTAATTTAAAAAAGTGTTACCTATTTTGGGAAATATTACGAAATTCCTTATTTTAAGCATGCGAGCGCTTCTTAACTCCTATAGTGTCATTGTTTGTAATAATAGTTCACAGCACAACTTGCAAAGCCACAAGCGTATTTAAATTTTTAAAAAGTTGTTCACAGAAGTTGCATGGTTTCGTAAGTGTTTGTTTGGAGTGTTTGTGTGCTTGTGCTATGATAAGCCTATACGAGGGGCATCTGACTATGGGGATGCCTTAGGCGTATTCATGTTACATCTGGGTATTCATGTTACATCTGGAGAAAACCACCCAAAACTCCAGACCGTTAAATCGACAATCGCGCGATAGGCCCAAACCCGGGACCTTCACACTTCAGCCATCTACCACGTTCAATGTCTTTTCTACTCGGCTGCATGGTTTTCTGAAAGAACAGCCTTCGCATTTTTCCATTTAAATGGACACACATTTTGGGCAACAAGCAAAAATGGCTGGAAACATTTTTATAAATACATTTTGAAGTATACTAGTCAATGGTCAGCCAAAATAGTAAGTTATGCACAAAAAATATCTACCCAATAAATCATCTGAATTTTAAAAAATGCTCCTACGCAAAAAAAAAAGAATAATAATAATAATAATAATTCATAATAGTTTCTTACGTAGTTATACTTAAAGATGGATTTGATGGGAGCGATATTTTGCGAAAATAAAACTGTTTTATAACATCGATAAATGAGAATTATACACTTAACACATGAAAATACATACACTGACTAAAGTGAACGCAGCATCATTTTTCATACTGAAAAACACACAAACCAACTCCCGAGTCCATAAATTAATTTACGTGCTTTCATAATAAAAATTAAAAGTTTAACCTATTAACGCCTAGCGTCCTTTTTTGAGGACAGTCCCAAAAATACATACGTATTAATTTATTTTCCCAATTTAAATTTTTGAAAAGAAATTTTATTTCCACAAAACCAACACAGCGATTATAAAAATAAAATGTGGATCTTTGACTGTTTTATTCATATTATTTGAAAAAAGAAATACATAAATATATTCTTCAGACCTTGCAACAGTCGAATATTTGCTTGTCACTGCTGGTAATGAGCATAGATTGGAGAAAATGATGAACATAGCAGAACCCTAATGGTTTATTTCCAAAGCCCAAAAGAGTGAGAAATTTTCCTGCTACAAATATATGCGGCACGACTTGCATGATAAAATAAATATATGCTAAATCTTCATTTCAAAATAAAACCACGCACTGCAAAATTTCTAAGATGGAAAATTTTATTTTTTTAAGAAAAACAGGTTGGTATAAATTTCGAGGAATTAATTCTGACTCACTCCGACCCAATGGAAAAGCTCTTGACAATATGTCTTTTTGTAAAGAAATTTTGGCTATTGGCAGCTTTAAAGGAAAAGAATTTAATTTTTTAATGCTGTCTCAGATAAAATTTACTCTTAAACCTTTGTATTTTTCTATGGTCAATTTATTAATCAGTAACAATTTGCAGCAACCCACAGAATTTTAAAACTACACTGCAAAACACGAGAAAATAAATAATAATAGATAAATTTATAAATAGAAAGCAACTATTGTAAGAAATTTTATTTCCACAATAGTTGAATTAATGTAATTATGTTATTTATCTGAATTAACATTTATAAGATAAAATGCCATATCAATAATTAATATATAAGTAACAGACACTGTACATGCTTCACTCATGCATGTAATGGGTGCCTACAAATTAGTTGGGCAAAAAGAATGATTTATCGAATCTAATTTACAGGGGGGAAAAAATAAAGTGCATTTTGTTGTAAGGTAGAGAAATAGTCCAAGATTATCATTATCACAAATGTTCGATGTGACTTCCTTTCGTTACTCTGTAAATGTGCCATCGGCATATCACTTCTTGCCACAGGCAATTTGACAACATATTTCCGTCTATCAAATTAATTACAGTGGAGATTCTTGATTTCAGTGCAAGAATGGACGCAGGGATTGGCTGAGTGTACACTTGATCCTTTGCAAAAATGTTAAAGGAATTATTCACCTGCACATGTGACATATTTTCTCTATACGAATTAGAGATGTAACGAATAGTGATTTGGCCGAATAGCCGAATACCGAATATTCGGCCAATAGCTCAGGCCGAATACAGAATATTCGGCACATAGTTTAGGCCGAAACCGAATATTCGGTGGCCGAATATTAAATTTTTAAGATTTCATTTCAACTGTAAATAAAATGTCGCTTTTCAAATTAGTAATTAAATATTAAATAAAGTCTAATTAAAATTCATTTTATATTATTTGTAGATGATTAAAAATGCCAGTATATTATCTGTAAAAAATCTAGGTCATGAAAAAATCTTTTACAAAGTTAAACACTAATAGCAGCATAATTATATTTTGTTTGCCAGGAGAGGACAGCTCGCGTCACTGAATGTGTCGCTTAGAGCTACATATACGTCCTTCCCGGAATTTCCCGCCACAATTTGGAACCTCATCAGAAGGTGGGGGACTTCTGAATATTGGCACCCCTCGGAAACTGCTAGCGACCGCCGAGAGGACTTTCGGAACCACGGATTTAACGTGCACGTACACATAATTATATTTTGAGATATTCATAATTTAATAAATATGCTATGGTATGTGATTAATCTGGTAACTATACATAATCACATCCTGTTTTGGGTTTTACGGCCTCTGCGCAAACGTAGCAGCTTTTCAAAAATACGTTGGTGATTGAGGATCTGAAAAGATTCCTCCTACCCCCACCCTATAAAGAAGGAAGAAAACCAAGTAGTGTCTCCAAAGCAGAAAAGTCTGCATTTCTGTAATATTATTAATTACATTAAATTATGTTAAACTCAGTTTAAAATTCAATGACTTATTGATAATATTCATGATATTTTATAATATAAAATTAGCATTTTGAAGTTCAAGTAAGCAATATTATTTGTAAATGTGCATTAAAAAATACATGTTAAAAATACTTTTTTCTCTTTGTTCTTAAATTATTCAGCTGAATATGTAGCAATATTCGGACACAACTATTCGGCCGAATATCTGTTCAGTATTCGGCTGACCGAATATTCGGCCAATTTAATATTCGGCAAAACAGCCTGAATACCGAATAGTGGCCGAATATTCGTAACATCCCTAATGCGAATCATCAAAGAAAAAAATGACAGGAGGTTACATTTTTCAACAGGATGGCGCGCCTGGTCACTAACACAGCGACGTTACATCTTACATCAATGCTGAGGTACCAGTTTGGATTGGCCGTGGAGATGTTATTCAATGGCCACCAAGATCACCAGATCTTTCACCGCTGGATTTCAGTGAATGGGGTTTTGTAAAGTATCAAGTGTACACTCCCGACACTTCGTGCGTCTCTTCCTGAACTAAAATCAAGAATCTGCACTGCAATTAATTTAATCGACGGAAACATGCTGACAGATCTGTGACAAGAACTGATGTGCCGATGGGACATTTGGAGAGTAACGGAAGGAAGTCACATCGAACATTTGTGATTTTGGTAACCTTCGACTATTTCTCTATCTTACAACAATATGTGTTTTAAATTTTTTAGTAGTAAATTACATTCAATAAATCATTCTTTTTGCCTAACTAATTTGTAGACACTCTGACTCTTTACAATAGTGTACACTCACATGCTAATTTAATTTCGAAAACACTGGTAATATTATGTAGTGATAGGTATTTAAAAATTTAATTTGATAAATAGAAACTAACTGGTCATGATCATCGTTAGAAATAATCATATACAAAAAAACTAAATGCAATAAACCATTAATTAAACCTGACACAATTTAAAATTTATGTACTTATGATCTTAAAGCAAAATTCGAAACTAATAATTATGAAACCATCATATATATTAGGAAAATAATATTACTTTTCTTGTGTAAAACACTTTTGAATATTAATAATTATAAATTGTGGTGGCTTAGAATTAAGTTAATTAACGTTGTTCGAAATTACACGATAAAATTCACAATATAAACCGAATTTAACATGAAATCACTTATAAAGCGTGCACAAAGAAAAAATTAACAACCACGAAATTAATGTGACATAATTAAAATATCGACAAATCTCGAACTTTCAAACTCACCCAAAAATG
Source organism: Cheiracanthium punctorium (assembly GCA_038373885.1). Lineage (NCBI taxonomy): Eukaryota > Metazoa > Arthropoda > Arachnida > Araneae > Cheiracanthiidae > Cheiracanthium > Cheiracanthium punctorium. The sequence continues at coordinate 96,659 of JAWZYV010013262.1, read as the reverse complement.
TAAATACAAAGAGAATTCACTAACAGGTTAGCTTCAAAAATGAGAGAGAGAACACTTCCCGCAGACACTTCCTAGCAATGGAGTTGATGCTTGCAGAATGAGACGAATTGTATAAAATGTCGACGAGTTGATCCAGAATTGTCTGAAACTGACGCATGCGCACTCTCGCATCTGCAATAGCCAGCAAGCTTGACGCCGAAGTCAGTCTACAATTCCAGACGAGGAGGAGAATGGAACTGCAAAGTTCTATTTTAACTTTTTTTTTTCTTTTCCCTTCTGAGAGCCAAGAAAGGTTTAGAATTCAATTTAGGAACTGATTTTGGTTTGCATCATTGTTGAGCAAACCGAAAGAGAAAAAAAAAGAATTTCTATTTATTTTCATCGGTTTAGGCGTTAGCTGCCATGCCGTGTTGTAGATTTGGGATAATAATGAAAAATTTATTTTTAAGTAGAAGAATTTTAGTTTTCATTCAGAATTTAAAAATTTAAATAATGGCAGTTTATCAGAGGCTCTTTGATATTCATTAACTATGTTTTAATAAGGTCAATTTTGTTTCTATTTTTTAATGAAACTTTGTGATCACAATGCAGCACAATTTTATCTGTACCAGGAGAGAGAATTCGGTCCGTAAATGGAATTCTCTTTTTCTCCAAAATACTATAGTAGTTCAATGTGCTTTACCAAATACTGTAGGATTAAGTTTGCATTTTTTAGCTAATAAACATTCAAAGTTCTGATTTTTAAAAAATATTCTTAGAACTTTTTTTTTCTTGGTAATAGCATAACTGACTATGTGAACACAGTATTTCTTCAAGAATTTATTTTTAAATTTTATTACATGAAAGAATGGCGTTTCAAGTTACCTATAAAATATTTTATTTTTTAAGACAAAATGCCCTATGAGAATAAGACTTTAATGCCCTAAAATTACCAAACCTAGATTAAGGCACTTAACCTGTTAACGCCCAGATAAGTACAGTCACATTCTCCAATTTTTGATGTTGCTTGAACGAATAAATAAATTTCTTACCACAATTGTATGAACAACTGATATTAATTTCTTAAAAAAAACATGTATGAAAGTGAAAACTTCACGTGTATCTTTGTATTATCAAAGCATTTCGGGGAAATAATTTTTAAAACTCGGGAATTGAAGACAGGAAAATTAAATAACGCATATGAATTTTTGTGACCGGAGGCGAAAACGTTAAGATTCAGGTGTCCTATTATACATAGGACTCTGAGTAGAAACGGGTTAAAACAATCTTTCTTGTTGAAGCAAAATAATGGAGCTCTTATGAGTGCAATGAAAGCAAACGGTCAGTTTATTTCACAAAAGTTTTCTATCTGTGGCAATGTTTTTTTCGAATTGGCCATTCTATATCACGACACATTAATACGTACGACATAGATACTAGAGATGAGACGGGCTCAGCCCGAGACCGAAAGCCCGAGCCCGGTCCCGGACCGGGCTCGGGCTCTGTAATTCACAATTGCGTTCGGGCTCGGGCACGTGAAAAATTTCTCCTTTATTGAACATACTCCTTCAAACAGATTTTAAAAAGTGATTCATGAGGAAAATAAAAGTACAGTCAACTCCGGTTATAGTGAACCTCTGGGGCCCATCAGATTTCGTCCACTATATCCGAAGTTCACTAAAACCCAAGTGTCTTCATGATGGATAGAGATACTGTGTGTGCATCGGGACTAATGGTTTGCGTTCCGATGGTTCACTATAACCGGAGTTGGATGTACTTATAAAAAAAATAGCGCCACTGGCGCCTAGAAGGTGCGTTAAACTCTTTGGATATTTCAGAACGGCGGCTTATATTCATTAGTTAGTCATGCGATCCAAAATTATTTGATAAACATATGGATAAATAAAGAATTAGAAAGTGCATTGAGAGTTTGCAACTATATTTGCCTTTAATTTGCACAAACGGCAAAATTCACTATATTCTATCAATGAAGTAATTGGATTTTTTTTTACCTTTAACTGAAATTTCGGGCTCGGGCGGGCTCGGGCTCCGATTTAAATAATATTGCTCGGGCTCGGGCGGGTTCGGATTAAAAATCCTCGGGCTCGGGCTTCAAAAAATGAGCCCGAACTCATCTCTAATAGATACTTCTCACATGTGTTTGTATGGTTACAAGAAGGCAGTAATTTTCTCTAGAGTACATTTTTTAAACTGAAAACGTGCTAATAGAATGCAATGGATCATGGAGATTCACATGGGCGTCGGCAGAATATTTTCCAGAGGGGGTGTGTGTCAAAGATTACTTCAAAATATGGTTGCCATTGTGTGGTTAAACAGACTTTTGAATGTTTAAACGGCATGCAAAAATCCAGGGAAGGCACGTGCCTACACCCCCTTGCCCTATGCTGCCGACGCCCATGGAGATGTATAAGTAAAATGAGCATGGTATAGGTGGCAAATCATAATTTTGTCTATGAGTGGCATGAACCAAAATGCGGCTCGGTATTCGATGTGCACAGAGAAACGATTTTTCTTCAAACTAAAAGTGCTAAAAAATAAAAACAAACATGAATGTGATAAGACATGATTGATCCTCTGTCAATATAATATAGGTACGAAGTAGGTGGGGGCACCAAACGGGGGTTTGGAATTGACGTACAGACTAAAGAAAACTATCATTTAGCAAAGCTAAATGCAATCCTGTTCTTGTATATACTAATAGAGATGGGTTCGGGCTCGTTTTTAAAAGCCCGAACCCGAGGATTTTTAATTCGGGACCGCCCGATCGGGGTCCTGAATTAATTGAAAATTCGGGACCGCCTGAAATTTCAGCTAATGGTTAAATTAAAGTCAATTACTTCATTGATAGAATATCATGACGTTTGCCGTTTGTGCAAAATAAAGATAAATCTAATAGCGAACTCTTAATGTACTTTCTAATTCTTTATATTCAAGTTTATCAAATAATAATACTTAGTTTATTTCTTCCATGAATCACTTTTCAAAATCTGTTTACGAGTTAGTTCAGTCATCTTATTCAAAATAGGCTAAGAATCACGGAATTCGAGATCAAGGCCGGCCCAAGGGGGGTGCGAATGTAGGCGATCGCCTAAGGCCCCGCGCTTATAGAGGCCCCGCTCCTGGGCCATTTTATTGCTATCTCATAAGACATGATAGAGAAGAGGCCCCGCTCTTGCGCTTCGCCTGGGGCCCCGCACGCCCCTCGGGCAGTCTCTGTCGAGATACCCAGCTATAAACTTGTATAAACTTTTATTTTGACATCCTAAAAACTTGTCTGAAAACCTGCATATGATAGGGTGTCCGCGTCTGTCAAAATGTAAGGTCAAGGGTCACAAAAATCGATTTTTCCTACACTTTTCGCAAAATCTCGTTTCCTATGGGGTTTACGCTATTTGTATGTAATACCAATATTGTAAAGGATAAAATTCTCTACAACTTTTATACCAAAAGTTTTTTTTTGTACGTTGTATCGTTTACGAGATAGAGGGCAGTGAGCGCGCAGTATTGAACTATGTAGAGTACCATTTAAGGTCAACCGGTAGTCCCGATCAAAAACACGCTTCATAAAGTTTATAAATTATTGATAAATGTATACTTATAAATAATTTTAATTTTTTTTTTTTGTAAATACAGTAGAAACTCGCTACAACGATATCCTCTATAACGATAATTCTCTCTATTACGATATTTTTTCATAGTCCTGGCTGAATTCCCTTTAGATTAATGTAAAACAGTTCTCTGTATTACGATAGCCTTTAAAACGATAATTCTTTCTACAACGATATATTTTTTTTTCTACGATGCATCAGAAGCCCAACTCATGCACAGACATTGAAAGCTACCCAAAGAAAGTCGAGGTAAAATGTGGTTGGAACGGGCTGGACCACGCCTCTGCCAAAGAACGTCTTCTAAGTTTCGTTTTGCTGAAGTAACACTATGGTAATGAGAAAGCGCATTTCTCGTAAGGTATGGAAGGGCAGGTGGATGACACATCTTTGATTCCTATCCCCCTCTTTAAAAAATGGTTAAGGATTCCTTTCACCGAAACTGATATAGAAAACGATACGTTCTTTTGTCTGAACTTGAGTAAGAATTTTAACCTCCGATAAATTCTATCGAGGTCGATTATTACACGAGGATATTTTAAATCATTTATGAGTTTTGTTTACTTTGAAGTTTGTTTAGTGAAAATCGAAAGCAAGTGGCTAAAAGAAAACAAATATCTATCGAAGTGAAATTCAACATCGTAAAAGATTTTGATAAAGGCATGAAAGCAAAATAAATGAGGATAAATTAATGCAGGGGCGTAGCCAGGGGGGGTATCGGGATATATCCCCCCCCCCCGAAATTTTCCGATTAGTGATGAAATTCTGTCTATTTATACACATATAAGCTCATATCCCCCCCCGAAAAATTTTCCAGGCGCATATCCCCCCCCCCCGAAAAATTTTCCTGGCTACGCGCCTGAATTAATGGGTATGTATTTTCAATTAATATCTAATACATTTTAAAAAACGCTTTTGCGGCATTCAGGTATTATTTATTTAGACATTATATATTTATTATTCAAATATGCTATAAATATTTATAAGCTATATCTCCGCTAGAATCCCTGGCGAGGCGACAAGGGTATTTAGAAATTTGTGAGTGTTGTGAAAATGACTGAAAACTATAAACATGTTTTTCTCCTTTTATTTATTATATATTACTTGCGAAGGTGTGCTGAATGAAAACAGAACACTTTCTGGTGATACCGCAGGGTTTGGGATATATGAAGAACAAAAATCAAAAATCTTTTCGTTCCAATATCGATTCTCTCTATAACGATAATTCTCTTTATAACGATATATTATTTTGACCCCCAAAATATCGTTATAGAGGGATTTCACTGTATTACATTATAATTAATAACTTTTTTCATTAATTAGTAATCTATCTATTCAATAACACTTATAACCTATTCATGTAATTTAAAAATTATTAAAGGAAATGCTTTAACTACATTTTAATTATATTCTCATTTACACTAATTACATTTTAAGTAGAAAATAAGTTAGTCGTCTTCTTTAAAAACCGTAAGCTTTTAAATTCTTTCATGAAAGCAATGGAGCAGCTGAGAAGGACTGCTGCACGTTCACAAACATACGACGTCTGTTTGGACAATACAATGGTTGTACCAATTAGCCAAGAAAAATTGCTATCAAATCGAAGTAATAAAGAGAAGCTAATTAATATGCTTATTGAGAAATTACAAACTGTTAATATCTCTACAAAACAGGCCAGAGATGATGCGGATGTTCATATCATTGAAACAAGGTATTGAAGAATCGAAACATGAAAAAGCAGCAGTTATGGTAGGAGAAGATATAGATTTACTTATCATTTTAATTAGGTGTACTCTATCTTACTAACATGAAATTTTCTTTAAAAAAGTTGGCAAAGGGAATGTAAAAACTGAAATATACTCCTCCAAAAGCTTCGATAAATATCCTAATTCTAAAAGACACATTTTGTTTCTGCACGCATTAAGTGAATGTCACAACTTCTGCGCTCTTTAAAAAAAGGGAAAAAAAACTTTTTTAAGAACATTTGAGAAACTGCCGAATTTGGATCAATTTGCTGCAGCATTTGAAGAAGAAAACTGTCCGGTAGAAGGATTATTTGAGAATGGAATGAAAACCTTGTTGGCAGTCTATAATGCTCCGAAATCTGTGGACAGTATCGATCATCTTCGTTACGCCCAGCATGTCAAGTCAAGAAAACTAAATAAACCTGTGCAGTTATCAAATATTCCACCAACAAGAGCAGCAGCTCATCAACATTTTAATAGTGTTTATTATCAAGTTCAAACTTGGTTAGGGCATGATTTGGAACCCCGGGAATGGAGTTGGACAATGTGTAACGAATTCCTGGAGCCTATCACGACAATTTCACCACCTGCTCCAAAGGAATTGCTAAGCACAATATTCTGCAAAACTGCAAGAATGGTTGTGGTTCGCGATGTGGACGCAGGAGATCGGGGTTGCAGTGGTATTTAGCTTGTGGCCAGTGTAATGGGCAAGCTTGTCTTAATGCTTTGCCATATAATGCTTTGCCATTTGGCTTTCGGGCTCGGCCTGAGCCCGTTTCATTTCTGTATACTAATTTTTAACTTAAGAGGTTGTCTATATACTATAAGATAATTTTTAAAAGTTCAATGGCAGCCCTATCTTTTTGATTGATATTTGAAATCAGCATGTCGAAAACGAAATACAAATTTTTATTCATTTTCAACGAATGATATTTGAATAAGCACTGAAAAATGATCTCTCTAATTCTAAAAAGAAATTTTAAACCTTGAGCCACAACTCCTGAAATTGTAAAGGAATTTCAGTGTAATTTATATCAAAATGCACATTATAAGACAACTGCCATTAGAAGCTTTTTATGTACTGATTTTAAGTGACGTATGTTTATAAGGGATAAAGTCTTAAGGCACCAAAGAGTCTTAATTCGGCACAACACGTTCGTAGCGAGAATTTTGCTTCAAGTGGCACAGATATCCTGAAAAATGTACATTTGAAAACAAATGTAATACACCTTTTGAGGTGTGAAAGTGGAGGAGCTTATTTTGTTTAAAAAGTATTTATGATTCAAAAAAAAAAAGTTAATAAACAGAAAATACAAAATGAAATACGTAAATCGAGTTTTAAAAAATAGTCTAAAAATATCTCAAAATAGTCAAAAATATATTGATGTATTAAAGAAATTGTAAAGCTGGTTACTCAAATCAAAACTTTTTGGTATTTGAAAAAATTCCAATTTTTAAAATAAATGTATTTGCTAAACTCCTAAAGCCAAAAAAAAAAAAAAAAAAAAAAAAAAATACTCATATTATCCTGATTATTTTTCTTGAGAAAAATATTTTGAATTTAGGCATTAAAGCATATTTTAGCAGAGTAATATTAAATATACCCCTATTGGTTTTGAGACTCGTTTCTACATATTTTATAAAAATCAGGATATATACAAAGCTGGGCATTTACATAACGGTTATAATGATGATAGCAAGAAATAAATATTAAAAACTCACTAATTATGTTGCATTATTGCTACGCTGGGCTAAAATGGGTGAATTTTACAGTTTTTAATCAGAGAAATTAAACAAGCTTATGTAAATTGCCTAGAGAAAAATAAACAACCAAATTCTACATATATTTAACTTAAAATGTCACTGATAAGTTTCACATTATAAAATCTTAAAAAAATACAAGGGATTAGGAAAAAACAATTATATTTCGATGAATGCTGGTAAATTACACGCATATCAATTGATCAAAAGCATCAGAGATTGCTAAACACATGCAGCAGTTAATGTATACAAATCCACAAAAATAGACCTATCGGCCTGAAATTTAGCACAGATATGTAAAATAATATAGAATAAATTGTAGTCCACTTTAAAACTTTGAAAGTCCACCCGTTCCCGGAATTTAAGAGATTTTTTATGCTCTTCACGCAAAAAGCTTTCCGTAATTGTAACCCCTGTAGTGAAAAAAGTGTAAAATAAGGATCGTGGTTGCCATGTGTGGCGATTTTGTCGAATAAAATGTTTTAAATTCTCAAAGTAAAAATAAAAGAATAATAATGATTTTTTTTTGTTATTTTATATTCGTAAGGTTATTTTTTTTTAAATTATAATATCGTGTGCATGGGAAATCAGAGCAGGAATGTAATGCTTTACACGCAAAACATTAAGAATTGAAGATTTCCGAGGCTAATGTGTAAATTTTTTTAGTTTGGCGAAAAAATAAAATGGCTGAAATATGGATTTTGAGTAAGTGAGTTCTAGCGGTTTGCCCAGTTTTCGGCTTGGCGCAATTTATTGAGAGCTTAAGGAAATAGATTTTTGAAAACAAGTGCAAAGGTTTTATTAGAATACAGCGTTAAATTTTAATGATCCGTGAAGAAATAATGCAGTTATTAAGGGATTTCAAGCGATCTAACTTCAGAATTCTCGCCAATTGAGTGCATTGATTTAAGTTGGGGGAATTCCGCCAAATTTCAGAAAATTGAAATCTTCTCATTTAGTACATCGGAGTAACGATGAATAAAACACATTATAGTTGATCATTAAAAAAAAATCGGCTGTATTAAGGGATTCCAATTTTAAAATAAATGCGTGCTACTCTTTCGCGGTCGAACCATTTCCCATATTGATTGCTGCTAAGTCAATGCTTCGAATGATTCCCTGAAAAAACTCTTGCAAAATGGCGTATGTTGGCACTTTGGCGAGGCTTAGATTTAAAACTGGATTTTATTTGAGACTGGTATATATAATAACACTGGTTATAGATAAAAATGAATGTTGGTATGTGTTTATGAGGTTGAAAAACTCCAGCACCGTTGCACGATGAAATTTGGTTCACATAAGTCTTTCATCATGGAGAAGGTTTTTATGCTATCCGTTTTCCTTAACTTGCCACTTGGTGCCGCAGCACAACGTTGAATTCTATTCCGTTTAGCCGTTTGCTATGCGAATATCGTCCAACCGATTTCGATGAAATTTGGTACACGCGAATATTAGAATATGGAGAATATTTTTCACTATCCATTTTGCTGTAACTTGCCGCTAAATGGCGCTGCAAAGCATCAACTTCTATACCGTTCGACTGACCAGCATAAAATTTTTTATACTTACACATTTGAGCACGAAGAATATATTCTAACTGCGTTCCTTTTGATGTTATTCACCACTAGATGACACTGCAATGCATTATTATTTAACTCGCCACTAGATGACGCTGCAGCAGGCCAAATTCTTGACCATTCAAATGGTCGCTATGAAAATCAGTATACATAGCTATTTGAACAATAAGAATATTTTGGCGTTATCCATTTTGCTATAACTCGCCACTTGACGGCGCTGTAGCAAATCATTACTTTATTGAACCACTAGATGGCCCTGCAGTGTATCACTTCTTGACTGTGCAAATAATCGCTATGAAAATAGGTATACATAGATATTTGAACACGGGGAAGAGTTTGGCGCTATCCATTTTCCTATAACTTGCCACTAGATGTTGCGTCAACACATGAACTTCAGGACTGTCCAGCCGACAGTCATGAAAATTCGTATACATCGAAATCTGAATGCGAAAAATATTTTCGCCGTATCCGTTTTGCTAAAACTCGCCACTAGATTGCGCTACGCCGCATGGCCTTCTGCACCGTACAAACGATTGCCTTGCAATTCGGTATGCATGATTATTGGACACAATATAACGCGATATCCACTTTGCTATATCTGTTTATTACAATGAATAGTAATCACCACAAATCGTAATATCAAAAAGTCCATTCATTCCCGTGCGAAGAACGGGTAGTTCAGCTAGTTCATAAATAAATTTTACTACCTGCTCTTATGCCTGCGAATTTTTTCTCCTAACCTTTTACAGACCGCAGTGAGATCCTGGCATATTTTAAATTAGTTTTTTGTAAATTTTGTCCTCTAATGAGTTAATTAAAGGATATTAGTCATTTAAATGGTGGAAAAAATTTTAATACAATTTTCACTGTGTTTCCAATTGGGAGCATGGGTCATATCTGAATATAATACATATTGGTTTCAAAAATGGAATATGCTTATGGTTAGTTTAAAAAATCTGGAGTGACTCCACTCGACTTTCCGAACACTTGCGATTAAGATCATTACCAAGCATTTAAATAAATTTTAATCGATGAATAATTCAAACATCTATACCAAATTGAAGCTCAATCGAATGCACCGTTTAAACGCTTGCGTGTTTTCAAGAATTTCTCTCCATATGCCATAATGTAAAAGCAATCTTTGTCGTAGTCCTGTAGAAAAACTATAAGTACTATATACACCAAAATCAATACCGGTTATAAGATGGAGGTTTATAACATATATACCCAATTTGAGCTCAATCGAATGCCCCGTTTAGGAGCTATCGTGTTCACTCACATACACACACACACATACATATAGGGGCCAAGCCCCCCAGACTCGCTACGCTCGCTTTTGGTATGAAGCATTCGGCCCCTAATAAGGCTTATTCGTAAAAAAGACATAATTTCAACAGACAAAACCCGAAGATTGGATCAGATAGAATGTTACTGAGCTACACATTGCTTGGTTCTTGCATGTTCATTGTTACAGAAAAATTTAAACGTCACACTACAGTAGACCCCCTCCCCCTCATAACACGGAAGATATTTTGTTATGGGAATCCGTGTTGTACGGGTTCTGAGCTATACTCCACCTGGAGTGCGGACTCCGCTTATATTCGTTTTTAAAATTATTTGCACTCCTCAGAAACACAATGATATTTAATGTTGCCATTCAAAAGTTATATTAATTAGGAGCTAAAGCGTAATAAAATCAGAACATCTGTTTCAGCTGTATTTTTAATAATGTAAAACCTATTGGACACCTTGCGAATTTGCCACCCATGGCGATTTTTCATTAGTTGGCGACTTGCATACATGTAAAGTTAATAAAAGCTACGGAACAGATAGGATAGCTTCCCACCAATGGTGGCTTTTCATTATTTGACGATTTACACATGCTCACAACCTATAATGACTGTTCATTTAAGGTTACCGGAAAACCGTTATCCATATTTTCATATACATAATCGTTTGCGGATTGGCGTACTTAGCATCACGAATTATACCATCTCGTCGCGCTAGCAAATATCCAAAGTGTACTATAACTGCTATAATGGCATAGTTAATGCCGCCAAATATTTCTACTATTAACAAATAATCCAGCTGGACCGAACCGGCTTTAAAATAATTTGCATTTCAACTATTTTTCATTTTCAAGATATTAGTTATTCTGTTTTGGAAAAATGAATAATCGCTAATTCTAAACTCCTGCTGTCTAAGCGAACTTACTATTTGAAAATTGTCAACTTTGTGTAACATATTTTGAGTTACTTATTTCATATAGTTTTTATTTTGGTGTAAAATAGGCGTAATTCTAACTCATGTTTGTAAATTTCACGCGATTCTAGATACTTGGAAACGATTTGTTGCAAAGAAATGAATGATTTTATGCCAAATCTGGCAACCATTCTGTTTATTTTTTCAGTTTTTTATTAATATCTTCTAAAATAATTTGATTTTCGAAATTTAAGTCAGCTTAGAAGGTTCCTCGGAATTTTTCGAATCTGTGGGCACCTTAGTCGAAACTTAAATCCCCACGGTTTAGGAGGAGATAGGCCAACAAGCTTTGACAGCGCCAGCGGCTTTTACTTTTTTTTAGAATAGAGAGAAAACTGCTTTGTATTTGTATTTACTGTACATATAGACGGATCCAGAGGGGCGGGACACTGAAGCACGTGCCTCCCCCAGTGAAAAATGTTTACACTATGAAAATTTAACTTATTTTATAAATTCAAATAAATCTATAAGAAAAGGCAGAAAAAATATTTTTGTGCTCCCTCCAGAATTTTTTTCTGGATCCGCCACTGACTACATATGTATGTAATGTGCGTGGTGAGTCGCCGACATTTCGCGACTAAGTTCGGCTCGAACACTGAGTGACGGATCAACCGGAGTGACGAACCAACCGAGGACGGACGAGAGGGGGTTCTACTAGTGATGTGCCATTCAAATGATTTCCATAGTCGATTAATCGATTTCAAATCGTGTCAATAATCGATTCATCGAATAGTGAATATTCGTGATTTCACTATTCGAATAGTATTCGGGATTAATCGCGATTTCACAATTCGAATTGTATTCACGATTAATCGTTTCACTAGTCAAATTTTATTCGCGATTAATCGTGATTTCACAATTCGAATTGTAATCACGATTAATTGCGATTAATCGTTTCACTATTCGAACTGTATTCGCGATTATTCGCAATTAATCGTGGAATGAATTTTTCGAAATCGATTGATTCGAATGGATTTAAAAATCGATTAATTCGAATAGTTTCATTCATTCATGCCGTTCTACTGTACCATCAAAAATTACATATCGTCTGCGTGTGTTCAGCAAATCCAGTTCAGTTCGGACTTTTCAACTCGTTAAATTTAAGTTTTGTTTCACGGGGGAAAAAAACGAAAAGAAAAAACAAATAGTTTCACAACTTAGTATTCTTCTTATCCTTTAATTCTTTCATTCCGTTATTTCATTTGCAAGAAATGCAACATGTTTCGCTGAGGTATCGGAAAATGTGCAAATTGAATCGTTTTAACATAGGTATCTTTAATTTTTCTTCTCTGTTTAGTAATTTCGGGTGACTGCAGCCACCTCCCCCCCGACCCCCAGCTATGCCCTTGCGGCATTGAATACGAGCAAGAAAATTTTATGTTTCCATGGTTACCTTCTTTACGTAAGTTTATTACCCCCATTCTACTAAATGATGTTAAACTGGGAAAACGTTATTAAAGTAATACACGCAATAACTGGAAAAGTTTGTTACAGTCTGAGAACTATTTGCTGAGGGAAGAAATTAAAGACAAACATATCATTTCTTATCTTTCAAGAATAGAGTAGGCGTTCAATTAACGGAGCGTTATTTCATGAGCAGTGACTCACGAAAATGATTAGACATTCCTTTTTTAAATTTCAACAAATTCGTTTAATAAAAGAAGTAAAGCGAATTTAGTACGATTATAAATGTAGTATATCTAGCACAGTTCACCTTTTTGTCTTTTCCGAAATAAAATTAGGTTTTAAATTATTCATGCTGTGGTAATTTAATTCGCTGCTTGAGAATAATGTCACAAAAGTTCAGTGCACCCTATTGAAGCTTTAAATAGACAGCAATAGCAATTTTAAAGAGTTGAGTTGTTTTGAACAAAAAAGAATAAAATCGTAACGGATGCGCCAATCGTTTGTTCCTGCTATTGATTGATTTTCCCTGAAATTTGGAATAATTTTATTTTCTGTATTTAGAGTTAATTGTCATTTCTGGGTATGAACACAAAAGCATGAGACACTATGCATGAGATATTGTTAGATATTTCAACGGTAAAGGTAAATTATGTCTGAAGCATCGATTTTTAATTACTTTCCAAAAGATGCTGGTTTTCATTTATGTTCGCTTTCTTTGACAGAACGACGCAGATCCCCTTTCTGCAGGGCCTGATTTCCGGGAAGGCATTCGGGGCAAGCGCCCGGGCCCCCAACAAAAAAATAGCCGCAAAATTGTTCTTTAAGTATACACATTTGTAAATTTTGAAAAAGGGGGTCCCCAATGAAGCTTTTGCCCAGGACATCGAACTCGGCAAATTGGCCCCTGCCTTTCATTGCTCACTTTAAAATGATAATTTCGGGAAAGGAACTTATTGAAATTCGATTTTACAGCAACTATACAACAACTGTACAATAATTGTGTAAAATCATTCTAGCCCTTTCACTATAAGTTTGAGGTATTGATTTATTCTAAGCTCATTAATGTTAGATTCAAATGATCTCTGTATATGACTTCATCGTACGATTATGTTATTTCAAATACAAAGTCTTACAAATAATATTATAAAACTTTGCTGAAGTTTTGGCCGTTGTTTGCATGTCACCATGATAACTTACTAACGTTTGTAAAAGATTAATGCTTCCGCATGAGCTTTTGCTGTTGCTAGGCTACTTTTTTAAAAAGCCTTATTTGGTAAATCAAGTCCTGTAAAAAAATAAATAATATCATCATCGTTATCATGTAATTTTTATTAATACTTGGGGGCCAAGGCCCCTAGACTCGCTACGCACGCTTTTCGTGTGAGGCATTCGGCCCCCAATAAGGCTTATTCGTAAAAAAGGCATAATTTCAACAGACAAAACCCAAAGATTGGATCAGATAGAATTTTACTGAGCTACACATTAGTTGCTTCTTGCATGCTCATTGGTACATAAAAATTTAAACTTCACTCTGCAGTAGATCCCCCCCCCTATAACACGGTAGATACTTTCCGTGTTATAGGAATCTGTGTTGTACGAGTCCTGAGCTATACTCTACCTGGAGTGCAGACTCCGCGTATAATCGCTGGAAAAATTATTTACACTTCTCAGAAACACAATGATATTTAACGTTGGCATTCAAAAGTTATATTAATTATGAGCTAAAGCGTAATAAAATCAGAACGTTTGTCTCATCTGTATTTTTAATTATGTAAAACCTATGGGACACCTTGCGTATTTGCCACTCATGGCAATTTTTCACTATATGGCGACTTACGCATATGTATAATTAATAATTTGTTTTAAGAAAACAGTACTTCATATGTTTTCTTTGATAAAAACTACGGATTAGATAGGATAGCTTGCCACGAATGGCGACTTTTCGTTATTTGGCGATTTACACATGCTCATAACCAATAATTACTGCTCATGTAATGTTACCGGGAAAACCGTTATCCATATATTCATATACATAATCCTTTGCAGATTGACTTATTTAGCACCACGAAATATATCATCTCGTCGTGCTGGCAAATATCCAATCTGTACTATAATGGCATAGTTAACGCCGACAAATAGTTTTACTGGTAGCAAATACCCAAGCTGAACCTAGCTGCCTTTAAAATAATCTGTATTTTAATTATTTTTCATTTTCAAGAAACTAGGTTCTAACATTTTGGAACTCGCGGTTTAGATTCACCCTGCTTGGAGAGATACCATTTTGCCAGATCGTACCTAATGCCAAGATGACGCTTTTTAAATCAGTTACAATTGGTTATTCTGTTTTGGAAAAACGAATAATCACTAATTCTCAACTCCTGTTGTCTAAGAGAACTTACTATTTGAAAATCGTCAACTTTGTGTAACACACTTTGAATTATTTATTTCATATACTCTTTAATTTGGCGTAAAATGGGTGTAATTCTACTTCATGTTTGTCAATTTCACGCGATTTTACATACTTGGAAGTGCTTTGTTGGAGAGGCCTAAATAATTTTATGCTGGCGAAAATTGCCAAACCTGGCAATCATTATCTTTATTTTTTTCAGTTTTTTATTAATATCTTCTAAAGTAATTCGATTTTCGAAATTTAAGTCAGCTTATCATTCTCCCCGGAATTTTCCGAATCCGTGGACACCTTCGTCGAAACTCAAATCCCCACGGTTTCGGAAGCGATAGCAGAACAAGCTTCTGTCAGCGGCGGCGGCGCCGACAGCAGCGGCCATTACTTTATTTTAGAATAGAGAGATAACTAGCTGATGTACCCGTTATTTGCACTGAATAAGGCTCATTTGCACAATCATAATTATGTTAGGTAAATAATATAATTAGTGAAGTAATAGGCATATTCTGTTTCCACGTTAATCATTATGTCGAATTCATTCTTTTCCTTCTTCTTCTATTTTTTTTTTTTTTTTTTTTTTGTGGATCTCAAGATACACTTACGATTTAAAACTCGGAGCCACATGTAAAATTACTATTATTATTATTATTCAATTTACGTTTTCAATGCTTGCGTTACCTAGATGACGCAAACCAGAAATATAATGGGAAATAATAAAGAAACTCTTACACACCGGATAATTGAATTCAAAATCCTCTTTCACTCTAAAATTCATTAAAAAAATCTCTGAATATAAATTTTTATTTCGATTAAAGTTTAAAAGAGGGTTGAATGTGCATTTTTATAATCTGAACAAATTAAAAAATCATTCTGGGGGATGCATTTTAAGATACGAGAATTTAAAAATTATTTCTCAACAATATCCAATAAATGCGGAGTTTTTTTGAAGAAAAATCTCAAGAATCAGTAACAGTTAATAAAAGTTAAACATTCAAAGCAAACTTTGAAAGCAAGTTTTCTCTTCTATCCGATGATACAGTGATCGTTTACTTCGTAGATATTATTTTCGCTCCTTTGCTGAATTTCCGTGTAAAATGTCTCAAAACTCAATAAAATATTCAATAAATAAAATTGTAAGCTGAGTTGTGAAAAAATCGCTTTGATATGCATACCTTAGAACGTTCCTAGTAGAGATGAGACGGGCTCAGCCCGAGCCCGAAAGCCCGAGCCCGGGCCCGACTCGGGCTCGGGCTCTGTAATTCACGATTGCGTTCGGGCTCGGGCGGGCTCGGGCTCGTGAAAAATTTCTCCTTTGTTGAACATACTCCTTGAAACAGATTTTAAAAAGTGATTCATGGGATAAATAGACGTACTTATTTCAAAAAATAGCGGCACGGGGGACTAGAAGGTGTGTGAAGCTCCAAAATTTATTGTATCCTATTAATGAAGTACACTCATGTCCATAAATTAAGGATAATGAAGTTCGGGCAAAGAAAGAGAAAGAAGCAAAACAAATTTGACTTATTTGTAAAGTCTATTTATTAAACAAAAAGTAAAGAGCAAAAAAGATGCTATATGTTTGACATAATTAATAAAAATTGCAAGTTTTACTCCCTTGACCAAATTTCAAAAAAGAACCTATTTACAAAAAACAGTATAACATGGTTAGTAGGATGGTTAATACGGAGTATGTCTCCCGGACGATGCAATACAGGCCTGACAACGCCTAGGCATGCTGAGTATCAAATGATCAATCTGATCTTGGGGAATATTACACCACTCATCAAGCAATGCACTCCGAAGTTCCGGTAGACAGGTGGGAGGGGGTTGACGGGCTGCAATTCGTCGGCCAAGCATATCCCACACATGCTCTATTGGATTCAAGTCCGGTGAGTATGCTGGCCAATGCATACGGGTGATATCCTCCGATTGAAGGCATTCGTCTACAACGTTTGCACGGTGAGGACGGGCGTTGTCATCCATAAACACAAATTCAGCACCCATGGCGCCCCGAAAATAACGTACATGTTGTTCCAGAATGACATCCCGATAGATGTGGCCTGTCATCGTTACACTCTGAACATGCAGGTCAGTTTTGGAACCAAGAATAATTCCTCCCCAAACGAGCCATCCTGCACCACCGTAACGGTGTCTTTCAATGGTGTTCTCTTGGTGGTAACGGGTACCTGGCGCTCTCCAGATGAATGTCCGGCGAGAATCAGACTCCAAACTAAACCTGGACTCGTCGGAAAACATCACACAAGACCACTGTTGCGGTGTCCACAATGCATGCTCTCTACTCCAGGTTAATCGCAGGCGACAGTGAGTTGCGGTAAGTGGAACACATCTGACAGGCCTACGAGCATATAGACTAATGTGCCCTAAGCGTCTGTCACGGTCTGCCTTGAAACTTTCGTACCGGTAGCTGAAGAGAGCTGACGAGACAGGTCTGATACTGTACTCCGTCTGTTTCTTTTGGCAGTAACTGCCAAATAGCGGTCCTCATTCGGCGTTGTAACTCGGGGGCGACCTGTGCTGTAACGTCTACTCACATTACCATCATCTTGGAATCGTTGCCAAAGCCTGGAGATGACACTCTGGGCGATTCCAAGTTCCTCGGATACTTCCAGCTGGGTACGTCCACATTCCAGTCGTCCGATAATTCTGCCACGTAAAACATCATCCAAATGCCTCCTTTGTGCCATAACTATGCGGTTTTTGCACTGAAAGGCTTTCACAGCGCTTGTGAACAATTTTACTTCTTTGCCACCATTCTTTATATACCCCTCTCTTACACTCTCGTCATTGTGACGTACCATCCACGCCATCTGGTGGTTTCCTGTAATTTGCATATTCTTCTTCAAGATGTGTGTGATCATTCCACAGGTGAAATTTTTATTTTAGAGATCAATTTCTGTGTGATTCTGAATTATCCTTAATTTATGGACATGAGTGTAGTTAAATTTATTTGCCTTTAGCTGAAATTTCGGGCTCGGGCTCCAAATTTAATAATATTGCTCGGGCTCGGGCGGGCTCGGATTAAAAGTCCTCGGGCTCGGGCGGGCTCGGGCTTCAAAAAATGAGCCCGAACTCATCTCTATTTCCTAGTACCAAATTTGGCAATTCTACGTGTAGCCGTTTGTCTGTACGCCACCGAAATTTTTCTTCTTTCATAATAAGGGAATTGGTAGATTTATTATTTGAGTTATGCGTTCATATAATACTTTTCTTCAGCAAGTTTTTTTTTCATTTTTTTTTTTAAGTTCTAAATTACGGTTTCCAAAAGCTTACACCCGCATCAGTGGACATCTGTTCATTTATCATACAAACTGATGTCAAAATGACATATGCTGCTAAACAAACATACGGCTTGGGAGAGGTACTGCTTGATACAGGAAAAATTATCGCAAGAATGAGCTTGAAAGATTATCCTATGAAGAAATTGATGCAGGAAATATCCGTCGTTTCATTGGTCTAAAAGGTGTTGTTATTATTATTTATTTATTTTATTATTATTTATTTATTTTTATTATTTATTTATTTATTATTTATTGATTGATTTATTATTATTTATTTATTATTTTTTGAAAGATATTAAAATTTTGCAAGCGAATTCGAAAAAAATGAAATAAAACAGACGATTTTTAGAGTTTTATTTATTTTTCCTTGATAAGTAAAATACACGGATATATATTATAGCTGCTTCCTGGGATTTGTTGTACCCAAACTAAGTTTCAATTATGTAAACATTTGGAGTCTAGTAACGTGCAGCAATCCGAGCGGTAAAAGATAAAACTTTACAAGCGCTTACGCATGTTTTTAATTTACTAACCTTGCGTCTGAACGAGATTATAAACGCGAGCGCTCAATTTTAATAATTTTTAATTCTCTTTCTTACGTAATTGCCTTAGTAAGAAATTAATAAAAAAAAGGAAAAAAAAATGTTCTATCTTGGGATGATTAAAATATTGAGTTTATATTTGTTAACGAGTGCGCATATCGTGGCTGACAAAAAGAACTATTCGTCTGCTACGGTGTAATTTTTACACCAGAAAATGGCTTTGAGTAGTTCACAACTGAGTTTTTTATGTAACATGGAGTGTGATCGTCAGTATAATAAACACTTTTAACATATTGTCTTCTCTTCGATGGCTACACCAGCAATTACGGAGTGAGGTGTTGCGCAACCAATATGCAACAACGGCGTTATATAGGGAACGTAATCCCGCACTGTTTTTCCTCCTGCGGGATTTCGGATCAAGATTCATTGATCCCACGGGGTTGACATTTCATTTAGCTAGGACTTCATTTCAACCGAGAACAGTAGAAAAAAGTAAGATTTTAAGCACTATGAAGTTTAAATTTAATAATAATAATTAATCTTATGAGATAACTAATACAATAACTTATGAAAATATATATAGAAATATGAAAATATAACCATGATGTTCAGAATAATAGAAAGTCATGTCCTAAGTTAGTTGCTAAAAATGAGGAATTTATAGAAATATACAATTTATAGATAGGTTCACATATTTACGCTATTTTCTTGGTTGATGAAAAAAGAATGCACAAAATCGAACAAATCCAATGAAACACTTTCTACACAGTAAAAAATTCAGAAACCTTACATACTTACAGCGGAAAGGTTTCCGAAAGTATAGCGTAACCTACCGATGCTCTACTCGAACTCACGATTTCGGAAACATAGCCCATATTTCGGGGTAAAGTATTTACGGGGTAAAGGAAATCTTTATTTGGGACTTCGCGCGCATGCGCCAAGTGCCAAGAGACAGAGGGATAACAGTGAACGCGTCTTCCCTAATAGCACAGATGGTCACAAAAGAGTCGCTGTGATGTCACAATTGTCACAGGACTGTCACATTGTAACTTCTTGCACAGCCCGATTATGACCAACAGGGGATCCGGGAATTGATGAATTTGGGAGTCCCCATCTATAAAATTTGTTTTCTTTTTCATAATATTTTGACATATAAAAGAATATTTCAGAACAACATTTGAAACTGGGGGACCTGGGCAAAGTCCCGATTTGCCCATGCGATAATAAGAGTCTGGTAACTTCTGAGTGATGTAACTTCACTGTGTGGTCACTTTGAAGGTTATTTGTGACCAGTCACCAGGTGACGTCGCCGGATGAATACTTAAATAAAACGGATGAATACTTAAATAAAACAGCACATTATCTCCTGAAAATAATTTATGTGGAAGAAAAAAGATTTAAGATTTTTAATTTATATTTATTAATTATGGTATTTTCTCTCCATTTACAAAATACTTCAAAAAAATTTTAAGTTTCCAAAACAAGCCGTACCACAAATAACTTTTGCAGCAGTCAGTTTACTTTTAACGCAAAATTCGGCAAGAAAACCGCAGCGTCGTGGTACCGTGCTCTCCTCCGAATGCGAAGGTCCAGCGTTCGATTCTGGTCGCTAGTCCTGACCGCTCCTTCCGATAAGAGTTTGGTGCTGCCATCTAGTTTAAGATACTCGAAACGCTTCATCTAGTGCATGTTACTTTTTTCTAAAAAACTCGGAAAGGTTACTCGATAATTCGGAAACCTTTCCGAAATACACGGAAATGTTATTCAATATTTTACCAAAATATAGAGAAACGTTACCCATCTTTTCCAGAAACCTTACCTAAAATGCAGGAAAATAGGTAAATATGTTTCCGACATATGCAGAAGCGTTTCTAAATACTTTACCCGCATGGTTCGGAAACGTTTCCGCAATTTTAAACTACAAGAGCTGCCCCACTTTTTGGGGTAACGTTTCCGAATTTTTTTTACCGTGTAGTCTAGATTTAATTTTATTAAAATAATTAAAAGTGTGGATTCTCTATTTTATAAAAAAAAAGTAACGGTCGCTACCGCCGCTATCAAGAGATTATTCGATTATCTCCTCCTAAACCGTGGGAATTTGAGTTTCGAGAAAGTTGTCCACGAATTCGGAAAATTCCGAGGAAACTGATAAGCTGAATTAAATTTTGGAAATCGAATTTCCATTAACATTATTTTAGAAAATATTAATAAAAAAAACTGAAAAAATAAACCTAATAGTTGCCAGGTTTGGCATAAAATCATTCAGATGTTAGATGAAAGACATAAGAATGCAAAAATTTTCGGTCTATTGATTCGGAAAGCAGCGTGAAATTGTAATAAAAAATAATTTATTTCTCAGTGTCAATCCCGCTGGATTAGGATCGTAATCGCGCGGGACTAGTCCCGCAAACGTTTGTGCGGGATCTCTCAGGATCCCGTTCCCGCGGGTTCGGGATTGCATGCACTAGGCGTTATCCCACTTTCTAAGAGAAGCAGTGTTGCCAATTTAGCCACTTTGTAGCTAGATCTAGCAATTTTCAGAAGCTAACTAGCCATAAATTTTCGAAAAAGCTACTAGTAGCTATTTGAGCCATATTCTTTCTGTTTTGCTCCATTTTTAGACACTTTCAACGCTTAGAGTTGTAGTTTTCCATTTGCATTATTAAATGTTGAATTTATTTTATAATGCGCATGAGCAAATTGCAGGGTATAAAATTTTACTACTGTAGTCTTTATAAAAACACAGACGATATACGTCAGTGAAATAAACCTTCGCAGAATTTCTATTGGTAAAGGCTATAGCTAGAATCTTTCTTCATCACGTGGTTGAAATTGAAACTGCACAATAGGTCGTCTGCTTTGGGAAAAGAAAATATAATTTTTAAAAAATCGTACTGCTGCTTTTAATTTCTGAGTCTTCGAGTGAAGGTTAATGAAACAAGACTAGTTCACGTTCGTTAAATTATGCGAATTAGTTTTAATCTTTTTAACAAATTAGTGAGTGGTACATTTGCTTATTATTATTATTTATCTTTTATTCATTTAAGTTTAAGTCTGAAATTTTAAATATGTCAAAATAGCTGAACGTCCAGGTTTAACCAAACAGAATGGGAGAACATAGCAGAATTAAGAGATTGGATTCTTTGGATGGTCGGTGGAGGAGGTGGTCGCTTAATAGAAGTGCTCGCTCATAGAAGTTTCTAAATATTTATATATAGTGATGAGATGAGCAAGGACGGATCTAGAAACTTCTTTCGGCGGGGTGCAAATCGTGAATACTAATTTTAACTAGTGCAAAGACCATTTACTATTAGTGAAAGCCCGTTTATCTAATGTATATAAATATACTTCTCTCGGAGGAGGCGCGCGCCCCTGCGTCCTCCCCCTGGATCCTCCTTTGGTGATGAGTAGTTTATTTTTCTCTAAGCTCGAAAACATTTTTAGCCGTTTCTAGCCACTTTTCGCGATTCTATCCACTTTTTCTGAGGTACAGTTGGCAACACTGAAGGGAAGCTTTGAAGTACGATAGTAAGATTGATATTTAACATACTTATTTTCATTATTCTTCATAGTTATTAGCGCATCTTCTTTTCGTCTGTCAATATTTTAAAACATTTTATCGAACGAAACTGAATTATTGAGAATTAGTGTTTGGAAAGCTTTATTTACACGCTTAAATCTATTGATTAAAACTAACACTCATTTATTGATTAAATTTCTTATCGGCCGATTTAAATCCTTTTACGCCAAAAAATACTCATTCAAGACAATAATTTGTGAATGCCTCAATTCGCCCCAGCACTCCCCATCCGCTATATTCTATTTAACTCATTTTCAGCAAAAATCTTGTCTATTTGAGTATTCTCTCTCTTCTCCCCCACGACCCATATCCTATTACTATCAGGTGACCTGACCAACGCTCTTAACGGATAACGGTTCATAGTAAAAAACGTGGGCATAGTTGTGTGTGTATTCGCGGGCATATGTGTGTTTATGTTATATCCGAATACCAAATGCATCTTTTTCATATTCAGAGTTGTGAAATAAATTCAGCCTAGATATGGAGGAGATGCTTTAGGTAAAGATTTCGCTTTAATGACATAGTTTCTTACGATTGGATTATAAAAAGCTGTTGTAAAACAAATGAAGTTATGATATCTCCACCCAAAGTGAGTAAGTAGTATTTTACCTTTTTCATGTATCAAAATTTGCTCTGATTCTTCATCTCTTAATAATGAAATTAGTTACTTAAAATCCTTAGCTGTTTCTCGTGGTTTTAGCCCCTCTATTATTGATAAAGCTGTTTCTAAATTTAATAAGCCTAATACTTCTGCTAATACTATTAATTTTCACAACGAATTAATTGTACTACCTTTCTTTTCACCTTTTTCTACAAAATTTCTAAACTTCTCAAAAATTTCGGTTTCAAAGTCATTTTTAAACCTGTTAATAAACTTAAATTTTCTTCCCTTAAAGATCCTATTCCTACTGAGAACCGTGGGGTGTTTATTATATTCCTTGTGGATCTTGTGATTTGGGCTATATTGGTCAGACCAGAAGAGCTCTCAAATTTAGGCTCAAAGAGCATGAGAGATATGTTTCTAAGCACGAACTTTCCAAATCTTCTATTGCCTCGCATTGTTGGAATTCCAATCATCGTTTTCAGTTTTCTAAGGCTAAGATTTTGTGCACTCCTCAGTCTTTGTCCCATCTGGATTTTTGGAAGGTTTTTCCATTACCCAGCACTTAGATCGTCTTGTGAACGATGGTTCTTCCTTGGAAGTTGCTGTTGTAAGGTTCTTTTCACTTCTTCGTCTACTCCCCCCCCCTTTTTTTCCCCTGTTTCTTTAATGTGTATGTACGTGTGTTACTGTCTTTCTTTTTCGTTTTTATTTTAAAAAAATAATAATTATTATTATATATATATATGTATGTATTTATTTATTGTGCTGTCCTGTTCGTGGTTTTTATTTTATTAAAAAAAAAAAAAACAAGTGTGCTATTTGTTTTTTGTTTGTTTGTTCTGTTTTCTCTTTTTTTTTTGTATGTGTTTGTACTCGTGCGTTCCCTTTTTTATTATTATTATTTTTTTATTTTATTTATTCCTTTTTTATTTCTGTATTTTTTGTGCTTCTTTCCTTTCCTTTTTATCCCATATTTTAATTGTTTTTTTTTCTCCCCTCTCCGTGGTTTTGTTCGACTTTTCTTTGCCCCTTGTGGCAACATCTTGCTTGTTTATCTCTTTTCAGTTCCCTGTGTTCTTTACGACGAAGGGCTTGGACTGATGAAGTTCAAAACAATTTTTGAACGAAACGTGCGTATCCTCTTACCTATTACTTCTTATGTGTGTTTTTTACAAAGTTTTTTAATTACTTTAGAAGAAGGGATTTTTCGACTAGCATCACGTGACATCAAAATGAAGAACCAGAGAGGGAATAATTCTTTTCTCCGGAGAGTATGTGGGTGGAGGAAAAAATAAATAAACACCCTTCTGTTTTTTTTTTTCTTTATCACTGCCCCAGAATTCTTTCCAAGCGGCTGTCGGCGGACCAGATAGTTGCCGAAGACGGCCGCTCACCGTAGAGTGTAAAAGCGATCCATAGGTCGCACCCCAGACAGCATATAAGCTTAAATCAAGCTTGATATTTGGCTTGGCAATGCAAGGTTGGCTTAAGCTGGATTTTGACTTGCAAAGTGCGGTGATAGCGCCATCTGTGAAAGAGAATGGACATTAATTGTCTAGCGTCCTCAAATTTGTTAAAAGTTCGTAAAAGATGTGTTTTAACGGGGATGGGTTTTTTATTACCAGTGCCATATTACCGGCAGGGCAAACGGGGCAACTGCCCAGGGCTAACAGATTTTAGGGCCCAAAAATCTTACATCTTACACTTTTGTAATTTTAAAATAAAATTACAAAGGATAAAAAAAAAATTCAGAAGTTAAATAATTTTTTTAATTATAAAGTATGAACAATGAAAATAATTCAAATTTACATTTGTATAAATTAATTTAAACTTATTTTTAATTCTTCGAATGCTCTATATCGATATAGCATACCAATATATGTAGGAAAATAACTAACCACATTTGTAAAGAGAATTTTTAGCGTTAAAAAATAGCAAAAATTTTCAATTATTTGTTATTATAAGAAATATTTACTAAAATGACTAAAGTGTTTGTATTCCATACATGTTATGTTAGCAACTGTGATATAGCATTTCGAAGTAACGTTTAACTATCTGTTTCTTTGATTTCAGATTGCTTAACACAAAATTTGTGTTAAGTAAGTAAACCCATTCTATATTTCCAAATATGGAAATTCTTCAAAATAAAATACAATTATACTACGAAATTGATTTCAAAATCAGTCGTTTGTCTCGATTTTGGCCAGCGGCAGTATTGCTCATGAGTGTTGCGAAGGTTTTAAAACATGTGTTGCTCTTAAGTATATATTATGTTTATTTCCCTATTAGTAGAGACTCTAAATCACACATAAAATTATTTTAATTTTGATGCATCCCATGAAAAAAAACAAACAAAAAAACAAATAACATATCGCCCTATTATCAATCTGGCCAGAAAACCGCTTAATAATTCACTTTAAACTTTAGTCGTTGCTGCACAAGGCTCCGGTGACTGAATGGATAACGCGCTCGGCTACGAATCGAAAGGTCCCGGGTTCTATTCTAGCCACGGACACTCGATGGAAACAGATTAAAATAACTTAAAAATTACAGCATAGAGGGGGAAAATGCGCGGAAAAATAAAGTATGTGGGGCGCGTACGCCAGCGGGCACCCTGTATATTTAGAATTTTTTTTTTTTTTTTTGGAAAATTTTTTAAGCTTGAAATTAAGCTTGAAATGTCAAGCTTAATGCAAGCTGGGCAAGTGTAAACTAGAACACTTGATTCAAGCTTGCATCAAGCTTACACGACTGGAATTTTCAAGCTTAATTCAAGCTTATTGACTTGATAAATCAAGCTTGCTGCAAGTTTGATGCAAGTTTGCTGTGCTGTCTGGGACAGACCGTTCTCAAAGCGGCCCGGGAGCCGTAGGTTGCACATTTCGGTCTCGAAGCAGCCCGTTGGCAGACCGTATGGTCACCGAGAGCGGCTGCTAACTGTAATTTTGAATTTGGCCGCGAAGCGGTTGTCGACGGCCAAAACTGGTCGCCGAAGGCGGCTAGTCATAAATAAAGAAAAAATAGTTTATATTTCTGCTTAATTAAATACTGGTAATTTCTGGTTATTTAAGGTTTGTGACTAACTTAACATTCGGTAGTTTCACTGTTACGTTAGTTACATCAAAAATGTTACGTTGCTCACACCAAACAAACAAAAAAGACCAGTATTTCGATAAAATTGAAAATTAAACTATTATGTCCTTATTTATGATCTTATAATAGATGAATGTAAAGTTTAAATAGTTATCTTAATTTTGTTTTTAACTAATTGGTTGTACATATCATTTTCATTTTCAACTACAATGCGTTACTCCAGTCACCAGTGGAATGATCCTTGACTTTCTTAAATCTATGATTGATGCATTTAGTGTATGAATCATACGTTAGTTCTTGATATTCTCTAAAGGCTATATTTTGATTTCCAAGAGTACAATGATGAAAATACGAAACTAAATGGAAATAGGCATGAAAACAGCGTTGGCATGATTTTGATGCTTGAAGGTTTTTACCGTCATGTCAAAAACATAGATATTTGGTAACATTGCATTTATATTTTATTCCAGTTAATTATAGTTTAATTAAAACGTATCAGGTTGTAACGAAAGTTTTTCGCCATATCTGCCTGAAAAACTAACTTCTAACTCCTTAGATACCTGTTTTTGAACTTTCGGTACCAAACCTGTACCGTGTCACATGATACAACAATAGTACTTAAAGCTGTACTCATAATTCGTTGATATTCTGTAGCTGACTTTTTGAAACAGAACTGGAAGTAAGTGATGGTTCTAATCCTCTAGAGTGATAGTTCCATTTGAGACACCTTGTTCTTAATGATAACTATATTTTTTACAGATTTCACAACACAGTGTCATAAAGCAAGTCTCTTTCTTTCAAATGCCAAAAATCATTTGACAAAATATGAGCAAATACGCGAACGCGAACTGTGTGCTTCCGATGTTTGCGGTGGCGGGAAACTTTCGTTACAACCTAATATATTTAAGATAGCGTTAAAAATGAGTTTTGCAAGTTAATTCAACTGCTTTTGTTTTGTCCGGCCAGTTTGACATCGATTGAAAGAGTTTTTCCGAATTTTTGGATGTATCCACTCTAAAATTTGAAATCGGTTGGGTAACGAAAAGTGTGCAAAACTTGTTACTTGTTATCGCATGATTCGAAGTAGTGATTCTGATTACTCAAAAAGGACATTTTGCATACATTTGTATGGTTTGTATTATGTGAATTTTCCATTAAATAAAAGTTTTAAATTAAATAAAACAGCAGTGATTCTCCATTTCGTTTATATCTAGGATAGGTATAAACTTTAGATAAATGTTTTAAGATTATATAGATATAATCCAGGTGTATCTTTAAAAAATATGGATTCTGAAAGGATCTTACTAACAAATAAAATCTGTGGTGCAGAAGTTTTTCCCGAAGATACTTTTATTTATTTTCTATTTTTTTGTGAAGTGTAAATTTTTTTTTTGAATTTCATAGCAAATCAAGACTTAATAGTATGTATAAAACCTGTTAACAATTTATATCTGATACTATATTAAAATATTTATATAAATATGTGTGTATGTAATAGTACAATTAATTGTAATTTTCAATAGAAAGAAAATTTTACTCATACATTTGTTTGCTGTACCATAAGAAAGGAAAATAGAAGGTTTTGGCGTTTTTTACCTCTGTCATGTCAAAAACCAGTTTTTGACGACAAGAACCCAACCCTGGGTAAAAAGGATAACATATTTTGCAGCACGAAGGAAAGACTAATTATAATTTTGCAGTTTTTCAAGTAATTGCATTTAAAACATGAAATTTCATCTAAATACATAACCGTAAAAATAGGCTCTTAGGCAAATCTTTTACGAAAAAGGCATAAAAACGTTGATCTAAAATGACTAAGCTTTAAAAAAAACTTTATTAATGATCCAGAAACATGAGATTATATCAATTCTGTGAAAAATGCATGCGGCATTTTTCAACAGAAACTAAATACAAAACATCATTTTTCAGAGAATTTGGTTTTGAATCAACAGTTTTATTTGGAAAAAGGTAATATTTCTCTTTCTAAATTTGACTTCAATGTTGTCTATTTTGTGGAATGTGATAAACATGCGTAGTAAAGTATGAGATATGTGAAATGTTGTAATCGATACTCAGTAAAATAACTCAACTAAATAACAATATATTGTCATATTTCATCTTATTTTACATCATATTAGTCATACTCGGTACATTATAAATCACTCTTACTTTAATTTTTTTTTCTAGCATAATAAAATAGCTAGCTGAAAGAAAATCTATGTAGCCCATAAATAATTCTATACATTATCCAAATGACTAATAGTTGGAATATATATTAAGTGCTTTAAATCATAGTTGATCTGTTTATGAAATCATGTAATAGGTACTCGATATGAAAATAAAAATGAAACATGTGGTTTTCCTGTCATTGAAAGCGTTTTTATTTTCAAGTGGGAACGATATTTATATTATTAACATTTTTTGGATTGCTTTCAAAAGCAAAGATTTTATTTTTTTCGTACTTTAGCAACTACATATATTTATGTTTTGAAAGTAAAACATAGATAAAATTCTTTTCCCCCCCTACAGGAATATTAACTATATCTGAGGAATGAACAAAAGAACATAATTGTAAAGGTAGTTTCACTGCATATTATATTTATTTTACAAAATATTTTTACAATATTATTACAGTCAGCAAAAATCGCGCGATTGCCTTTAATTTTATACGACAAGCTCAAGTACTACGTACATGTTTATGAGATTTGTGTGTAAATTTTTAGAACATTTTTTTACTTTGTATTTCTTGAATTTGTATATAGATTCTTTGTATTTTTCAGTCACGTAATATCCCGACACAGTGCCCATCGCTTGATAACCTAACTGGTTGATAAAATTAGCCGCTTAATCTGATCAGACCTCAAGGAGAGAAAACAGATCATTACAAAAGCACAGGAAAATCGCCATTTAATGCAATCAGCACCCTCGGTTAGTAAAATCAAATAATTTTCGTTTGCAAAAACGAACGCAGATCTTCTCTCAGCCGGCATTGAAATCGAAATACTTGCGGAATCGGGAATGGGAAAAATTATATCGCGTATAGATAGAATTTGCATCTTGGGTATTTGAATCTTCGAACGCGCTTGCTGCAGCCCAGGAGCATTCAAAGATCCATGCCGGGAAGCAACGATGGGTACAGATAGATATCGCTATCGCAGCGTTCTTCAACGATTTGAGCTGACCAGAACCGTGCTTAGTGGGGGCAAAGTGGGCAAACGCCCAGCGCCGCTAAAAAACTGTTGAATGCATGGATATCAAGTAGTCAAGTAAAAATTTCCTGGTCTAAAACTGAAAACTACACTACACACCACTAAGCATAGCCGAGGAAAAATACAGAATTTCTAATTTCGTGCACAGCTTTCTTTTTAAAATGTGCATGGTAAGCAGCTAGAATACAGCTTTTACATAATGGAAACGTATTGCATTAAAATCTTAATTACTTAATCAATTTTAATTAATTAGAACCAGTTGCAGCAGCGGGTGTTTAATGGGGGGCGGGGTGATAGGTCAAGATCCATAATTTAGTAAGTAGACAAACTTGAAAGATTTGCAATTATTTTTTGTCCTGTGCCTGTAATTATATTTCGCCCAGCGTCGCTAAAACCATAAATACGTCCTTGGAGCTAAGAGGTTAATTGCGCGCGCGTGTGTGTGTGATTATGGCAACGCTGCACTAGGGCGATCTGCCAAGGGGGGCTGCCTTGGTAGGAGGACTTTCTACGGGGTTCGAACGCGTATTTACGTTACATCTGGAGAAAACTACCAAAACTCCAGACCTTTAGAACGACAGCCGTGCGATAGGACCCGAACCCGGGACCTTCACACTTCGGCCATCTACCATTTTTAGTGGTATAACCACTGTGCCATGGTGAGGCCGCTAGCAGTGCCGCGGTTAAAGTCCACAAGACTGTAAAACAGTGGCGTAGCCAGAAATTTTTCATGGGGCGGGGGTTACGAATACTGCAACTCACATATACGTATACGGTGTGATAAGGGAGTGAAGAATATATATTTTGTATGGCAAAAAATTCCTCATGGGTGAGGGCAAGGGGTTGTGACCCCCCTATCGCCCCCTTGACTACGCCCCTGCTGTAAAATATTTATTTTGAATCATTGTCTTTAGTTTATGAGAAGCTTGTTTATTTTTCCATTTGTATAATGAACTCTCACAACAGAAACCGATATATAGGGTCATTCTGAGCAAGGCCGTAACCAGGGGTAGGGGATCGAGGTGGCTTGATCCTCTCTCTCCACATGAAATTTGAGTCCATGCATTAATAGTTTTTTTATTTCTGGAGATCAGTTATAGGTGAAAAATACTAAAGCTACATATCCCCTCTGAAGCGCTTCATATCCTAACCCCCCCTGCAGGGGCGTAGCCAGAGGGGAGGGGCTGAGGAGGCTGTAGCCCCCCCCCCCCCGAAATGGAACACTTTACTTGTTTTACAATTTGATGTTTAGTTTACAGTTGAACTTTAGCTTACAATTTGATACACCCCCTCGAAATAAAATCCTGGCTACGTTACTGCCCCCCTCCCGATTTTTTTTCTGGCTACTGCCTTTTAAGCCTAAAAATTTTTAGAATAACTAATACGAACGAGAAGTGATCAATGTCGTTCTTACTAAGAGGAAGAGAGTGGTTTTGTCGTCTGCCGCTATTTTAATTATAGGTATGCCACTATATATACACGACGACGTCACATTTCGTTATTTCAAAGTATTAACCCCTCGAATGTGTGAACCGATGCTATTTATTTTGCATTAGGTCATGCATGCAAGCTCTTCACGTTACGTCTGGCAAATCGTAAATTTTTTTAACAATGCTCATGAACAATGGGCCGTATAATCCGATTACTGAATCACCGAAACAAAAAAAGGAGGATTTGTAAACTGTAAATTGCAGTCAAAATCTTTTTTTGTAACAGATCCAATTTCTTTTTTATTTTTTCCAAAACAATGGTTGGAATCTTGATTATTTCTTCCGCACGATTTTCCCGGTGATTTTCACACGGTGCTTGAACGCGCCTTCTGTGACCCTACATTGCTATGTACCTCGGAGTGATGTACACTGTACATGTACTCTACTTCACTTAGATGCTGCGGAAGTTATTATGAGACAAACTGTATACAGTAAGCCCGCTACAGTCCTTTGTCACCCGATTAACGTTAGAACAGCAAGAGCTTTAGTCATCAAAGTGGGATCTAACTTCAGTAAAGTAGCTCTGCGCAACACAGTGAAACCGCTTACAGCGCCACCTGGAGGCTAAATTTGGAGTTAGCGTTCTTTTCTCGAAAATGGTACGAGATTGACACCGCTTACAGCGCCACCTGGAGGCTAAATTTGGAGTTAGCGTTCTTTTCTCAAAAATGGTACGAGATTGACACCGCTTACAGCGCCACCTGGAGGCTAAATTTGGAGTTAGCGTTCTTATCTCGAAAATGGTACGAGATACGAGAAAAAAGCCAGTTACGACGCTGTTCGCCATCATCAGATTAATGAGAAAAGGCATTCATTACGCAACAATAATGCTGCAAATGAAAAACATAAAAGACCTTTGGCGCATTTTTCAAAACTCCAACATCTCCATCTGAACTCTGATCGAAACTCCATCTGAACTCTGATCTACAATCCCTGGTGCACATTGAACAACATATAGCAGGTGAGGTGACACTCTGGAACAAGCGTTACTTTCGCTCTATATTTTTAATATAAATGTATGCAAGGTGACTTTTCTAACTAAGTCGATAATTCTGAATAACTTTGTAACTGACTTTTACCCCCGTATCTCGTTCCGCTTTTGACATAAGAATGCTGACTCAATTTAGCCGCCAGGAAGCGACGCAAGCGGTTTCATCGAGTAGCGCATATCTACTTTACTATGCACCTAGACCCGATTTTTAAGACTATAACTCTCGCCGTTCAGAAGTTAAAGGGGTGATAAAGGACTGAAAAGGGCATGAATAATTTTCACATGTGCAGGCTGGTTCCCAGACAGCACATAAGCTTAGATAAAGCTTGACATTTCTTTGAATTTGACGTATTAATACAAGCTTGACAGTTCAATTCATTTTAAGCCTGCAGCAAGCTTGAGAAGTCAATTTGAACTGTCAACCTTGAATACAACTTGATTACAGCTTGAAAAGGAAGCTTGCGATGATGGCACCATCTGTCGCTGGACATTAAATAAAGAAAAGTTTGTAAAAGTTGTGTTTTATTTTATTATCGCACAAAACCTGGACATTAGAACACGCAAGGGGAAGGAATGAATGGGATAAGCCCCTCTGAAGTGTAACACGAGGGGAGTTTTAGTTTTATTTACATCTAATTAACATTAGTAATTCTATTATCTAATTAATTAGCCCTAAAATAAATTTTAATATAATTAACACAATTTAGTTACTTAAGATTCATAGATCAATAAAAAAGAAGTAAGGAGTTTTTGAAAACGTATGGTATGGCTATATATATATGCTTATCACAAAATATCCATCAGTTAACATTTTTTATTTCGTGATGAAGTAAAGAGAATTTCGAACTTTTTGGTGTATGAAGAAAATTTTTTGGAGTGAGAAACTTTGCTCCCATGCCTCGTAATTGCCATTCCTGGAATTTGCGCAACCATGCGCTAATAATACAAACGGACTAAAAAAAATATTAAAATCACTTTTAAATACATAGTCTTGTTCTAAATAAGTAGGTAATTTTTAATTCAATTTTAGTATTCTTTAAAAATGTTTTATTTTTATGTCGGGAAAATGCAACAGCAAACAAAAATAAGTTAAAATGCTTGTGATAGTAGTATGGGGGCCCCAAAATAACCTCTTGCCCCGGGGCCCCGACCAATTATGATCAGGCTCTGGCCGCCACAAAATTATTTATCATCAGTCATAAATGTACTTGACCATAGAATTAAAAAAAAAAAAAAAAGATTCTATATTTCCAAATATGGAAATTCTTCAAAATAAAATACAATTATACTACGAAATTGATTTCAAAATCAGTCGTTTCTCTCGATTTGAGTCGTCGTTTGTCTCATTCGACACAACATGAGTGTTGCGATATTGTAAGTTTTAAAACGTGTGCTGCTGTTAAGTTTATATTATGTTTATTTCCCTATTAGTAGAGTCTCTAAATCACACATAACATTATTTTAATTTTGATGCATCCCATGGAAAAATAAAAGAAACAGTTCAACATATCGGCCACTAGATCTCGCCAGAAAACGGCGTAAACAGTGACTTCAAACTTTAGTCATATCAGCCCAACTCAGGTTGGCCGAGTGGTTATGACGCTGGCCTGCCAACCCAAAGATACCGTGTTCGATCCTATCTCGGACGTTTGATCGTAACAGATTAAGATAACTTGAAATTTCAGCGTTGAGGGGAAAATGCGTGGAATAATAATATGTGGGGCGAGTTCATCGACCGGCGTCCCGTGTATTTAGGAAAGTTTTTTTAAGGAAAATGTTTTAAGCTTGAAATTAAGCTTTCTATGTCAAGCTTAATGCAAGCTGGACAAGTGTAAACTAGAACACTTGATTCAAGCTTGTATTAAGCTTACACGCTTGAAATTTTCAAGCTTAATTCAAGTTTTGACTTGATAAATCAAGCTTGCTGCAAGTTTGCTGTGCTGTCTGGGCTATAGTTAAACGTCCCCTATAAACAAGGATCTACATCTAAAACGAGTGAACGGATTGTAATCAAATTTGGTATATTGACTATACATGACATGCGCTGGAAGAATTTCGAAAAATAATTTAGTTCAAAAAATCTCCACTAGGTGGCGTCGAGCAATAATGGAAATGATTAATTCGAAATGTAGAAACAATTTCGCCATTTTTTCTATAGTTTTTGAACATTTATTAACTGGTTTGGGCAATTTTTTAATTTTGAGCTGAATTCACCGTGCAAAACGCCACCTAGTGGACATTTTTGGAACTAAACTTCTTTCAAATGTTCCTTAAACGTATTTCGTGTACAGTCCATATGCTAAATTTGGTGGCAATCGGCTGCCACGTTTCAGCTGTAAAATGTTGTTTATAGGGGGTGTTTAATTATAATCGCCCTGTGTAAACGGAAAAAAGCATTATTCTGCACCTGTTAAACATGTTTTATGTTTCAGTACAAATTGATTTTATCAATCATGCAATTACTTGCTTGTTACATCCGAACTCCTGTTACCAGTTATGTAACTCACTTTTTCTTTAAATTCTTTCCTTCTTTTTTTTTATAATTAGTTCTTTACGAAACATCCGTTCAGACTTAGGTTTTTAAGTTCATGGTCAGAATGCCACTCTTATAACGTTGCAAAAACCTTTTTCATTAATAAATCTTTTTCATTTTCTTTCCTTCGATTTTTTATGTGTAGGTTCACATCTGTTACTAATCAGACACTGCATATTTTAAGGGGGGAGGGATCTGTTTATATTATTCTTAAAAAAAAAAAAAAGAACATATTTCGATGATGGCTCAGTATGTCGTATTCATGAAATTGCCTTTCGCTAAGAATGCAAAGCTTGTGTTTAGCACGTGATTCTTCTCAGCTGCAGGGTTATTAAATCGGGGTTAGAGACGAAGGATATTGTTGCAGAAGATTCTGCTAAATTTCTGGGTTCATCGTTCTAAAGTCCAGTAGGTGTAGAAAGTTCTAATAAAGAGTCCACTTGTCAGGATGGAACACGAACTTTATTGCTTCTATAATTTCGTCGAACAATCAGGTATACAAAATTCACAAGCACAATCAGACAGTAACGCGCTTATAACAGTCCGCTTAGTACACAAGCTTTCACAGATGCTGTATTTCTCCCACAAAATAAAACACTTCCACCGGCAAAAATTCAGTGGAAACTTACGAGGGAAATCGTAAACAGTTCCTTAAAACTCAGCAATAACGAATTTACACACAGCACTTAAAAACAAGACTTAAAAAAAAAAACTAGCAAACTATAGCACAATTCGCAGAGCAATACTACGTAGAAACTCATCGGAAGCTCGATGAACACTGCCTGGAGGTCTATCATGCCTGTATTTATAGGTGTTGCAGAAGCTATTAGAAATTTCTGGAAGAAACCATTTCTCGAAAGATCCCCTAAAGCGCGAATTTTGATTACGTAATAGAGTATTATTAAGCTATTATTTGATGTTAATGCAGTAAAACTACCTTTACAGGCCCCATTGGAAAATCTGTGCCAATCGTCAGAAATGTCGCCACACTTGGCGACTTTTTGGCGAAATATCTCCAAAAATAAGTCACTAAAAGTGTGGCCAGCGAAGCTCTAGTATCAGTATTTCTCCAGATTTCTAGAAAATCCTGTACAAACCAATAGGGAAACCCAAAACTCCGCATCTCGCGTTCTAGTGGACAGATTATGATGGAACATAATGCAATATTTAACTGTTTGACGCATAGAATACGAATTTAAACTATTTTTAACAGCCGGGCGGCAGAACAGACCGAAAATTCGTAGCAATATTTAGAATTGGGAATTGTACGTCGATATTCCGGAACAGTTTTGTTAGCACTGCGATTGCATAAACTGTACATCAGGGGTAGTCAACCTTTTTTGTACCTACCGTACACTTTTGTATCTGCTACCCTAGTAAATTTTTTTCTAACCACCTACCGGTTACACATTTATGGATTATACATATAGATTACATAACCCTATCGTCGAGGAAGGGGTAAGGGGTTCACATGCCTTGCATCTTAGTTCCGTAAACTATTAATTCTAAAATTTTCTTTTAAAATCTGAAGAAACTTTGATGTTTTTACGCTTATATAGTATGCTAAATGCTTTAACTAGCTGGGAACTTTTTGGATAGGGCCATATAATTCTTTTTTAATTGAATCTCTTGAAAATTTTAATCGATTTCATGGAATTCTGTAGCCTTTTTTGTAGCCTTAGAATTCTGTAGCATTTTTAATTTATTACATTTGTCTATGATTAATATTTAAGGTGTAAAACCCGAAATCGAATTTTCTGGCACACACTGTATGTTGCTCATACTCTGCACTGTCACCAGTAACCCTCTCCAAAGTGAAAAATTTTTACCATCCATGGTGGCTGGTAAGTCTTATTTTTTACCAGCCTGTTTAAGACAAATCTAGCAGACACATCCGTTTTAAAGAATGAAGCATTAAATTTATTTAAACCATTCAATTTTTTCACTGCAAGGAGACAGAAAGAATAATAAGAAAAGAAAAACAATAAGAAATTTGAGGAATTTTAAGCATTTCAGTTTAATTATTTTGTTACAATTTTTTATTGTCGATTAGCAATTGCCATTTACTATGTAATATATGTGTTATGTGTATCCCTTCTTTTGTATCATTCCACCAAAGAGTCATAGCTGAACCTGGGTCATAATCATCAATGGACACTCCATTACATTTTACCATCATTAGATAATTTAACGAGTCTTCTTGAATTGATGAACGGAAACCTCTTTTAGTTCTGTTCATTGCAGAAAATCCCCGTTCACATGGAACTGTGTTGACAGGAACTAAGCTGGATCATTTCCATAAGTAAAAAAAATCTGAATGTACCTTCCAGTTTTTTTTCCCTCTGCAAATAATCAGTCACTCATAAAAAGAATTAAAAGAAACTCTTTCTCCAGTGATTTTAATTAGGTTGGAGGTGTAAACTTTTAACCTTGAATATTCTGCTAAACTGTTTCAGTATCAAAATTAGGATAAAGGACGAAGGCTGCAAACTCGGACCTTTCTCAAAACTTCGCATCTGTTGAGCGTCACTCGCCATTGTGGACACTGGACAGTGGACCTAAAATTTTATGAGCCAGTAAGAATTTTTTCGCCATTTGGCGAGTAATGACCGACATTCGCGAAGGTTAGTCACCACCACCAGTGACGCTCAGAATATACGAGCCGAAATTTGCTTACACCAAGCTATTCTTTATGGGTGAAAAATTTCCTTAAAAAAATCTTTAACACCGTTTAATTAACTGCCTTATTAGTTGCATGACTTCTGTAAACACATTTAAAGTCAGATTGGGGACAATATATCTTAACCTGGACCAATCATTTCAAGCACAGGCGTATAGTTATGTGTGCCCCCTTTCCCAATCAAATTAATAAAAATGTTTGAACCAGTTCAAACATTTACAATGCATTACAATTTATAGTATATTGTTGCTGAAAACTCTGCTTAGTGTACGGGTTCATAGCTTAAAAGTCCAGTGTATAGGAAAATTTCTAGTAAACAGTCCAGATGATCAGCACCACACAAATTTTATTGGTTCTAGAAATTCGAGGCGAGCAATCATCATTACTCCATTCGCAGAAATTAACAAGCAATAATTCATTTTTGAAACAGTCAGCTGAGCACAGAGTCTTTCTCAGATACTGCATTTCGCGTGCAATAGTATCCTCCCACAGTCTAAAATCTCAATGGAAATTTTCGGACAGAACTCTCATCTTCTCCTCAGCAGACAACAATGAAGAATTCCCAAACATCTTCAAAATGAGCTGTGAAAAACAAACGAAAGGAGCAGCACTTTTTCTCAGCAAAATGTCGAGAGCGATAAAACTCTCAATGCTCTCACTGTATAAACGCTCACTGGAAATTGACTGAATTGAATTGCTTGGACATCATCTGCTCTTCTTTATATAGTCTCTCCGATCTTTCGAGCTAATCCATAGACATTCCATTTCTGGAATACTCCGCGAACCGTGATTTCATAAAATAAAGCTATTGCGTAATATCTATGCTGAAAAGCAAACATCACAGTCCTCATTCATAAAATTGCGCGAAAAGTCGCCATGTTTGGTGACTTTTTGGTGAAATATCGCAAAATTTTGAGCCAAAAATAAATTCTCAAAACTTATGTCAGCTAAGCGATATCACCAATATTTGGCGAGAAACTGTTAAACCCTATGTTAACAATAGGAAAACCCAAAACTACTTTTCTCGCTTTCTAGTTAACCAATTTGCCTGCAACAAAATGCAAAATTTTATTATTCGACAGACTAAATGCGAAGTTTAGCGTAGATTTATCCCCTGAAGAGCAACAAAAATTCGTAACAATATGATGCCTGTCTGGGAAAACTTGTCCTTCAGCTTATCTTCTCCCGTCAAAAATCTGGCGAATTTTATTTGCTAATAGATTAAAACTGATTTGATTCAAAGCTCAATATTTTAATCTCGAGGAATTTATATAAACACATTTACTGGATACCAACAGTACTCTGTTTTTAAGTACCACATTTAAATACTGTATCAGCAAATCGCTGCTTTGCTGACATATAATATTTAATTCATACATAAACATCCAATTAAAAAGTTACTAAAGTTATTGCCAATTATTTAACATATGAATGACACTTTCTTTGAAGACATATACGCAGTAACGTGTCTGGATTTTGTGCCAAAAAACCTCAACCAAGCTGCAAACCAACCGAATAAAGAATTTATCTAAGAATGAGACAATATCTAATGCTCCAATTCCATAGGAAATTTAACACATTTATGTATTAATATTGAAGCACTCATAGAACGGGCGTTAATAAAATCTAATTGAGCCGAAACTTAAAAAAAAAGTTTTTTTTTTTTTTATAAGTGCATGATGGGGAAGAAAAGGCACTAGAAAATTTTGCAATCCTGCTTTCTCTCTTATACCTAAGATGCCTTCAACAATCCCGGAGCAGTAAATAAACAGCACGTGTAAAAAGCCCTTCATTAAAAGTGAGGTTCTCGAGAAAATATATGTCTGCAGGAATATTTACCTCCACTCTCGACACATCAGAAAGTTCCAGCATTGTGTTATTTTTATACGGCCAAATATGCCTACCTGCGCCCCGACCCAGCGGCGGCAAGATGATGTGGAATTGTGACGGAAGCAAAATTTCAAGGGTAGTGTGTTACTCTCTCTTGGTGTGCGATATCACTGCTGAGAAGCAATTTGAAAAGAGCCATGAAACGTGCCGAACGCATGGATTATGAAGCACATTTCCCCACTACGTTCATCAATGGCGTAGCTACGGACGGGATATTTTCCACACACAGACAACCCCCGAAGCTTTAGCATTAGTATAAGCTTTTCAGATTTTGGTTGATTTTGTGGTTAAGGAAAAGCTGCATGTCTCTCAAAACTCAAGACGATTAGATCGATCTTCATACATCGTCCATCTATTAACGTTTACTGTCTTATCTACTCGGCCATTGGTCTTTCAGATATTGTCGTCGTACAGAAATTTCGTTATATGCACACGACTATCATTTATCTGAAAAAAAAAATTGAAATGCTCTCAGCGAAAAGGACACATCTCCAAAACTCAAAAGTTTTCAAAAAGGTTTTGGAAAAAACCTTCCTGAACAAGGATTGCGGTTTTGTGGTACCATCGAAACTTTATCGCTCTATGCCATAGCAAGGCCAGTTTTCATTTTTCGATGAATCGGTTTCCAGTCGTTGAAGGATCGACCGAGAACTACAAGACTGCACTGTTAGGACTTTTGGACTTTTTTTTCTGGACAACCATTCAATTTCTTGGCTAAGTCCCTCACAATCGCTCAGCTCCTAACGCAGGCCCGTTTCTGTCACGTACAAAATGTACAAATGGGCGGCCAAAATCGACTCACTGTTTTTATATTATTGACTATGCAATTAGGACTTTTTTACTGTATTACTGAAAACCTGAACGGCATTTCTTAATTACTTTTTACAAATTTTATCGTATTAACACACCTATTTCTTTTCGAAACGGCCAATAAGACAGAGTTCTTGTAAATAGATGGGGTTTTTCTTCCTATGTATATCTTTCTTTTAAAAAAATTTTCTTACTTAATGATTTCTTTTATTTATTTAATGGACAGGGGCAGCGAAATGATAACCGCACACAAACGGTTAACTACCTAAAACCAGCCCGGTCTTAACGAGTATCTAATCTACTCGCTTTTTATCCAAATACCATGCTTTAAAATTTACAGTATGCATTATTCCAAAACGAATGGCGCATAAAACATGACTCTACAACAAAAAATGGATGAATGATGAATAATAATAATACGTTGGTTTTTTTTCCCCTTGGCTTTCTGCAAGACAGATCCTTATTACCACCATAATAAGCATGAAAAGGCAGAATTCAAAAACGGAGAATCGCCAAGTCACCCAATATAACCAGCTCCAATTAACAAATAACTCTTGTCTGATATCTGAAGGTCAAATTTAAGCAGTATATTTAAATCCGGCCACATTCCTATGTTTACCTTTTGCCTACGATCCTGTACATATATTTAATTCGCTGTTCTTTTCCCTTTTTTTATACTCTTATAGTAATGTATATCCCCATCCTCTCTCCCCAAAACGTCTATCGTATTGTGTTCTTCGCACATTTTTTAATGTTTTTGCCTTGAAAAAATATGACAAGTCACGTAATCCCGCTGCTCAATGTAAATTGCTGTTTGTTTGAAAGTCATTCTGAGGAACTAGAAATAAAATTGCGCGCCGTATATTTAGCCATTTTGAACAGAGACGTGGATGTTGTTTTAAAATAAACATGTTCAATGTTTTTTTGTACTCTTAAAACCCTTTAACGCGCGGTTAAAGGACACTAAACTCTGACATGCTGACTATTTTGATTCACGAAAAGAATAAATGTGATTTAAAGAAGGACATAGTTACACGAGAATCCTTTTCTATTTAACATATTATTTCCCGTAAAAATGATCGATTGTTCGTGAAATTGTTGTCAGAATTATTTTTATCAGTACCAACACTTGATGATAACTGGAGAATATGATGAAAATATTCCTCGATATAGAAGAAAAATTAGATAGACTGAACAATGCGAAAAAGTGCAGCTGTTGCCATCTCTCTATTTAACTACCAGTAACATGGCGATCGAATCGACCGCCATGTACCATCGAATCAATCGCCGCGATCGCTGGCTGTGCAACATCGTACAGCCAGCTGGGTCAAAAATGATCTTTAGCTCTGTAGCACGCAATTGGTGATTCGATCGATTGTCATGGTGCTGGTAGTTAAATCGAGCGATGGCAACAGCTGCGCTTTTTTGGAATTGGGAAATAGATACGCTTCAAACGGTTAACCCTTTAACGTGCAGTGTTCCCGCTCTAGGAACACCAAACTCTGACGTTTTGACTGTTGCCAGTCACGAAGAATAGATTTGATTTCTATAAAAATAGTTGCGGGTGACATAGCTCCACGAGAATCCTTTACTTTTTAAGCACGCCATTTCCCGTAAAAAAATGGTCACGATTCTTTTTAACAGCACTGACATCTGCTGAAAAATGGAAGAATGCGAGAACAGCTGGATAGATTGCCCAATGCTGAAAAAAGGGCAGCCGTTGCTATCGCTCGACTTAAGTACCAGCAATATGGCGACGATCGAAACTGTCATCGCGTGCCACAGATCTAGAGACCCTTTTTTGACGCAGCACAGACAGCTGTCGATGAACGTTTCGATCGTCCGCCATCTTGCTGGTAGTTAAGTCGAGCGATGTCAACGACTGCCCTTTTTTCAGCATTGGGACAGGGTTGCGCCTCAAAGGGTTAAATCGA
Organism: Cheiracanthium punctorium; assembly: GCA_038373885.1. NCBI lineage: Eukaryota > Metazoa > Arthropoda > Arachnida > Araneae > Cheiracanthiidae > Cheiracanthium > Cheiracanthium punctorium. The sequence goes on along the minus strand of JAWZYV010013262.1, from coordinate 55,243 downwards.
GCGATGGCAACGGCTGCGCTTTTTTGGCATTGGGAAATAGTCGAGCTTCAAAGGGTTAAGAAATAATCCGCTTGAGTCAAAAGCTTTTTGTTTTATTCCATACCACTGTTTGTCAACTAGAATCTTCGTTTGTTGCTGCAGTTCAGGAAAGAAACAAAATTCTTTTTAAGAAAGTAGTTTGATATACTATTTTCAGCGTTTTCTCCATAAACGTTGCCAAAGCTACATCTCTCATTCATCAACTCGTGATACTTGGTGAAGTGGTATAAGTAATTTCAAATAGTTTACTCACCCTTCATAAAAAAATACTTCAGGACAAACACACACACACACACACATACACGCAAGAAAAACTTGAATCCACAGTAGTCAATCACCGGCATTGCTAGGGTGATTTCGACAAGAGATAAAAAAGCTTTCTTTTTAGATTATTCTGAAGATACTAACATATTTCTTAACTGGAGGAATATTTGCCAAGAGCGAACATAATTCATTTCGGCAAGGCTATTTTTAAAACATTCAAAACTAAGTGCGCCACCAATGTTTAAGTGAAGGAATGAAATTTTTATGCACACTAGTTTATTTTAGATGTGAGTTGACAAATATGAAATTAATGTTAATTTTTGTTTGTTCAATAAAAGTTGTAGGAGTCACAAATAGTACTGAAAATTTACTTACTTCATGTGGTCAGTTTTCAGTACTTTGAAATTTTAAACTTTAAGCTGCAGTTTAAAGCAACGATGACAATGTTTTAGATAAAATAGTATAGTAATATAGAGCAACAGTTGTAAAATTAGTAACGATACAAAGCAAATAGCAAGATTATAGAGCGATAGTTACAATGCCAGCAACATTAGAATGCAAAGAATTCAACTGTGCTCTGCAACTAGTATCTCCAATTGCAACTACTGTGTTATAGAGCAAAAATAATTTAATTAATAAATAGGTTATGAAAACCTATATATAATAGATGATATCTTTTCATGGGCTATATTTTTTTTTTTCATATTAATTAAGAATCTTAAAATTATATTTCAAGAAATCATAAATAGGAATAAATATGAATTTTATTTCCGATAAAGTCAGTATTCTTCAAAACTCACGAAAATAAAATTTTGGTTCCTTATGGACGGGTGGTTTTGAAAATATTAGCTGATACAGCAACTCCGGTCGAACCTTAAAGGACCTTTAGCACTGCAAAAAAAAAAAATAAAATAAATAAATAAAAATAAGAAAACAATTGACTGTTATTTTCAGATATAATTAACATGTTACTAGACTCTGCAATGTAATAATATGTGAACACATTTTAATTTAAATAGACACTGAAATTGAAAAATTACTTCACTTCCATTTATTTGTTTATGAAATTTTATGATTCCAAGTTTTCGATAGTTCGAGGTAGGCACATTCCCCGTCCAACTCGAACTATCGAGACTCTAATGCACATATGGGTAACCGCCGGCCCGCGGGCAATGTGTGTCCCGCCACGGCTTTTGATCCGGCCCGCGGAACAATAGCCGTGGATCAAAGCGTATGAAAACCCATATAAACCATTCAAAATCCCATATAAATCCCAAGTATACGGCCCGCGACTTTGCTAAGTTGCCCATACCTGCGCTAATGTACAATATATAGAAAGATAGAAGAAATTAAGCCATAAACAAAGGTCTGAAAACAACTTATTTTGATGTGCATATTGCTCTCAGGTTCGGATTTATTTATCTATTTAATGTTATTTTATTTTATTTTTTCAGGAAGGGTACTGTACAATTTTATGAAGTAATGATGGTACCTCAGTACCAGTGATGTGGGGTGGGTAAATACCCACTGGGTAGGTAAATATTTTTGGGGTATTTACCCAAGGCCTGGGTATACCCCAAAACTGCGTATTTTCAACTTAGAATGGAATAACTGTTCTTAATAACATTTATGATTAATACCAATTAGATTTCTATTATTGTTCCTTTTTTTTAATACAAAGTTTTTAATTTTAATTTGACTTCATTATGAGTACTTTTGTAGTGTTTTTTTTTTATATTATTATTAAGCGTAATTAAATATTATTATTAAGCGTTTGATTATTTGGCATAAACTACTTTATCAGTCATACCGCATTTTTTTCACTAATTTTAATAATGAAGGATGTTTTATGGTAGTCCTTAAATTGTTTTGTGCAAGTGACAGCTTTGGCAATATTTTTAATGTGTTACATTGATTAATATACCTCATAGCTTATTTTAAGTTTACTATTATATCCCAGAGCTTATTTTATGTTTATTATATTTTAAACTGTGATAGTTTATTATGGTTTTTTATTGAAGGGAAGAGGGGATTATATGCATCTTATGATTCATTTAATGATCACTAAAATAAAAATTACACGCAACTAGTTACAAAACTAGTAGTTATAAGTAATAGGTTTAAAAAAATGTTTTTTACGGTAAATTGAAATTTTTATGAATATTTCAGATTGATGAACAAAATATTTCTATTAAAAATATCATTAATACCAATTTTTTTATAATAAAATTTCCATTTAACGAATTTTTCAGAATTACAAATTTGATTTTCGGTCTCCTAATGAGATTCAGATTCGTAATTAAGATTTTACTGTCTGTATATATTTAATATAGTTGAATTTCTCTCATTTTTTTTTTCAAATTGTGAAATACGCTGCTCCTTGTTATTATTCCTATTTACAAATTTATCCCAACAGTTATATATATAGGCTATATTTAATCAAGTATTTTATTCAGCATGTATCATACAGCTTCTTTTCATAATTATATTTTTTGTAGTTTTATGAGTGAATATCCTTACCCACCAATACAAGCATTTTTAAACAATAGTGTTAATCCAAAAATAAATACCCAGGTAAATACCCATTTTGGGTATATACCCTGGTATTTACCCTTGAAAATAAATACCCGCGTATTTTACATCACTGCTCAGTACTGTGTGATTTGATGAACTAACGTGCTTTTGAAGAAAACGCCCTTCTTACCAAAATATTCCGAATTCTTCATCGTATCGAAAAAAGAGATGTACATTCTTTCGTTTCCGGCGAGAAGAAGAAATGTATTTGTAATCTGAAGTAAACAAAACCAGATGTTATTATGAAACGGGAGTTGAGTTGGTTCCGTGTCAGTGGGTTAACAACGTCACTGAATGAGAGAGGAACGAGAGTAAAGGTTTACTCAGCAGAAATCGCGATGGCAGGAGGAAAATTGACACAAGATGCTTTACAATTCAGACAGCTGAATATATACTCTTGAATGCAGTGGAATGATTTCGCAAAAGAGGTGTCTTCTGGGCTATTTGAAAACTCTTCTTCTAGTGATAGAGATGATGAAATCGAACGAAATTATTACAATGAAGAAACGTAAACACTTGCACAGTAAAGAGGGTTCTTGAAATGTTAAGAATAGATTTTTGCAAATTTAAATAAAAACAAATTTGTAGCGTTGTTTGTGGGGGGGGGGGGGGAGAACACGTTTAATTTATTTATATAAAATAAATAGCAGTGTGGTCGCACTTCGCTTCAGGAAAGAAGTATTGAACCCTGATGTAATGTAATACACACGTGGTGATCAAATAATAAACAGTAAATAATAGTAAAAAATAATAAGTCATAAAAAGACAACAAATAGCGATTAGGAAAGATATCTCTCTATTCTAAAAAAAAATAACGGCCGCTGTCAAGAGCTTGTTCGGCTTTCTAAACCGTGGAGATTTGAGTTTTGACTAAGGTGTCCACGGATACAGAAAATTCCGAGGAACCCGATAAGCTGACTTAAATTTCGAAAATCAAACTATTTTAGAAGATATTAATAAAAAACTGAAAAAATAAACAATGGTTGCCCGATTAGGCATAAAATCATTCATTCCTTTGCAACAAATCAATTCCAAGTATGTAGAATCGCGTGAAATTCACAAACATGAAATAGAATTACACCCATTTTACGCCAAATTAAAAAGTATATGAAAGAAATAACACAAAGTTGACAATTTTCAAATAATAAGTTCGTTCAGACAACAGGAGTTTAGAATTAGCGACTATTCGTTTTCCCAAAACAGAATAACTAATTGTAACTGGTTTTAAAAGCGCCATCTTGGCATTAGGTACGATCTGGCAAAATGGTATCTTTCCAAGCAGGGGGATCTAAACCGCGAGTTCCAAAATGTTAAAACCCAGTATCTTGAAAATGAAAAATAATTAAAATGCAGATTATTTTAAAGCCGGTTCGGTCCAGCTGAAGTATTTGCAACTAGTAGACTTATTTGGTGGTGTTAACTATGCCATTATAGCAGTTCTAGTACACTTTGGATATTTGCCAGCGCGGCGAGATGATATAATTAGTGGTACTAAATACGCCAATCTTCAAAAGATTATGTATATAAAAATATGGATAACGGTTTTCCGGGAACCTTAAATGAGCAGTAATTAGAGATATTATCCCCTTTTTACGAATAAACCTTATTAGGAACGAGTGCCTCATAAGAAAAGCGAGCGTAGTGAGTCTAGGTGCCTTGGCCCCTAGTTTTAATAAAAAAATATCTTTGAATCAAGAGAATTATCCATTTCAAAACCTATATTTCAACCAATAAAATTTTTGTTAGAAGTCTAAAAGGAGTTTGGTAAAATACTAAGCTGTTCTACTGATGCTAAATATAAATTTTTATGCACTGCTGCCAATCCTCAACACTAAATGTTATTAAAAATAGAAATATAAATCTGAACATAGCGTAACAGTTTGTCTTAAAAAGAATTAAAGGAGCGGAAATTTATGGTGTTTTTTCGTTTGTGAATAGTTCACGTAGTCGAAGCTAAGTACTCCTAAAGATAATAATATGAAATGTGGCATATACGTGCATAGGCATAGCATGACAGAAAATTTTGGAAGTGCAAATATTGAAATCAAGGCTATAAAAGGGAAATTCTTCTTATATTTAGAAACAAATGTTTCACGATTTTTAGACCGATTCGGGGCCACGTGCCCTCCTGTTCCCCCGCGATGCTACGCCTATATGTATGTGAGGTTTGTAACGTATAAGCTCGATAAGAGATTTTCTGCAATAATAATCTATGGGGGGGGGGGGGGAGAGGCAAAGCATCCTTTTCACACATCCCTCTCTATCTCAAAGAAAAAAAAAGAGAGAGATCCATAAAATTATGTCTGTAAAATATAACAAGCAGAATCCTAGATATCAATTTCAAGACTTTTAAAATTTGATCACATATCTCTCTAAAAATAACGAAAAATAGTTGTCTTAAAAATTCTTGGGGTCCTACCATGGCCAAGCGGATAAGACACTGAACATGATAGATGGGTGTAAAATGTGAAGGTCCTGCGTTCGGGCCTAATGCGCGACTGTCGATCTAGCGGTCTGGAAATTCGGTCGGTTTTCTCCAGATGTAATGTCAATACACGTTCGAACCCCTTAAAAAGTCCTTCGCCCAAGGCAATTCCCTCGTATGGAGATGACCCTCGTGTTGGCTTATCATAACGCAAACACACTTAAAAATCCTTGGTTTGAAATGAAACAAATAGGAATCTATTATTTAGGCACAATTTTCTTGTAATTAAAAACTCATTAAAATTTTATTGGAATTTAATGTAAACCACATTATTTTCCAATATACCGAACACGTTTTTACTCACTGTTGAGGTGACATTTTTTTTACAAATTAGTCCGATTTACAATAGCAAACTGATACCCACTGTTACGTACCTAAATGGTAAAGAAGGGAGAAAAGAATTCTGTATAAGAACTGAAACATTTGTAAACACACCTAACTGTAAAACACGCACACCTACACCATACAAGTAAACATAATTGAATATGATGTATATAGATAACTGCATTATTAAAGTTAACTGATTTAAAAAAATCGCAACTGGTAATTTTGAATTTGTCCTAAATTTCAACTGGATAAATCCAGAAGACCGATAAAAATAGCCATTTGAACAGTTCAACTGTATGAAATTTTGTGAGATCTTCCCTCAAGTTGTGAAGGCCATGCGATTTGTAAATCTTGATAATAATCCATCTTTTCATATATTACACTAACGCATGCGGTATCAAATCGACGATATTTCTACTGCGAATGGCAGCATCTAGATTTAAACATTAGCTGTTACTTTTTCCGTCGTTTTGACTAACAACGCTCATCGCCAAATCTGCCAGGTTAAATTATTCGCACCTGCTGCCATTAAAATAAGCGAAGTAATAAAGTAAACATAAAAAGCATAGACACGATAGGTTGCTATTCTTAACACATTTTAGCATATTTTATTAACTATAACGATGTATATGAGCAGGGAAATAGGTGAAATACAAATTTATGTAAGAATCAGGAAATCTATAATGTCTATCAACATTTTTTAAAACAATTTATTTTGGGGATATTGCTCACTGCCTGGTGCATTGTACCAAGTATAAAGAACAGTAAATGTATGGGGAGCAAAGCTAGCCGTCTTAGCTGCTAGTATAATAATAATTATTTAAAAAAATCTGATGTGGACACCACATGACTTCCTTGCACGTCTATTAGACTGTAAATCTTTTTTATGTACAAGATGTTTATAATTAAAATTACTCTATTTAGACCTACTTAAAGGCCTTTTCTAGTGGACGTATTTCGTTGAAACTTGGCAAATGCGTTACAGGGAGGGCAAACAGGGGGAAAGCAATCTGCAATAAAAAAATAAAAATAGTAGTTCAAATTTCGACCAATAGATGGCCCTTTTGATGCTGAAAGCGTATATTTTAAGAGAATGTGGAACTTTTTAAAAAGTCCAGTAGTTAGCGGTCATTCTTCACCATGCCTTTAGAAAAGAAAAAGCGATTTTTTGTGATCAAGTTATTTTATTAGAGCTGCAGTAATTTATCAACAGCACTGCGAGAATATCGACACTTGAAAAGCTTACGTAAGGAAATATATACAAATTTGGAACAAGTGAAAAGGCAAGCTGTGAAAAGGCCAATAGTCAGTAACATATATTCATCAATTATTTTTTCTTCACAGAACTGCAGTACTAATTTATCAACCGTACTGAGAGAATATCGACGCTTGGAAGACATAGTTTCTTTTTGTAAGCGTTCCACTAGCAACAATGACTACTGGCTTTTAAAAACACTCCAAAATTGTATAACGTCCTTTTTACGTGAAAAGTGCCATCTATCGTTCGAAATTTGAACTATTTTTTTATTGCAGACTTCTTTTTCCCCATGGTCCATATAACGCATTTGATAAGTTTCAACGAAATACGTCCATTAAAATAGACTTTACGTAGGTCTAAACAGGGTAATTTTAATTATAACCATCCTGAACTTCATCTAAAAACTTTTTTTTATTTGAAATTAAGATACAGTACTTCAATAATATTACGTTTCAGAGATTTCAAGCCAAATTTAAGAGATATAGTCAAGCTGGGTTCAGTTTTAAAGACATATTTTTGGCGTTTAATTTGGCGATATTTCTCCCAAAGCCGCCAAGCTTGGTGATAGTTTGCGGGATTTTACGCATAGCCCAAATAGAGATTTACCACGGACTTTCAATGAATTGAAAGTAGCCATGAACCTCAATATATTGAAAATCTTTTGGGTGACCCTGTAAATAAACAACGCAGTCGATTGCAATCAAGGAAAGGAGACACACAACTAAATGTTACAACAGTTCTAAATAAAAAATTCCACCATTCAACGGCTAAAAGTTTTTGAGTTTGCGCGATACGTACTTATTTTTGTCGGGAAATTTGGTGACATTTCGACAAAATTCGCGAAGTTAGATGGCAGTTAGTGAGATTTTGGGCATAACCCAGACAATGACTGTCTATTAGACATACAGTGTTTCCAAAAAAAAAAAATTAACATTTTAATTTGGCTGTAATATTGTAATAATATTCGCAGTTAAACTCTTTATCGAATCTGAATCTAAAGCAAAGTAAAGTAGAAAAGAATAATTAATCACCAAAACATTACCCTGAAATGGTAATTCGTGGTAATTTGTTCTGTGATTGATTACTCTTTTCTCCTTTGAGTTTCTGTGTTAAAAACCATAACAGCGAAATCTGTTTGAGATTTTGCTGCACACATGAGTGTGAACAATCTCTCAGTCTTTAAGTCCATGAAATGTCATTACATGAAATATCATTATGTCGATGAGAACTAATGTCAAGCAAAAAATTTGATCACCGTTATAAGCCCTTTGAGACTTTTGACCCATTCTATATTAAAAACGAACTCCTTTAAAAAAAAATGAACGTTTTTCTAATGCGCAAGCTTTACGCAACACCGAAGCGCAAAATAGCAGACTAAGTAAAAAAAACTTCGGCATCTTGAAAAAAAGAAAGGGAAAAAAAAAAAAAGCCTCCGCAAATATTGCCTTGTTAGTTCTACGCGCTAGACATAATTAAAACCCAAAATAATCTTAACTATTTCCCTGCCAGATTCTGACTCACAGAATCTTCGCCAAACTGCGAACAATGAGACCATTTTTATGGATTCGATTTTCCGTTTCCGTCGCGTTCCAAATCACTATTGCGTAAAACGAGAGCTAGCTAGTTACCGAAATAAAATCATGAGCTTCTGCTGTAAAAATCCTAGAAAAGAACGTTAAAAGGCTTCTTAGTGCTGTGAAGGACTTAACGCATATAAGAAATAGTCTTACGTCAAATAAAATAATCAAATTTATGCAGCGAAGTATTTTTATTGTATTTTCAATCATCGATTTCTTTATTCTATCTTGCCTCATTATTGATTGTCGAATATATTTTCGTTTGGTAGCCTGGCGACAGTTTCGGAAAAATTTGTTTGTTTAACCTTCTTGTAGGTCACCAGTTATATATATATATATATTTTTTTTTTTTGGAGGATAAAAGATATCTTTTATAGAAAGGATTTATTTTTCTATTTATCTATCGATTTTTGAAAACACGTAGCAACATTCGTGATTTTGTACATTGTTTTGAAAACAATCATTCATTTTTTGTGCACGAAGACGACGTTTGCGACCCCATATTGGTACGTGATGTCTTATTCACCCTTCGTCATTCGAAAAATTAGCACCTTTCTTGAATGCACCACTTGTACAAGCAGGTCAAGATTATTAGAAAATGGGCACCATTTTAAATGGAGGTACCCTTCCGTGTCACATATAAGATAAAAGTTAGGAAGTTTACCCTCCCTCCTCAGATTTAAAAAGCTATACTTCCTTTCTTTTCAGACTCAACGGCAGAGATTCCCTTTCTGTCCCCAGCAGGATATTCAAAGTCAAATGCTGAGACGTAACGAAAACAAGCGAGCAAGTTGGACTTGGGTTCAGGAATGTGTCGAGGTTCAGAAGAGGCTTTGAGTAAGTAATTTTTGGTAATTGTTTTGTTTTCCAAACTTCCATAGGTTTCTCTCCCCAAGAATTATACCTAAAATTTTATTCTGCTGCATCTTGAAGAACAAAACCTTTACATCAACTGATGTAAAGTTCTCTTCTAGTTATTTTGCTTCAGATGTACACATAACAGGGGCGTAGCCAGAAATTTTTCATGGGAGGGATTACGACTACCTCAACTCATATATATGTATAGGTGCTTGTGATAAGGGAGTGAAGCATATACATTTTGTATAACAAAAAATTCCTCATTGGGGGGTTATGTCCCCCCTAACCCCCCCCTTGGCTACGCCCCTGACACATAAGGAAGTGTGTGATTTAATGTTTAGCAATAGCTTTAGCTCTATTATATTTATACTTTCTCCTGAATAAGCTGACATATAAAATTCAATACAAATGTTCATAAACGATTATAGTAAATTGCATTATCACCACTGTAATATGGATTCTAGAATAGCAGAAAGTTCCAATTATTATATATACATACAGTGCGCTCCCTAAAGTCCGTTTTCACCGCAATAATTTCTAAACGGCAAGAGCTGTAGTAACAAAAGGGGGTCTAAATAGTAAAGTTGCCATGCGCTACGCAAGAAAACCAATTACAGCGCCAACTGGCGGCTAAATTTCGAGTTAGAGTTCTTATCTCAGAAACAGTATGAGCTACGGGTAAAAAGTCAATTACAAAGTTATTCAGCAACACCGATTTAAATATAAATAAAAAAGACATCTTGCGCATATTAGTATTAAAAATTGAGGGCGTAAAAACATATTATTGATGCTTTTTGCGAAAGTGTCACTAGCCATTTTGTAGAACTTGCAGCGAGATTGCAGACCCGCGTCCAGATGTGTATTTTTTGACAGGAAAACACTTTTAGCATTAAGTGAGCTTAATGTCAGGTAAGTGCAATTTTCGGGAAGTTTGATCAAACAATTGTGCGTCTTATGCCTTCCATCCGTATCATTAGTCTACGAATTAATGAGCATCATGTGGAATCAAGGTATCGTTCCTTACTAAATTGATGATTCTGAACGACTTTGTAATTGACGTTTTCCCCGCATCCTTTTATCTCGTACCTTTTTAATTTCCGAACATGTACCATGTAAGGAAAGTATTATAATCATGAAAAAATTCGACCTCGAGATTTTGGTGTATTGACACGTTTTGAGGTCTTCTGAATTCATTTATGCTATTTTTACGAGATGTATGTATGTATTAGAGATGAGTTCGGGCTCATTTTTTGAAGCCCGAGCCCGCCCGAGCCCGAGGATTTTTAATCCGAGCCCGCCCGAGCCCGAGCAATATTATTAAATTTGGAGCCCGAGTCCGAAATTTCAGCTAAAGACAAATAAATTTAACTACTTCATTAATAGGATACAATAAATTTTGGAGCTTCACACACCTTCTAGTTCCCCGTGCCGCTATTTTTTAAAATAAGTACGTCTATTTATCCCATGAATCGCTTTTTAAAATCTGTTTCAAGGAGTGTGTTCAACAAAGGAGAAATTTTTCACGAGCCCGAGCCCGCCCGAGCCCGAACGCAATCGTGAATTACAGAGCCCGAGCCCGAGTCGGGCCCGGGCTTTCGGGCTCGGGCTGAGCCCGTCTCATCTCTAGTATGTATGTGTGTGTGTATGTGTGTCTGTATGTAAGTGAATACGATAGCTCCTAAACGGGGCATTCGAGTGAGCTCAAATTGGGTATATAGTATGTCATAAACCACCGTCGCAAGACCAGTAATGATTTTGATGTGTATAGGACTTATAATTTTTCTACAGGGCTACGACAAAGATTTCTTTTACATTATGGCCTATGGGAGAAAGTTCTTGAAAGAGCGCTAGCGTTTAAACGGTACATTCGATTGAGCTCAAATTGGGTATATATGTTATAAACCAGCATCCTAAGACCGGTATTGATTTTGGTGTGTATAGGACTTATAGTTTTTCTACAGGGCTACGACAAAGATTTCTTTTACATTATGGCGTATGAAGTAAGAAATCCTTGTGCAAGAAATCCTTGAAAGTGCGCCAACGTTTAAACGGCGCATTCGATTGAGCTTCAATTTTGTATATATATATTTGAAGTATTCATCGATTAAAATTTATTTAAATGCTTGGTAATGATCTTAATCGTAAGTGTTCGGAAAGTCGAGTGGAGTCACTCCAGATTTTTTACATAAGAACGCTAACTCCAAATTTAGCAAACAGGTGTCGCTGTAAGCGGTTTTCTTGTGTAGCGCATGACAACTTTACTATACCTAGACGCCTCTTTTATGACTATGGCTCTTGCCGTTTAGAAGTTATTGGGGTGACAACGGGCTTTCGCGGACGCACTGTATATTCAGGGTGGACATACAAAAGAACTTAGCAGATACATGGACCTCTAGGAGCCGTTTTGTTTGCGATTGGTTAATCGCAATGAAATTACATAAGTATAGTTATTCAGACGTATAGGCTCGTGATTCTGTGAACGGCAACAAAGTGGCGCTAACGGTTACGGTTATCGGTGGTAAAGAAATTCGAAATTTTCTAACAGGCAGCACCGATTTTTTTCCTTCGCAAAATGCTTAGTGCCTGCGAAAACCCTGAAGAGCGTTGGTAATGATCTTAATCGTAAGTGTTCGGAAAGTCGAGTGGAGTCACTCCAGATTTTTTAGATAAGAACGCTAACTCCAAAGTTGGAACGGTACGTGTATCACAAAAATGACCGCGTTATGCGTGCACAAAAATAGCTCTGTGAACGACCAATACGAACACGATCGGGGAAGACGGAGGAAATTTGCATATGGCATAGCCAAGATACCAATCACAGAACGACGTTCGTCGGATATTCAAAGTAAAAAACCGTTATGCACGTACTAAAACAACTGCTGCCATTCTGTCCTTACGTGCAAGCTCCAGACTGAAGAACCCACATTCGTGTTCTGCTTTTTATCAGTTTTTTGCGCTGATTGTCTGGCGAACGTCGTTCTCTGAAATATGCAAATTTCTCACCGTGTGCACCGATCGTGTTTGTATTGGCCGATCTTTTATGTTGCGCGCATAACCCGTCCATTTTTGCGATACACGTACCGTTCCCACGAATGTAGGTTCTTCAGTCTGGAGCTTGCACGTAAGTACCCAATGGCAGCAGTTGTTTTAGTACGTGCATAGCGGTTTACTTTGAATATCCGACGAACGTCGTTCTGTGATTGGTGTCTTGCCTATGCCAGATGCAAATTTCCTCCGTCTTCCCCGATCGCGTTCGTATTGGTCGATCCTTTTTTTTTTTAAATTTCCTCTACCTTTTTTTTGAATTGCCTTTAACGGCCTTTTGGCAGTTGGGCATTTTGATCTCGGTGTGGCGAGGCTGTCCACTTTAAGTAATGCGGCCTTTCTCCACCGACACTTAGGTCAGTAATGCTTTTAGAAGTATGCTTCCCCAAGTTTCCTTTTTGAGTGTGTATTTGTAAATTTTTAAATATACAACCCAGAATTTTGTAAATTAATGTTGTTCAGGTGGAGGAAATATAATAACTTGCCTCAAGTCTGACTTTGAAATCTGGGTGAATCTGAATGAAATTTCTTATCTAAAGGGAATGTTTTCTCTCTATGACATCGTTATGCGAGTCAAAAATTAGTGGGCCACCTCCTTCATTTTTTAGTGAATCTCCAAATGTGACTTTTTCTAATCGGACGACTTCGTGTCCAAAAATGACCACATCATTACGTTATGAATTCATCGTTCGGAAATAATACAAGTTTAAGATTTTTACTGTTTTTTCCTTCGTAAGTCTTTTTGATACGTGCCATGGATGTCGGTGTATTTTCATGGAGTGCAACAACGTGATAATAATTTACCTACCAAGTATCACTATACGACAGGTGGTCCTGTAAGTAACTGTCCAGGAGACTGGAACCACAAATCGAGATGCATAACTAGATCTTAACAACAATCTTATATATGAAATTTCAACATTCTACGACTAATAGATTCTGAGAGATGAGAATTATATACATGCACCAAAAGTCGCCAAGGTTGGCAATTTATGACATAATTTTTGAGGGAGGCACGTGACTAATGTCGGACCATTATTTATCTAACTATATGGAAGTACGGTAGTGTGCTTGAAATGGCTGAATGTCTCTAAAACTGCCATTGACCGTAATGTGTTGGAACTTTTTTGAGTGTTCCTGTAGAACTATAAATGATGCAGACACTATTTAATATGCAGAGATTCATTTTGTAGTCCTTAACGACTTCACTTCTGAGTCGTTTGAAATAGCCTAAATATCTCTAAAATACGCTTTAATGAATTTCTGCCCATAGAGCGTAATGCATGGAAAATCTTTTGGGTGGCCCTGGATGTAAACTATCAAGTCGATTGGAACCAAAAGGGGGGGGGGGTGCAGAACTAGATGTTACAACAATCCTAAATTTAAATTTCAACATTCTACGACCAATGTTTTTGGAGATATGCGAGTTACATACGTACAGACGTCAAGGGAAAACTGGTCAAAATAGACCTGTCGGTCAAAACGGATTGTACATGCATTTATTTAAATGAACACAAATACCTGCGTACACAAATACCTGCGATGTTCATTCCTCTCCATTTGTTTCTATGTATTTACTTTTAGTGTGCTCATAGTAACAGTTATAGATTTCCTTTGTTAAAATTACCAGTTCCAAAAATCTACATCGCAATGATATTAAAGCACTAAAACAGCTGCCATCTATGTAAAAGAGATATCTGATGAGGGAGCCAGTAGCTGGTTACACTCGACTTTAATGTCCATGGGAAGGTCAATGGCCAGCTAAGTATTATTTTGCGTGCACACATTCTTCTGTATAAATTTGAAAAATACGTTTATTAACGCAGTTGTTTTCATAGTTACACAATAAATCAAACTTCCGGGTGCGTTTAACCCGTTAGTTTCACTTTATTGTAGATTCTATTGCGCACAACGCCACAAAAATCCTGCTTTTTCATTCGTTGCTTATTTCTAAATGCGCACGAAATCAATAGGACTCATAGACGTAGATGGGGAATAGCTAACATGAAGAACTTGTACAGTACATCCCTACGAAAGTTTCCTCGGAAAAATAACATTTTCTTTTTTTTTTTGTCATCGATAAAAAACAAGGACATTTAGAGGAGCTGCTCTGTCTTCCTTTAATCGCTTCTTTTAAATATTTGAGGTGCAAGCATTTTCACATCAATGTAGAGCAGGTATGGGCAATTTCCTCCAGCTAATCGTATTCTACCGGGCCTGCTTGTGTGCACTCTACGGACGTTTCCTCATTGGTTAGATTCGGGCGTTACATGACGTTATCTAAGCGCTGGAACCAATAAGTGAGCATCCGTAGGCCTCTTTGGATGACTCATCGGAGTGCACAAGCAGGCCTGGAATCACTGTGGCCCCGGTACGGGCAACCTTTGGAAAGTTGTGGGCCAAACTTTAGGATGTTAGCGAAGTCCCGGGCCGTTTAATCTTGACAGGCTCGGACTGGCTTCTTTGGGGGCTCTCGGCTAGAGATTAAAAAGCCCCCCCCCCCCTTACTGATCAATTTAGAGGGAATAGAATATTAGAATACGTAATGTTTGGAATTTAGTCTTACGTGTCTAGAAACACACATATAACTATTTCAGAGCTTTTCACTTGGCTCTTCAGGGGCCCCTCAATCCGCGAGAATCCTGTGGTCTTCCGCTGCGCCACTGCGTAAAGACGTAAGATTACTGGGCAAAAATAATCCAATTACTCTAATTATAAAGTAGTATATCCAATTTTTTTTTTTTTTGGGGGGGGAGGGGGGCTGGGCAAAGTCCCGATGTGCCCATGTTATAATAAGGCCTTGAGAGAGCGCAACACTTTTATAAGCCCGTCTAGGGAATGGAATAAAGCTATTTTGGAAACTTTTCGGCGATGTATAAATTTTCGTAGACTAAAATTTATTAAGATAAATTATTTCCCATAAAATTATTATTGCTTTTTGGATGGGTAGGGGACAGCTTCACGGCCTTACTGTCCCTTTCCCCTCCCTCAAATAAAAAAAACACCGGTTCCCGGTACTACTATGGAACCAGTATCCCCCAAAGGGCGGCCTAGCGATGAGCACAAGAATGACGTGGCTTGCTCCATTTCGTATGTCTACTATCTTTAGTCTGGGGGCGTAGGTGCAACTTACTATGGGCAAGAGAGGGCAATTGCCCCCCTCCCTAGTAGAAAAATTCTTCAAGAAAATTCAGATATAACCTATTTGAAAGAGAAATTTTCTACAATCGGAAAAATTTTGCCCGTCAGTGTTACATGTTACCTCTTCCCAATATTACATGCCAGTTTTCGCTATGTCTGAACGTGTAGGGGAAGGATGGGGGGCTGCATCCCCTTTCTGATATCAGACCCATGCCGCTCCTCCTCTGGATCCTCCAATGTAAGTATCGGAAAAACAGTGCAGGATTTACATATAAGCTATGCAAGCTATAGCTTAGGGCCCTCACTTTCTTGGGGCCCCCGAAGAAGTATTACTTTTTGGGTATCTGAAAAAATAATCAAACTACAATAATATTGAAAATTAACGAGTATGCTATGTATATTCCATGTGCTGGTCATTCCCTGGATCGGATCTTGTTGGTAGAGCAGTAGTCGACTGTATTTTAGATGCAGTAAACTTTTTTGGAATTGTTCCAAAAATATATAATTTAATTTCATCATCTACATATAGAAGGGAAGTACTGTTTGTCATTCTTCAAAGATTATTCAAAAGTTCCAGAGTCTTTGTCAAAGACTAGATGGGAAGAACATTTAATGGCCACAAGTGCAATACTTGATAGTTATGATGGAATAATTTTTGTATTGCACAGGCGGCTGCATATTGATACTACAGAGAAGGCGAAACAATAAATCAAGCCATAACCATTTTGAATAAAATGGAGGAGTTTGAATTTACGGTAATGGTATATTTGCATGGGCGCCGGCTGCATAGGGCAGGGGGGCAATGCCCCCCTTTTGTATGCAGTGTTTTCTCTTGCTTTTTTGCTCTTTCCAACATAGTAACCATAGGTTGAAGTAGTCTTTGCCCCCCCCCCCTGGGAAATATTTCGCTGGCGCCCATGTATATATTTGTGGAGTTACTTGCTGGATGAATTTCACAGGATTAGTCAATCTCTGCAAGACCGCAAAATTAGTTTAGGTGTAAGTAGGAAACTGTATGCTTCACTTTTGGATTTTGTTAAAGTTTTCAGAGATTTGTTCGATCATTTTGAAGAAAAGGCATAGGAAAAATTGCCTGATGTTGATTACAAGAAAAGCAGATATGGATGAAGGCATATCAATGATGATGATGAAGATGATGCTTTAGAGAACCTTGAGCCAAGAGACAAGTTCGGAATCAAAACATTTATACCTGTGATGGATGCATTAGAGTCAAGTCTGGCACAAAAGGCCTTGGCATACAATGATGCTGCAAAAAGTTTTCATTCTTAAGAACATTACAAGCTACAGAAGAAGAGATTCATGAAGGAGTTGGTGCTTTATGCCAAACATAACCTGAAGATGTGGATATGAATCTTGTTGAAGAAGTCAAGCATTCATCAATATGTTAGACACAGTCAAGCCTATAGTTCAGCGGAACATGATAATCTGACACATCAGGATCTTTATAGGGTAACGTTTAATGATCATGTCCAATTAGCATTCCCTAATCTAGAATCAATTTTGAGATTTCTTAGTATGATGGTTACAAATTGCTCTGGAGAAAGGTCTTTTTCTCTGCTGAAGGAGATAAAAAATTAATTTAAAACAACAAAGACTCAAGATAAATTATGTTCCCTCAGTCTCATGTGCATATAAAGTGACAAACTACATAGTTTCTCAATTGATGATGTCATCAGTGACTTTGCTCTGACAAAGGTACAAGAGAGAAAATATTTTAGTTTAATATAATTTCTTAATCCTTATAACATGTTTCAAGAGATAAGATAATAAGCCTTTGTAAATTGTGCCTTTCAAAAAGAATTTTTGTTTCTTTTTACCAGAGTTTCCATTTTAAAATTTGTTATGAATAAAAATGATTTTAAGTTAAATACTTATTATTCCACTATCAATACTATTCTTAATTGTATTTCAGTTTAACCCTCTAGGTATCCGAAAATCATATTTGGCACTGACATATAATATCTGGACTTATAAAGGGCCCTATATCTTAAATAGCTTAGAGCCTTATCTAGTCTAAATCCGGCCCTGCTGAAAAACACTATGAAATAACCTTTCAAATATCAAAGATCACATTGTTCTCGAATATTACAGCAGGAAAAGTGTTCGAAAAATACATTCAACATGTTATTTGACCTTTCCGATGGAATATTTTCGCTAAAAGAAATTAGATACCATGCTTGCGTGCTAAAGAAATTGGGGAAAAAAAATTCAATATTGAATATCGTGTTCTCAGTTGCTCCTCCTTTTACATTTTGGGAAACTCAAGAAAACACCCCTTTACTACGAGCATGTGCCGCCGGCATGGTCGTATCACGTGATCTTCTCCGGGGATTGAAAAGCGAGAAAACAAAAAAAATTCGAACACCAGCTTGAGATGAAGTTCAAGGTCAACGGAACGGCTGGCAAGTTGGAGAAATAATCTGGGTGTTTTGGATTGTTTCCAGATGCACTAATGCTAATGGTGCGGAGAAAGAAATTGAAAACGAATTTTTCTGAGTTTTCACAGGAGATAACTCGGGCAGGCGTGTTGCACGTTGATTGATTGAAGTGCTCTGGTATTTAAAGTGTTGGATAGTTATGCAATGCACGCAATTACTTCCTGTAGCTGTCGCACCTGTCATGTTGTTAACGTCATCAGAGTTGCCGAAGATGTGTGGGTGTGATAGCAGAGTGTTAAATAAATAGTTTGAATTTTATGTAGGGGTATCACAACAAGTAGCGAACAACCCAATTTTTAAGTATAAAAAAATTGTAAATATGATATTATTTACTAAAAGTACAACTATGGCATTACTAGCTGGGTGCAACGTTAAATCTCGTGAATCCACGTACCAGTAGCTTTCGTCAGCCACTAGCAGGGGCGTAGCCAGAAATTTTTCATGGAGGGGGGGGGTTACGACTGCTACAACTCATATATATGTATACGTGTGTGTGATAATGTAGTGAAGAATATACATTTTGTATATCAAAAAATTTCTCATGGGGGGGGGTTATGACGTGAGGAAAGAAAGTTATCACAGTGCGAGAAATCAACACATTCGATTGCTGCACGACAGTGCCCGTCCACATCTCTCTTGCCCAGTTCATGAAAAACAGCAAGGACATGGCTAGGAAGTTTTGGGGCACCCACCATAGAACCCAGACTTGTCACCCTGTAATTTCCATCGGTCTGGACTCTCGGCGATAAGAAATTGACTCGGACGACGCACTCAAACGGTCCGTACGGTGAAGCAACTAGAGTTTGCGTCGCCCGAGGCAAACCTTAATTGTGGTGCCTCCTTTAGTATGGCGACCGGGGAAAACATTAATTTTGGCCCATCCCTTCAGAACGGCGTTCTTTGCACGGGCCCTGTTTGGCCCACTTACGGGTCTGGGTTCGCGCGATATTGCCAGCCGACGGAGTTCTGCCAGACCTATATATTCAAAGTGATCCATCACTGGGATAAATCATTGGAAGGTGCCTGGTTCAAATCCAGGTCGCGACCATCAGCCTAACCGTTCGGTTCGGAGTTTTCCGTGGTTTCCTCCGAAACTTCGCTTAAATACGGGTTAGGATCCCTTAGAAAGACACTCCACGTAGGGCACCCCCTCCCCCTTCGTCGGCATAGATCCTTAGTGTAGATGTAATCGGCCTTAATCCCGCTACAACAACTCTGGACCCCGGTACCATATAGAACCAGCATCCCCCCCCCGGAACCTAAACAACGACCTTACTTAAGGCTATTAACATTTAACAATTAATACTGAAGAGGTTCATACAGCCACACAACCAGAGAAGAAATATTAAAAGATGTCCAAAACGGAGTATTTTTTTAATAAAGAGGCTTTGTCATTTTGTTAGCAAAAATTTCGAGCTCAACTCCATCTGGGTACGTTCCATGCGTTGCGTCTCTTAGATGATGAGCCCTTGAGAAACGTTGAAATCGAACCAGACCCTGTGTTCTGTAAAATAAATTTATCTAAATATACCCTAAGTGTTAGTCAATCGATTTTTGTTAAGTGCGCTGGGGTGCGGCGGCTTCTTGAAATTATTTAAGCTTGGATATTTATATTCCAGCCTTAACTTCAAAGAGGGGGCTGTTAGTTGCCTTCGAATCATAAGTAGCGCTTCTAATCGATTAAGTTATCTAAAAAGCACTTCTAAGTTCAGATATTTATTCTTTTCCGCAACAATATATCATCTATTTTTTTAATGCGGTTATTTTAGATACGCTTTGTAACTTGCGGTTATTTAAAAAAATAATCCCATATATATATATATATATTAAAAATATGCATATATGTGAATGTGTATATACAGGGTGTCCCAAGGACACTGACTAAGGCTTTTATCCCTTAAATATTGATCATAGCCAGATACAATAAATTAAAAAGTTCTTGGCTAATCCAGAAAAAAAATCTGGAGAAAGCACAAAATATTTGTGTGTCCTTTTGTCTGTAAATATAGTTCGTCTGGGGTGGGTGGGTGAATGAGTTCATGCCCTTGTGCCCCCCTCTGGATCTGACAATGACAAAGTTACGTAACAAAAGGGAACACAATACTATGGTATCGAATAAAATTTTCAGGAGATTAAATCTAAATAAATATGAAATTTAAATTATTACACGGTCCCGGTACAAAAATTCTGATTCGTAAAATCTGCCCCATACATTAATTAGGTGCTGTACAAAATTTCATTCTTCCATGAAAGAAAAGCTCAGCTATAGGAAAATAAGAATTTGTTGACTTAAACCACTTTTCAATGGCCCTAAAAGACTAATAAATATATATCGGAAGTTCGCATTACAGGGGCAATTACACAAATTACGAGAATATTATCTTGCAAGGTTATGGACTACTGCGCGGCTGTCGATGTAATGGTCTAGCGTTTTGGTGAACTTTCTCCAGATATAATGTGAATACGCGTTAGAACTTCTTAAAAAGTCCCCCGCCCAAGGCATCTTCCCTTAGGCGGATATCCCTCTTGTAGCTTTGCCTTGACTACAAAACTGCCAAAATTGTCTTACTTATCCTTGAAGGTTCGTAAAGATCATCTAAAATAATTATTCTTTGTAAGAAAAAAATTATGATGGTGTAAGTATAAAGTTGACGGGAAAAAAAAAAAAAAAACGTAGTTACAGAACAAGACAATGAATACCTTTTTGACTAATCCGAAAAAAAAAATTAGTAATTTTCAACTATTTTCTTTGATAGAGGGTGAAAAAACTTTAGAGTTTGGAATTTAAGGTAGTGTTGTGTAAGTAGAAAATAAATAATGATAGTTATATGGGTAATGAGTAATCTTCAATTTGAAGTTTCACTTGTAAGCATTCTCTTATATGCCAAACAAACTAATAATTCAGCGTCAATTCGTTTCGCAAAGCGACAGATTTACGCAATTAGAAAAAAAAAAAAATAAATAAAACCTCCAGCCGCTCTAAAGCAATCTAATTACGAAAAATGGCGTAAAACGAATAATTAGTGAATTTTCCTTGTTTGTTAATGAACTGTTTAATTTGTATGAATAAAATTTTAGAATTATTTTGACGCATTATTATTTATTTTGAAAACGCTTTCTCTCTATAAATATTTCAATAACAGTCGTTGTTTGTTGCGGGAGACTGTTGTAAAATAAAATTCTCGAATGTACTTGTTTTTTTTTTATTGAAGTTTTAATGAAAAAACTGACGTTTCTCAATGGTTAATTAGTAATTTGTTACGTATACAAAGAAAGTAATTTTTTTTTTCGTTGATGGAACGTAATGGTATTCAAATAAATGACATCAATATGACCCCTTTAAAAGATAATGCAATAAAAGTGTTAATGTCCAAATATTGGCAACTAAGGCTACATTTTGATTTAGAACTTGCATGTGGAAAATCAAGAACGACCACAGAGATCTCTGTAGTCCTGTTTTTGGTGGCAGTGTGAATGAACAGTTGGCCAGTTCATCATGCAGTAGTACTTGCTTGTTTTCCAAGAGAGTACATCTCACTTCAGCGAATGTATCGCTTAGACCTACAAACATCCTTCCTGCAGTTTCCCGGCACCCTTCGGATCCTCATCAGAAGGTGTGGGACTTCTGAATATTGGCATCCCTCCGAAACTGCTATCGACCGTCGCCGAGAAGACACCACACATATGTCGGAATCGAACCCACAATCTCCCAGTTAACGCCTTAACCACTGGGCTACCATGGCCCATTCAGTTGTGTATGTGTGCAATGATTGTGGTGGAATTCTTTTTAAAATAATTAATCCGTTATGCGTGGCTTATCTTTCTTGTTTCAGTTACAAGTCGCGACAATTTATACAGAACGCCACTGTTTAAAGCGTGCCACACAGGCAATTTAGTGGCTAAAGAAGAACCATTCCATCTCGCCTTGGGTCTGGGTTCGATTCCTGCCTTGGGCTTGGGTGTTAACTCGTCCGTCTTTTCACAGGAGGTATTGTGGGCCGCTTATTGGGTGCCCCTGTAAGCAGGCGCGTAGCCAGGAAAATTTTTCGGGGGGATATGCGCCTGGAAAAAATTTCGGGGGGGGGATATATCCCGATATCCCCCCCCCCTGGCTACGCCCCTGCCTGTAAGTACTAGAATGGCCAATAAATTCAGTCCGTTGTAGTGACGAATGCCTAATCGGCAATGTTTGTCCGTTATTTAAAGAAAAAAAGAAATGTTTAAAGCGTATTTGTTTTAAGCGAATTTGTGTTCGCTGATCTTGTGACTATGATATTCTCTATACATAATAACTCCTTCCTAAGAGAGACAGATAGGGAAAAAATTAATAAATAAATAACAATAATTAATACGAGTGAATGAAACCTAATATAATTGAAAGAGAATTTAATGGTTCATGAACTCTTTTCTGACCAATTTCATTTATTTTTTAAGAACAGAAAAAATTAAATATTTCCTTCTCCTCAATACCATTATTTTCAGATCGTGAGTAGAACATCAAATTCCCATCTGAATACTCATTTTTCGCATCGTATTGCAATAAAAAAAAAAAAAACACTTACGAATGAACGATTGAATCGAATATCACGCAAATGAAAATGCTCGAAATATACATTCTAACTTTTCATGCCGTTTCGTTTATCGCTTCAGATTTAAAACGCATTTTCACTTAAACGTGTTCATTATCGTTTATCTCTGAAGGGTATTTTCCATTTTTTTTTCTTCCTTTTTTCCCTGCTTCATGTTTTATGACATTATCTAAAGATGATGACAGTTACAATTGTGCAATTAACTAAAAGGTTCCATTATAACTTCCTGCAAGGTATTTACTTTTCAGTGAACTTTCTTTATTTTTGAATAGTTCTTGTTCAGCCTTTTTATACTCTTCGTAGTGATCATTTAATGACGGGTTGAAATTAATGAAATGTTCGAGGTTTTTTTTTTTTTTTTTTCCTCAAAAACAAACTCCAGGGTCAGTTCCAGATGCTCAGCCGCTGTGTGCAGTATAATTTAGCCGACTGTGTGCATTTATTGTATGGCCGCCCATGTGCATTCCATTAAATAATATATATATATATATATATATATATATATATATATATATATATATATATGTATGTATGTATGTAAGGAATGGCCTTACGCCATCCCTTGTTGAAATGATCGACACAAATCCATTGGGGTTCTAGAATGACTAGTTTATTTCAAAGTTCGGACAGAGGGCAGGAGTTAGGCCGGCGACCTTATTCGTTCCGTGGCTATCTTCTTACATCGCAATCTAAAAGCTCGAATCTAAGGTTAAGCTAAGCTTCACGTTCCAAACTCCTAAAAAGCTAAACTCTCGAAATTTCCGCGCTCTTACTTAAATACTCCTCAGTTACTACACCTGCTGGCAGGGTGCAGCACGATCGCGAAGGCGTTACTCTCAAACCTAATTAGTTAAATAGATTGTCAATCAAGACATGAGAAACACCTGCTTACCTAGGAGTTCTAAAAGCGCGTAGTAATTAAACCACAGGAAACTGAAAATACTGCTGAATCAATTATTTTCTCCTTATGGAACTTCAAAAAACGCCTCCGAGCGTAATATTTGTATGGCCGAGAAACAAACCTTACGGTAAGAGTAAAAGATTAAAGAAGCTTTTTCAAATAACATTATATTAAATTAGGTTAAATTAGCAAAGTTTACTTTTATTATTACATATATATATATATATATAAATATACATGGTCGTACAAATAGATTAAAAAATAATGTGACCAATTTCAGAGCAGCATAAACTTTTACTGAATTAAGTTATTTACTTGAAATTTTCAATGTGGTTTCCTGTAGCGTAAGTACGCTTTACGCAAACGTTTAGACCAAGCCAAAACAGTTTTTTCGACATTTTCTGGGGATATTTTTCCGCCTTCCACTTTGACTGATTTTTCAAGCACTTGAATTTTTTTTTTTTACTTTACGTCTGTTTAATTGTATTTTTAAGTATCCCCATAAAAAATAATCGCAAGGAGCACAGTCAGGGGATGATGGTACCCATGTCTCAGTGGGAAGATAATTTATTTTTTTTTTATCTTACAGCTATTTCATAGTTGATTTTGCAGTATGACTTGGTGCAGAATATTGGTAAAAAACAAAGTTAAGACGTTTACTTCTTTGATCATGTCGTCAAAACTTTATTCTGATAGTATTTAGCATCAATTTTAGCCTCTGGTTCTTCAAAAAGTGGTTTTGTTAAGCCTTGAGAGGACAATCCCATGGCCAACTTGCTCTTTACAAAACAGCTGCATCTTTGCGACTCTGTTCGCGTGAAATATACTGTATCACCGTTTCGCCAGTTGTAGATGACAGATGAAACAATACTTCATTCGAAGTTATCCATGTTTTGTATCTACCTTTTCGTAATATTAAATAGAAGCTCAGAACGTTCTTTTTTTTTCAGCCAATTTTCTTTATCTGACGACAAATTGTGGATTGCGATGCCTGTAGTTTTTTGCTAAAGTTCTTTGCCGTAGAGGATTTTCTACAGCGTTAAATCTTTTCAGCTTCTTTTTTTCTTTTTCACCAAGAACTTCCTTTCGGCCACAGTTTTTTCCTGGCGCTTTTTTTATTACCACAAAAATTTTATTTCTTCTCGAAGTTTAGATAATAATCTATTAGAGAAATTCAGATTCTTAAATGCTTTATTTATAACATAATTTAATGCAACCATCCTTCAAAAGCTTTAAAATTTCGTTTCGGGTTTGTTCGGGGGTCTTATCCGAAATTAGATAAGATCTAATTTCGGAGCCCTAATTTACTACCACCAATAAAAATAATTCGATTGGTAATTTAAACGTTTCATTTTAAAAATAAAACTGGTGGTTAAACGATTAAAATTTACCATAAATAGTTATATGCTCTTAAAATTGGTCACACTAACTTTAAATCAGTTTTAGCAGTTTTCTCCGAAACTTCTCATAAATACGGATTAAGACCCCTTAGAACCCCCCCCCCCCACGTAGGGCACCCCGTACTCGGCCTAGATCCCTCATGTAGATAATTGTTCATTGTTCGTATTACCAAAATAAAATAAAATCAAGCAATTACTGCAGTGCTGTTATTCTGGCAGAAAAATTTGGAATGCAAAATTTTCAGGCTTCGATTGGTTAGCTAGAAAAATTCATAAAATGGAATTCAGTGAATTTCATATTTAAGAAAATCTGGAAGAAAGAATAACGGGAAGATGAAACAACCGACTCATTTTGATTTTCATGAAACCTAATTTTATTGTATTGCTTGTTTTTACTAGCTTTTTTTAAGGTAACTTAAAATAATTTTTGTGGATAATAAAATAATATAATGATAATAGGAGTAACATCTTTAAACACGCCAGTATATCAAGAAATATATTCACAGTCCTAAGAATGTAAAGTGTAAAGGGTTGGTTTTCGTGCTGTAGGATTACGGCCAATTATCTGCACATGGAATCTAAGCCGATGGGTGGGGTGCACTCCGTGGGGGGTTTTCTAAGGGGCCTAACCCTATTTACTCTTAAGTTTCGGAGGAAAGCACGGAAAACTGCGAACAGTTAGGTTGGCGGACGCGAACTGGTTTTGAACCAGGCACCTTCCAAAGTGTAAAGGGAAATGTTATTCTTGTGTGTAGCATTACACAAGGTGTAGGGGAAGGTGTAGGCTACGGGAAGGTGTAGTCGTGTGCCGGAGGACGCGAGGCTGTTTGAGACCCATTCTCGGGGTTGGGCATTAGGCGAGGCGGCTCGGGACTCTGGCTTAGGGCCGTTATTGTGGGATCCTGGCCGGTCTTCGCTGGCCGGCAAAGCCCTGGAGCGAGCTGTGAAAATCCTTGGGCCGCTATGACTGTCAGTGGAAGAATCGGTCGAACTGCGGTTAGATTATTTTATTGGGTGATTCGATACATCTTTCCTTGGCAGTTGCTGTCACGCGAAAAAGTCGCTGCTGGGCTGCATCAGCCCCTTTTATTATCTTTTGAGGTCATGCCACATGATCCATGCAAGTTGCAATTATTGGCAGATCCCAAAATCTGGGCAGCTGTTTTTCAAGGTTTGTTATGGCTTTTAAGACGCCAGATTGACTGGACGCGGGGACCGTCTACAAAATTACAAAGAAATTGCAAGGGACCGTGTAGTAGCTTTTGAAAGCAAATTCCTTTGTTCCAACTGAATTAAAACTGTGTAGTTCTAGAAATGTGGAATTGTAGCGGGCTTCTGATTTGTAATGTTATATATATATACATATACCAAGAATATTTACACCAATACTTATTGAATCCTTGTGGACTAAACGTAATTTCTCTATTTACAAAAATGATATAGAGCTTTTATTTTTAAACTGAAGGAGAGCCACATTTTATTGACTCGCTATCGCCACACTGGCTAGAGCAGTGATCCCAGTTTTATTTTTACAGTGGAACCTGTCTAATGACTACGCTTGGGAAGAACAAAACTGGTCACCTTACAAAGGTTGTAAAGTGTGATGGTAGTAAAGCGAAATTGCATTAAAGTTGTCACTATAGACAAACGATCTCTTTACCAAAGTGGTCGTTTTAGCAGGTTCCACCATATTTGAATGGACGACGGCACACTGATACGGGAAAAAAAATCTTCCTTTGCTCTCTCCATTTTATAGCGGACGGAGTTTGCGGTTTAGTGCGGAAATCTTTTATCGGTAAACCCCGAATTACTATTAAAAAGTCGTAAAATTCGCGACGAGAATGCCCTCTTACCCACTGCAGTCACGTTAGAAGCAGCAGCAATCAGCATCGGCCTTAAGTGATGCTGAAGCATAGACGAACAATCCAACCCTCCGCAATTTGTACAGCTTTCATTCTTTCAACTGCTCTCATAAGTTGTCCACACCACCCAGACGTATGGGTACAAATCCTCATTATAAAAGTAAAGATATCAGACAAAGCGAGTACCTGGCAATGTATAGCTGGTCTGGTTTTAAAAAAGAAAGCTCAAATTGTAAATAGCAGGTAATAGTGATAATAGTTGTAAATAGCAATTGAGGTTTGTTTACTACAGTCCTCACTGAAAAGGACGGGAATTACTTAAACTGGAAAACTTAATGCCATCCTAAAATGCGAAAATGCATGCTGTGAACACTGTATATTGCACGGTGGCTGTGAAATGGGTTCAATATTGCATTCAGCAGTTGTACTCTGTACACACTAAAATGTTAATGGGTAGGGCCCGCGAACAACAAAATGAATAATTGCCGTTGCTGATTAGCCACGTCTTTTCGTCACAACAGGGGTTAAGGCGACATTTTCTGGCGAAATTTACGACTTTAATGGCCAGTCGGGATCTACCAACAAAAGATTAATGTGTTAAACATAAAACACTGTCCCCCAATACAATGGAGAGAGCAACGGAACATTTTTTTTTCCTGTATCAGTCCCGCCGTCCATTGAAACGCATAAAACACGTAGCTTATGAGCATCGGCGTAACTTGATCGGTATAGGGCGCACGATAGCTCTGCCCCCCCCCCTTTCCGAGTTTTCTTCGACGGTTCTTGCAGCAGACAACATACTTATTTAGTTGTGATATACCATGTCTAATTACACATTGGGAGAAAAAGTATTGGGAAATCAATGTATCATCCTAATGAAAAACGGAGCCCCCCCTAAATGATTTCTCTGGATCCGCTCCTGCATGAAGTTAGGGTTGCCAGATCTTGCAACTTTTCGCAAATTTTTCTACTTTTGAAAGCATTATGCTACTAAATTTTAGGATTTGCGATTTTTTTCCATCAGCACTTTTCGCAAATTTTGCTACTTTTGAAAGGATTATGCTACTAAATTTTAGGATTTGCGATTTTTCCACCAGCACATCTCAACATAATAAAGTCATAGCATGACGTCATTTCTGTGACTTTTTGCTAATTTTCTCTTAACCTCTTGCGATTTATGTCCAAAACTTTCCGGCAACACTGTATGAAAGTACGCTGGCCGAAGATTATTGCTCGCAAATTCAACAATCAGATCATGCATACGTATATTTTGGGAGCTATAATTATACAGTAATACAAAAAAAGAACTGAAATAATGTTTCAGTCACGCATGCAGTGCAAAGTATTTAATCGTCGATGGAACAAAAACAGCCATTAGATTTTGTCTGCTTCTTTCTTTCGGCCGCCTGCTTGCGCTACACAAACGGCAGAACCGGCGCTTATAAAACCCAGGATACTTCTCCACTCCACTCTGTTACGATCGAATCTTATATCAACCTACTCCCTTCCTCCTCCATCTTTGTCCCGCTCCATTCATACCAGGAGAAAATTTCCTCTCTTTCTGATTCTCTCTCTCTCTCTCCGTTCCACTGCTACCACCACCTTCCAATGGAAAATCCAGATCCAGCCGGTTCCAGGCAGTTTTAGCCGCATCTGGGTGATCGACCTCTTTTTTTGAGGGGGGGAAGCAAGGCATTCAGCCAACTTACCGGCGCACGAAGACAACCTACCTCTCTCCCGCCCTCTCTCTCTCTCTAAACAGCAGGAATAGCCTTCGTTTGGTTAGGCCACCGAAACACAACCACAAAAAAAAAAAAAAAGAAAAAAAAAAAATCGTTGAAATCACGATTGAAGATCTAACAGGAAACACACAGCTCTCGAAGAGTTAATGACATGGTCTGTACTCCTAAATTACATGCAAATGAGGCAGAAAATTTAGGGAAATTCTATTCATAGAATTTTTTATCCTGTTGCTTTGGCTTATTTATGAAGCACTGTGTGTAACTTGATTTATGCATCGTCTTCACGGCGATATTCGAATTGTAGCATTAAAATAATAATAATAATAATAATAATAATAGTAATCTATCCAATTGTTGGTATTCCTAAAAAGAAACTGCTAATGAACTCAAGCATATCGAACCAATTAGTGCAATCGTAAGAAGGGGCGTAGCCATGGGCGCCGCCAGAATATTTACCGGGGAGGGGGGGCAAAGACTAGTCCAGGGGAGCAAAAACTACTCCAGGAGGGCAAAGACTACTTCAACGTATGGTTACCATGTTGAAAAGAACAAAAAAGTAAGGGAAAATACTGCATACAAAAATCCAGGGGGGCAAGTGCCCCCCTTGCCCTATGCTGCTGGCGCGCATGGGCGTTGCCAGGGGGTGAGTATCGGGATTTATCATCCCCCTTCCCTGAAATTTTCGGATTGGTTAGCATAAGCTTTCTGTCGTGCAAAAATTCCGTCTATCTATCTATGATTTTTTTCATATCCCCCCCCCCGCAAAAAATATTCCTGGCTATGGTCCTGACTATAACCATCGATTATTTCTGCCTCGAGTGGAAGTCTTTTTAAGGGGTTCTAACGGGTATTTGCGTTACATCTGGAGAAAACCGTCCAAAACTCTAGACCGTTAGATCGACACCCGCACGATAGGCCCGCGCGCGAACCCAGTATCTTCACACTTCAGCCATCTGCCATATTCAGTGTCTTATCCTTGGCCATGGTGGGGGGCCCCTCCTTGAGCACACCAGAACCTAAAAATCAATTGAGTTGTTAGAAAGTTTAATCCACCGCAGAAACCATGTTTAACCTGTTCGCTCTTATCGGGGAAAAGCCGCAGAGTTGTGAAGATTCACATTCTGTGACCAGCAGGAGCGGATCCAGAAATTCTTTTTTGGGAGGGGCTAAATTTTGAAAAAAGCTAACTTGCCCCAAACAAAAAGCACAAAATAAAGCAAAAGTAATGTAAAACTTTTTGGGAGGGGCTAAGTTATAAAAAAAGATCATGTTATCTACTGAAAGTGTATAATAAAGCAGAAGGTTACCCTTTAACAATCTGTTTGGGGGCGGCTGAAGCCCCCTAGACCCTTCCCTGGATCCGCTACTGGTGACCAGTGTTGCTTCCTTACACAGGTCCTTGCATGCTCCTCTGAGACACTAGAGATGAGACGGGCTCAGCCCGAGCCCGGGCCCGACTGGGGCTCGGGCTCTGTAATTCACGATTGCGTTCGGGCTCGGGCTCGTGAAAAATTTCTCCTTTGTTGAACATACTCCTTGAAACAGATTTTAAAAAGTGATTCATGGGATAAATAGACGTACTTATTTCAAAAAATAGCGGCACGAGGGACTAGAAGGTGTGTGAAGCTCCAAAATTTATTGTATCCTATTAATAAAGTAGTTAATTTTATTTGTCTTTAGCTGAAATTTCGGGTTCGGGCGGGCTCAGGCTCCAACTTTAATAATATTGCTCGGGCTCGGGCGGGCTCGGATTAAAAGTCTTCGGGCTCGGGCTTCAAAAAATGAGCCCGAACTCATCTCTGTCAGACACCCCATCGCACATGCCTAACAAGCCAGGACTCTAGCAAAGTCCTAGACAGGAGGTCTCTGTGGAACATTAATATATCCATGCTGGGAAGAGGAAAGCACTGTTCACAAAAGGCTAATTTTCACGGATGCGTTTTTTTCAGTCAATAAGAGTAATCAGGTTAAACTTCGGTTCAAAGTTTAAAATTAAAAGTGAAAAAAGTTTTCCTATTAATGCTTTGCCATACTTATCTCTTCCCTTCTGAAGCATTTCTAGATCCGCCAATAATTTTGTCGTATATGTAAATACAAATTTCCTTAACTATTTGATAAACAATAATTTTATTGTGGAGATTGGCTTTTCATTATACACCGATCATCAGACTAATACTATAAAAAAATTGATGAATGGTTTCTGTGCTGAGCCTTCTCTTGTTTTAATATAACAATAATAATAAATCACTTCAAATTAACTAAAGGATCTCGTCTGTTATTCTTTTTCTTTTATTCCAAGTACCCAAAATAGGCAGATATTTTACATATATAAATAAATTACTGAAACCAAAAGAAATACACTAACCGTTTCTTCTATACCTCAACCTTGAATTTCGAAGCATGCAATTATATTTGCATCAATAAAACTTTGGACAGATGCTCACCTTTTCGAGACACGGCAAGAGAGAGATAATAAGCAGGTTTTTGGGGTTTTTACCTTATTCGAATGCACGCAAGTGCACTCAAATGTAAAGCGGGAAACGGTTTTAGGAAGAAAGAAAATAGATTCCGAGTGGGTTCTTTTATTTTGTGAAGGAGGCAGCTTGGATTCGAGATATTTATTCTGCTCTGTGGCGTTCATGGCCGTTTTAATTTGGCCAATAGTTTTCCTACTTAGAAAAAACTGTTTATTATGCTGAAAGCGAGAATGGTAAATCATGCCAAGGGAATGGATTGTGAGGCACTTTCTAACACGCAAAAGCTTGACTAAGGCAGGGCAGGCGGCGCAGCTGCCTGTTGCCCCAAGGTATAAGGAGGGCCCAAAATCAAGAAATGAAATTGTTTAGCCTGTTGCAGAAATGTGTAAACCTTTTTCTACGAAATTTACATCTGCTAAAATTTCAACAATTTTGTAAAAAAAAAAAAAAAAACAGATGTGCTGCGCTAAACAATTTTTTAAAGCAATAATTTTGGGTTATTTAGGAATTATATGGAATGCAAAACTTTTGCATGTCGCCTGCCTTTGGTGCAATTTGTGACTTAGTTAATAAAACACACAGGGGGTTATTCCGACCACAGCATTTTAAAATACCAAGTGGGATCGACTTCATTTTGATATGGCGAGTTTAAAATAGCCTTAGAAACTCCGCATGCAATTTAAAACCTTCTACTGGGGAATGTAACCACAATCCCGCTAGATCCCGCACAAATGTTTGTGGGACTAGTCCCGCGGGATTAGGACCGTAATCCCGTGAGATTGAAACTGAGAAATAAATTACTTCTAATACAATTTTACGCCGCCTTCCCTATCATCAATTGACAAAAAATTGTTGCATATGTATGTATCTTATCTCACAATACATGAATCAATAATTACAAGTTTTAATTTTTCTAATTATCCTCCAATGGGAGTCTATATCATATATTGTAATCTAAATTTTCCGTTAACTTCCCAATCTCCAAATGAACAGAAATATTTCATACTAATTTATTTCTTAGCGAACAATCACGAGTCAATTATAAAATGTTTTCATGTTAGGTTTTAATTTTTTTAATTCACGCTTTTAACTATTTATCTAAAATTAGATCAAGATAGAAAGACGAGTGACTTTTTGCATTGTCTTTTTTACATTCTTTTTTAGCAAATAAGAACTAACTTAGCATATTATTCTGAATATCATGACTGTAATTTTCATAATTCTGTAAGTTATTGTATTAATTATCAAATGAAATTGATTAGTACTATTAAAGTTACACTTCATAGTGCTTAAAATAATACTTTTCCTTATTTTTCTCAGTTGAAATGCATTCTTAGCTGAATGAAATGCCAATCCCGCGGGATCGGCAAGTCTCAATTCCGAGAAACACAAAACAGTGCTGGATTGCATTGCCTACTTGCGACATCAAGATGGCGTATGCTTTCCGGATACTGCATTCTGATTGGCTGGGAATGCACCCGTAGAAGTATGTAAGAATTCAAATAGCTTTTGTCAACTAGGTGGTGGGAATTACACTGCAAAAAAAGTCTGTTAAACTGACAGAAAAAAACTATCCGCCAGTTTATTATATTTTATAGAAGTCTTCCGTATTTATTTCCGTTTGTGGAAAATTTCTGTAAAATAAACTGAGAATCTGTTAAATATACGGAAGACTTCTGTAAAAAAATGGAAATAAACTGGCTTCCTAGCTGACACTTTTTCTCTGTAAATTTGACGGATTTTTTATTATTATTATATTTTTTTTCTTTGCAGTGTAGGCATTATGAAGAAATGTTGTTAATCGAATTAAAGCACAGGGAATGATCCTTTTATGTACAGCTGCGGAAAAAAAACGTCCCGCTTGCTCTTTATTTCGGCATCGTTCGTCGTACAGCAAAGTTATACACACCATTCGTTTTCAAATAACGCATACTTTAATTTACTATTAAAGTAATTTGCATAAGGGGCCGCCTTCATATTTAATTATGCATCAACTTCGTTTTTCTCAATGGCAACACTGTATTTTGACTTTATTAAACAAAAGAAAACCTTCAAATTACTCTAAATATAAATTTTCACCAATTTTCTACGATAATTTCCGGAGATATTGAGAGTTATTTTTTTGCGCGTTTTTAAGGGACTATCTACAAATTGAAAAGCGCTATTTGTAGGTTCCGAACTTTTCGCTTTTCATTCATTTCGCTCGAGAGAGTTAAAAGAAATAAATGTTATTTTCAAGGAAAATATTGTTACCATCTCTCTTAAAGTTTTTTGTACTCAGAATATCAAGGGGAGAAGGTAGAATGTTTAGTCAGAGGTCCAAATGACCCGTGAATTCATAACTTCCTTGGCTCGTACTCAAGACTTAAAGGAAAAATGCAAAACGACTGCTCACGATTCTGAAAATCTTTCTAACTTTGAAATTGTTATTAAGTATTTCCCTTCATGGTTCTCTTAGACAGGTGAAATGTTGGCAGGGGTGAGAGGCTGTTCTCTGCTCTTCTGACTGCAAGTATGAATGTTACCCAGCTACGTTCGAACTAGAAGAACGGTTTCATGATTGAAAATTTATTTGTTTGAATTTCATGTAGAAAACGCAGTTATTTTTTTTTTCCTGAGCCAGTATTATCACTGTGTTTGTTATTTCGCTTTCTTCATTTAATATTATTGTCTACAATGAGCAATATTCTTATAAGACTTTTGGTGGTACTTTAATTTATTGTCAGATGAAAATTTAGACAGAAATACGTGATTTTAAATGTTTTTTGAATGTTTGCGAAACTATGGGGAAGTCCAAAGACCTATTGTTTCCAATATTAAAAAAGGTCAAATTCATGACTGGAATGTTGAGGATGTTAGTCTTTCAGAAATAGGATGTTGTATTAGAAGACATATACATCTACTGCATCTAATTCTATACCTGGAAAATATTTTATTTGGGAAAGCAACAAGCAGACGCAACAATAGAAGCTTTATAGAATCACCATCAAACTCTAAAAACCTCTAATTTATTTGCTTCAAAATTTGATTTGTTTTAATACCGCTATCTTTTACTGTGTTTTTGAGCAAAATAAATCTAATTTAAGCTTATTTTAAACAGTTTTCATAAAATTGTCACTTAATAAATTTATATATGGTCCCTTAACTCATGAAAATAACACATTTTATTTAATATAAATTAAACTACTGAACGTAAAAATTTGAAATTTTGCACAGCCATGTAATATTACTTTCTGCATCTATTTCCATCGAAATTTGGCTAGGTCGCTATTCATAAATTTTTTGAATATTAATTTAATAATTCATAATTCATATTAATATTTTATTAAAAAATCATAGTAATAGTGAATTATGTTTGGGTCGTTTAGTTCTAATAGTACGAATAAAAATCAGCTTCTTATGAATATTATATGAGATATGATTTAAAGTATGAAAAAATATTTTAACATATGGGGAGGAGGATTTTGGGTGCTCATAACTCACCCATTTTTGGTTCAAATTTATTGAAAATGGGTATCCGGGGTAAAAATGAGCTAAATTTTTGAAATATGAATTGAAATCTAGGGGTTGCTAATGGGAAAAAAAAAGTTGGTGTGAATTTTAATATGTACATGGCCCCTTATGTAATTTTTATGCATAGCAAATTAAAGTGTACGTCAATCGAAAACGATTGATATCTGTAACTTTGCTGTACGACGAACGACTGCCGAAAAAAGTACAAGTGGGACTTTTTTTTTCCGCAGCTGTACATTATGTACGGCGAGCTAAGGGATAATCGTTCACGATCTAAAGCAGCGATTCCCAACCCGTGATGTGCGAGAAAAACAAGCAAAGAGCTCGTGATCATGCATGTTTTTAAAAAAATAATCTTACTTATTCTTATTTTTAACTCCTAAACACATCTATTTTCGCTTAAAATGTTTATTCAAACTTTACCGTAGCATTATTTTATAGAAAAGGCGAATTAAATTGCATTGTTGAAGAATGAAAATCTGTATGTGTGCTGAGGAATTTGAGAAGGGGGGGGGTGCGCGATCGTAGGTTATTCTTTATTGGGGAGACACAATGTTAAAAGCTTGGGAACCGCTAATCTAAAGCGATGCGAACGGAATTTACAAATAACTTTTGAAGACTAGAGCATTTCGAAAAACATGTTAAACAAGTATATTTAACTTTACAAAAGATGATAAACTTTTAGAAAAGTGTGCAGTGGTACCTTGACATACCTGCACCCTCATAAACGAGATAGTGGCGGATTATTGCAAGTTTGTCGGGGGGGTTAGTTTGAAGATTATCATATAGATCCATTTTATGAAAGTAAAATAGGATCTTTTACATTAATTTATTTTTTCTTGGGGGGAGGGGGGGATCTATTCTTTAATCCGCCCTTGAAACGAGATTTTTGAGATCGGAGTTAGATGGAGAGTAAAGATATTAGAAGTTTAAAGTGAAAGAAAATTTAGGGAAAAAAACACGCAGTTTAAATTTCTATACAGCATTTCCCAAAATTTAGAGAAATTCTATCCGTGCTAAAACATTGCAAACACAAAATGTTGGATATTGATATGAGCAATAATCACGGAGAAAATCGAATTCAAACTTTTAACGCTTAGTATTGGAACCGTACTCAAATAGAAATGGGAACAAGCCGCCCAATCCCCCTCCCCCCAAAAAAAACAAAGAAAAAGAAAAAGAAAAAGGAAAGAAAGAAAGAAAAGAAAAAGAACGATATTTTACCTGGAAATAGGATAAGATCACAGTAGATACGATCACAGTAAAAGTGTGTGTTCAAGTTAAAAAATAGTAGGGGAAAGCTGGGTAAGAAGACGAACTTAAGCTTCAAATATTTTTCCTGACTTCAATGTGGTTTAAACCCCTTAAATTTACAGCAAGACTTCTTTCAAACTTTGTGTTTCCTACAAAAAAATTGAAAGATTTTATCTTCCCTTGGAAGATGGCGAAACTTTTAAAGGACAAGTTCTCCGTCATCTTAACCCCGTGGTTACTTCGGTGGGGTAATATGACGCATAAATTACCACATAGAGGCTTGTTTATAAAAATGCAGAGAAACAATTTCATTTAGGTTAGTTAATGAAAATGACACAGATAACACTAAAGAAATAATGACATATCACACACAATGAAACAAAAACTTAATTCGATACAAAAATTAAGAAAAACCACAAGTAATTAAGTTCGTAAGCAAGAATCTCATTTTAACCCTTTGAGGCGCAACCCTTTCCCAATGTGTGAAAATAGGTCAGCCGTTGCCATCGCTCGACTTAACTACCAGCTAGATGGCGGACGATCGAAACGTTCATCGCGTGCCACAGATCTAGAGACCCTTTTTTGACGACAGCTGGCTGTGCCGGCGTCAAAAAAGGGTCTCTAGATCTGTGGCACGCGATGAACGTTTCGATCGTCCGCCATCTTGCTGGTAGTAAAGTCGAGCGATGGCAACGGCTGCCATTTGTTGAGCATTAGGCAATCTATCCAGCTGTTCTCGCATTCTTCCATTTTTCAGCAGATGCCAGTGCTGTTAAAAATAATCGTGACCCTTCTTTTACGGGAAATGACGTGCTAAAAAGTAAAGGATTCTCGTAGAGCTATGTCACCCGCAACTCTTTTTATAGAAATCCAATCTATTCTTCGTGACTGGCAACAGTCAAAACGTCAGAGTTTGGTGTTCCCAGAGTGGGAACACTGCGCGTTAAAGGGTTAAGGGTCTTTCTTTCGTTTCATTATGATCCCAGCTGGATCATTGATCATGTGCCGAAATTTGTGCTTGAGTCGTCCTTCGTTGTTTTGTTGTCGGGCATCGAAGAACACGTGGTCATGCATATATATCCCACATCGAATTTTTTTATTTAAAGTTGTTTAACGGTATCCAAGCTCATCGTGAATAAACTATAAGCAGGCGCGCACACAGGATTTCTGGCTGGGGGGGGGGGGGGGGGGTCCAACTTTTAGGGATGTTCCAGATTGTCAAAAATCAGTGATGAAAGAGCTCGTTTTCATTAGATGGAATTCATCAAAACTCGTCCCATCCAGTTCCCTAAGAATACCCTACACAGTAGAATAAGAAGTGAAGTAATAGTTGTTCAGTTTTGAGGACAAGGTGGTGTTTTATGTTCGCTTTCAGCTCGTTTTTGAAAGTTGAGGAAAACGAGAAAAAAATTTCTTTTTTTATTTATTAGAACTGAAACTAGTGCTACCTTTTTTTGGAATTGTTTTATTTACTATAGATATTTGATAATAATCAATTGAAAAAAAAAATCAAAGCCGATGGGGGGGGGGTCCGGACCCCCTGGACCCTCCCCTTGTGTGCGCCACTGACTATAAGACACATGACTTTTAACGTTAGGAGATGCATTTTGAAAATTTTTGATTGAGGTGAATACGTAACTTATAATCGGGTAATTCCTTGCGTTTTGCAATCCAAAATTTGCAAGCAAATTTACATAAATACATTTGAGTAGCCCAAACTCACAAAAAGATCCGATACCCAAATTGCATCAGATCTTTTGGATTTTGTAATAACCCAAAACTAAGGTCTCACAAATTGCCTTGAAAGGAGCTGCTATTTGTGATTGTGTCAGAGAAATAGAGAGTCCGTCATTTTACCCTACTTTCCCCTATAATGTTTGCTTAATCACTACACACTTTTTGGAGGAAAATGTATAGTTTGTATATTAAATAAAAACACTCCAAAAGATTGCATAATATAATGTAAAAAGAATTCCTCTGGTCATAGCGTTTCTCACTTCAGAACTCACTTTTTTTTTCACGTGATCATCCTTAATTTTTCCATACCATACTGTGGTTTCTGTACTTTGATGTTTACTGGTCTGCATACCTGTAGTAGAGCTGTTAGACTAGTCTTTCGACTAGCTTTTTTTAGAGTTCCTAATTACCGATACAAATGGACCATCAAAAAGTGGCAGTAAATGCATTTTAAAAGATGGGACGATATTTATTCTTACCTTTCGTTTTTGATATCGGAATACCTACTATACAATTTTCTGGTCAGTTCATACGCACTGGTTAATCCATAGAACTGGGTAAGATAGTAGAAAATATACTGAAACAATGTAACGGTGTTAGATGGTGCTCCAAGTCAACTTGCCCGTATTCAATGCGCCTACTAATCAAATACTACATTTGTTTTTTCAAAAAATGAGAGACACAACCTTCTAAACATAAACAATCGAAATCTAATATCACGTATGGGATAGATGGAGTTAATCATGCACTATGAAAACTACGGAAGTTAAATACCCATCAATAAATGTATTTCCTGCAGGTTTTTAATCATTTAACCGTCTTATTTTTTTTAACCATCTTAATTTTAAATTAAGAATCTGTGTAATTTGCCGAAGAAGCCAGTGAGAAACAGGATTCTCTCACAACGATATTTATTAACCCTCTCGTCACCCTGAACCTCACATGAGGCTCCTCCTTCAAATAGCAATATTTAGAGAGAAAACAATTGAATTTTGTATTTTTCTCTTTCAGTGATATCAATATCATTCATTCATGTAGAAAGTATAGGAGGCTCTTAAGTAGATGCATATATCGTGTCTAGATTGCAGTTCTAGTCCATTTAGATCATTTTTTACAGTTTTCGCTTCATTGTTTCAGAAGAAAAATTAAGAAAATATTTACGCTGCTTTTTTTACCGTTTTTTTTTCTTTTTAAGGTAAGTATAGTTTTTTTTTTCTTATTCCTCAACCTTTACCTAATATGTGCATCCTTTTAAATTAATTTTAGCATAACAAAATGCTTCGAAAATGCAGAAATTAATATTAGAAAAATCTAATACTAATCGACATTAGAAAAAAAATATTTTTGCATGATTTATAATATAGTATTTCAGAGGCATTAAATGCTAGACAGATTTTTTTTTCTCTGTTTTTTCATAATTCGGTGACGAGAGGGTTAAGATAGCGAACTAGCTGGTCGCCGGAGGCAGTTAGTTATATATAAATTAAAAGGGTTTATTTGCGCTTGGTAAAGATGAATCGCATTTCAGTGAGGGAAACTGAATCGAGATACAGGTATTTTGATTAATCAGCTCGGTCAAGGAAACAATTAAACTCCTGTCTCAAGGTATTAATGTAAATAAATAAAATAACTTGCAAAACATGTTTATTTTGCTCAAAACGATGGTTCATTTTGTAAAATGTGTGTATAATAGGGTTTAAGCTAGAAAAGGTCACTTTTAAAGAGAGATAAAAAAGCAAAAACGCCGAAAAAAGCTTTGGCAAAATGCAGGAATGGCAATTTACTTCTAAATGTTAATGATGACTACATCTTTAAAGTAGCTTGAAAGGATATTAATGAAAACAAACGCTAAGAACTTACATAATTTAAAAATATTATAATGTATATTATTATTATTGTTTATTTATTTAAAACATTTAGCTTTACAAATCAGAGTTTTCAATTTGTTTTACTCTAGACCACCCCTCACCAGTTTTCCAGATTTAGAGTTTTTCCTTTCTAGGCCTTTAAATTTCATAATGAGGATGTTATTAAAATGGCAAAAGTTGATTCGGTTCCGAATGTCAGTTTTTACGAGATTTAAAAAGAACAAAAATCTGTTTGAATTTTGCAAAAGTGTCTATTCTATTTCTTTCGCATTTTAAATCAGGAATTTCAGCTTTGGATTGCATTGGTGTAGATATGACTTTCTTGTTTTCCTTAACATTTTTTTAAAGGTAAAATGGGGTACTTACGTATTATCCCAGCGGTCATTTCCGCCAAACGATTTTTGCGTCAAATGTGCTGGCAAACTATTGCCAAACATATTTCTAACCATGAATTATTTCATTTGTCTGGCATTTTATCTTGGAGAAAAATTGCTCGTCTTGCCGAACCGCCGGAATAATACTTAAGTCCCTAAAATGTTATACTTCGTTGGCATTCAGATTATTCTGATGGGCATTTATTTTGAAATAAAGTTTTTTGTTAGTAATTTATCATCACTATTTACAGTAATAATATTTATTTATATTATTTAAGAAAGATTATTTATGAAATTTTCTATATAGATATTTTATTAGCAGTATATTTCGAAAAAAATATATATAATTTAGGAACAAGAATTAAAAAAAAATAAAAAAAACTAATTTCGTCGAGCACTTCCAAATTTATAGAATTTCTCTTTACAAGCTGTGCACACAGTAATAAATGAAAAACTCTATCATTAACGAAACTTTCAGAAAAAATATTAAAAATCGAAAATTTGGCAGGACGTGTTACACCTGGAAAATTTTTACTGTGAAGTTCCATGTTGAAGAATGTTTTTCAAAAATATTCATAAAAGGCATCGTTTTTTTTAAATTTATTACGGTATGCAGTGCAGCTTGTGAAGAATCATCCTGAATTTCTACGAGTCTCTTGGAAAATTAGTTTACTTGTGTACAAAAACCGTGACAGAGATTCTGGTTCTTCGAACAACACCGTTAATTCGCGATTTTAAATTCCTATTTTATTTGTGGTATGCTAAACGAATGAGATATTTCTCGTGCGGCTGAGACAGCAGACAGTAGTGAATAAACACGACCCGATTCGGGATCGGGTTGAGTCCACCTCATCTCCAACGCAACATCGCCAGGAGACATGCAAAAGCATTTTCCCCCTCTACCAATACCTGTAAAACGACTTTCAGTGCTTTCATCGTCATCGTGCGGTAAAAGTAATCTTTACGGATCACAGCACATCCTCCTTCTTCCTGATAACTGGGAAGGGTCCAACAAGTTGTTGCGAATGCAAAAAGGATTCGAATGAAAGGAATGCTCCCTCCACCCTCCCCCCTTCCGTCTTTTCTCCGGTGATTAATATAAGCAGCGTTCTTCTCTTCCAGGAGGGGGAGAGAAGAAAAAAAAAAAAAAATGGCGGTTTAACAAACTTCGAAAATGTTTATTTTTAATCAGATGGATGACGTCGATTTCGCCGGAAAATTAACGCGGAAAAGTAGACGGGATTTCGCCAGCGGCCGCTCCTCTGTCTTAAAAGTGACATTTCTCGGAAACTCTTTGGAAGGAACGAGGACTTTCGAACAATGAAGAGGTTTCAGTGCTTGCTCGGCGCTGAAATCATTAAGTAAGCAAAGGAGGGGAAAAAAGAAAATGGCATAACAAAACCAGCTGCGCGCATGGCTATTTATAACGTGGAGCAACGAGAGAAAAATTTTTCTTCATTATTACGGAAAGTTTCGCAATTTTTTTTTTTTTTTTTTTTTTTTTTTTCCAGTGTTAAGAGTGATACTTTAGCAGGAAGCTAACACTGGCGCAGTATTTTTTGCAATGTCAACGCCCCTTTATTTTTCAACGAACAATATAGTGCGCCAATATTATCTTGTATTATTAATTGAAAATAATTAAAATTCATTGACGCTAACCCACATACTAAATTTTAGGCAATATTTAGTTAATTTGTTTCCGAATCTAGTAAAAATACAAACCAACCAGTTTGCATTTAAAAAATGTATCCCGTTTCTCCATAAATGCCTTTAAGCCAGCTAATGAATTGAATAGTGTATAAAAGATAATGCAAGCACACAAATGTTCGTTGTTTGTTCTACTACTAATCAGGCGTATGCAATTGGGCAGTGCGACCCACTCACGACCGCTGCTTAACGTACTGGAGAAGATGTTAACGAAATACAACTGAACATTACGCAGCAAAAGAATGTGTCAACTGTTAATTACAAGTTTGACTCTCTAGAGCACACATGGGTAACCACCAGGCCGCTAGCCGGATGTACCTCGCCGCCCCGGATTTTGATCCGGCTCACGGAACAAATCAAAACTCCATATAAACAATTAAAAATCCCTTTTAAATCCTAATTATACGGCCCGAGACTTCGATAACATCTTAAAGTTTGGCTCGCAACTTTCCAAAGGTTGCCCATACCTACTGCAGAGGACCGAAAGTGAACAATGGGATTCTCAGCCACTAACTGCCAACGAATCTATATTGTGACTGAATATAAAAATCTATGTGCATCTATGTGTATTCTATTATGACAGATGAAATATTTTAAGGCGTAATGTTTCTCTCCGGAAGACATTAAAGCAGTCTATCCTGCTATATAGTTGCGCTGATGCCTTACTCATTTTGTAACCATTCCGAGCAACTCATCCAAGATATAAAACTTTTACCTCCTTTACTCCAAAAATATTGAAAAGTTAATTACGAAAAAGAAAATAACGTCTACACACACCTTTAGCACGATCCACTTGAAATTTTTCATAATTATGTATAAAAATATAGA
The DNA here is from genome assembly GCA_038373885.1 of Cheiracanthium punctorium. Lineage (NCBI taxonomy): Eukaryota > Metazoa > Arthropoda > Arachnida > Araneae > Cheiracanthiidae > Cheiracanthium > Cheiracanthium punctorium. Next base: position 12,964 of record JAWZYV010013262.1, on the reverse strand, counting down.
AAACAATTTGCGCTACTTTAAAAATTTGGAAATAAACCCGTTCCCTCATTTTAAAAGCGATTTTGTTTTCTATTTTCAGCTCCATTTTATTTCCGAGAGTAGAAAAAGTTATTTGCGTGACAAAATTAGCATTTCACGTGAATATGACGTCATATTTGAAGTCACGGTCATCAAGCTTTGAAGGGAAGTCAGTTCGTTTAAAAGTTTTTTCAGGTAACAAAGCTTAATTTTTTATCATTAAAATAGTCGTCTGCTTCAAGGATTAGTATAAGAGGGGCTACACAAAACGAAATCGTTCTTATGCGAAAAGTTTAGCACGTTTCCAGATGAGCATGAAATTGGATTTGGATTTATATTAAAAATTGCATACAAAGTTATTTATTTTATGTGGACGAAGATCAAATATATTGCGTGTACACACACATGCTTTCGTTAAATGTTTTTTCTGGCGCCCGTTGTAATTGCCCCCACAACGGGCTTTGTCTTCTAGTTTTCCAATAACAACGAAGTAAATATCGACGAAAAGTTTCAAGATTAATTTTGTGTAGAAAACTTTTAATTACTTGATTTATATGAAATGGTAAAACGGTTCGCGCATAATAAAACTGAAAAGTGTTACAACAACTGCAATTGAAAATTTTCAACTTTTATCTAAGCACTAGAGTGCAGTATCAGACATGGAATATAAATATTACACTTCAATTCTATCATACAGAAACAGAGCTGTAGATAGGTAACCGAATGTGTATACGATACGATTATATACAAGCAAGGTAAGATACGGTTGCAATACGATGTACCAGCTACTTCCGTCTAATATCAGTTGTGCGCAGCTGTGATATAATTATGCGAGAATTTAAATTTATTGACAGTTTAAGGGTGTATGTAGAAGAAAAGGAACTCTTTTTTTAGCCTTGGTACACAAATTGAAATAATCTAATAGCACCATGGTCTCCAAAAAATTCCAGATGGCTCTTCATAAGCTGCTTTACACACTGCAATAAGCGAAAAAGCTGTGGCTTTTGTGAAATTTTCAGAAAAATTCTTAAACATGAATCTGAGCTGCAAGATTTTTCGAAGAGTGACACGTTTTGCGAAAATTTCAGATTTTTAAGAATGTTTTCTAAAAGTTTTGAAACGGATACAGATTGATCGTTTATTTCAGTATGTAGTACAGCTTGTAAAGAGACAGTTTCAAAATTTTGAAGTGCCTGGCATAATTAGTTTATTTGTATTTATGTACCAAAATCACATGATTTTTTCGAACAACACAGTTAAGCGAAAATAGATATGTTTAGTCAGGAGTAAAAAATAGGTCAGTTAGGAATAAAAAATAAGAATAAGTAAGATGATTTTTTAAAAACGTGCATGATCACGTGCTATTTGCCTGTTTTTCTCACACACACCCGGTTGGGAACCGCTGCTTTAGATCATCAATGATTATCCTTCTGTACCCATCGTAGCTCCCCGGTATGGGTCTTTGAATGCTTTATGTCACCATCATTTAGAATGATGGCAAATATGTTAACCCTTTAACGCTCAGTGTTCCCACTCTGGGAACACCCAACTCTGACGTTTTGACTGTTGCCAGTCACGAAGAATAGATTTGATTTCTATAAAAATAGTTGCTGGTGACATAACTCCTTTACTTTTAGCACCTTTACTTTTATTACTACAGCTGGCTGTACGCACAGCCAGCTGCCGCACAGTGGAGTATTCGTATCAAAATCCTGGCCAAAAAGCGAAAATTTTAATTTTGTTTAAAAACAGTAATATATATGTTTTTGGATATCCTAGTAACTGATTCATCATGAGATGCATGTTTTTCGACCATAATTCATATCCAAAAAATGCAGCACTCAGTTTAAAAGCAAGTTTCTTCATTTACGGCAAGAAATTTCTGCGTTTTCTATTACTTCGTCTTGCATTTTTTACGGGCTCTTTAAATTAGTTTACTCATTTGATACTAAGTATAATTGTAGTAAAATATATGTATTTTAATTATATGTATCTATTAGCGTGAAAAAATAAAATAGTTTAAAAAATTGTAAACTTTTTTTTTCTTGTTTTTTTTTCAAAGATTCACATTTCAAAAAGCTTTTTGAAGGGGTGTCGCGGCTTGTCGCGCCTAATTTCAACTATAATCGTAATTATTACAGTATTGAGTGTCTATTCCAAGAAAAAAATATTCCCCCAACATCCACCATTTCTTTAAAAAAATTATTTATATAGCGCCATTTTTATTTTTTCGATAATTTTTCGACGGGTGATCGCAAAAGGGATACAAACATACGCGCTTGTACTTCTCATAAACTATAAATTATGTGCATGTGTTTGGATAAAGGTATATAAAATTCCATTTCAGTTAAGATTTAACATCAGTATTTTAAATTCAGTATGTAATTTCTTATTTTTTCTGATGTAAATTTGCTATAAGAAGAAAATTTCTACATATTCCAAAATTGCCCTTTCGTAGTCCTGTAAATAGTCCCATCTATTTACAGCTTAGTTTTCCATTTATGTCGTAAATTGTGTTCAAAACAAAAACTCCCTATTTTTGGATCTCAAAGGTCGGAAACTGTGACTTCGGGTCATTGAAGTGTGAGTGTGTAAACAGAAACACGTGTTAGCTCTATAAGTCATTTTGGAGTGCTGGCTTGAAATATATTACTTTCTCCTCCAGCTTGGAATGAGATTTTATGGGTTTGCAATAGAGATGAGACGGGCTCAGCCCGACCCCCAAAGCCCAAGCCCGAACCGGGGTCGGGCTCTGTAATTCACAATTGTGTTCGGGCTCGTGAAAAATTTCTCCTTTATTGAACATGCTGCTTGAAAAAGATTTTAAAGAGTGATTCATGAGGAAAATAAAAGTACTTATAAAAAATAAATAAAAATAGCGCTCGGGCACGTAGAAGGTGCGTGAAGCTCTTTGGGTATTTTAGAATGGTGGTTTATATTCCTTAGTTAGTCATGGAATCAGAGATTTTTTGATATAGGATGGATAAAAAGAATTAGAAAGTGCATTGGGCGTTTGCAACTATATTCGTCTTGAATTTGCAAAAACGGCAAAATTTATTGTATTCTATCAATGAAGTAATTGAAATTTTTTTTTTAAATCTTTAGCTGAAATTTCGGGCTCGGGCTTCAAAAAATGAGCCCGAATTCATCTCTAGTTTGCAAGTTGGCTTTTTTTAAGCAGTGCCCTTTTAGCTGCTCTAGACAAAGGCCAAGGAAAAAGAGCAAGCCTTATTACAGTGAGACCCTACAACAACTTCTTCCTCCTCTCTTACTCACTCTCTCTCTCTCTCTAAAAAAAAAGTTATTTTGAGTGAAGACGAATATCAGAGTTCAAAAGAATCAGAATGAAAAAGTTAAACTTCAGAAGTCACTAGAAAACTAAGATCCCTATAGTAACTACATTTAGATAAATAAAAAATCTAAAAATTTTTATGATAAAAATTCATTTATAGATAAGTAGTATTATATTTATAAGTATTATTAAAGTATTACATTTATATATTTTTATTGTGGTTAAGGCACAGTTACACCGCTATTTGCCTAACGGGAAGGTTGCCTTGGGCGGAGGGCTTTTTAAGGGGTTCTAATGCGTATTCACGTGACATCTGGAGAAAATCGCCCAAAACTCCAGACCGTTAGATCGACAGCCGCGTGGTATTACATTTATAAGTGGTATTATACAATAGCAGTACTTCCCCAGTAAGGGGCACTCCCCGGACAAGACATTTGTTATATACCAACTTCGAGTCGTTTGGTGATATATCGCGAAATTTGGCGACAAAACGCTTTTTTTTTATATAATTTAAGAAGTGTATAATACTAAAAAGTAAGTCAAAAGTCAACAGTAACGATTTTAACGTTAAAACACGTGAAAAATATTTTTGGCCAGGATTTTGACACAAATACTCCACTGTGTGCCGTCCAAAAAGGGTCTCTAGATCTATAGCACGAGATGAACGTTTCGATCGTCCTCCATCTTGCTGGTAGTTAAGTCGAACGATGGCAATGGCTGCCTTTTTTCAGCATTGGGAAAGGGTTGCGCCTCAAAGGGTTAAAAATAAGAATAAGTAAGATGATTTTTTTAAAAACAAGCATGATCACGTTCTCTTTGCTTGTTTTTCTCGCGCACCCCCGTTTGAGAACCGCTGCTTTAGATCATCAACGATTATCCTTCTGTACGCATCGTACAGCTCCCCGGCATGGGTCTTTGAATGCTTTTTGTCACCATCATTTAGAACGAGAGCAAATATGTTAAAAATGTTCTATGATTGATTCGTCCGGCTTTGCTCTTACTTTTTACGTGCGAGGTTCTCCAGAACTCCCGAAATGTGTCACATGCAATGATTAGGAATGGGAAATATCAAATTCCTCTTTCCAAGTAGTAGCTCGAGAAGATAAACAGAAACAAACGATCTTCTATTAAGCGGAAATAAATCACTGTGCTTTATACGAAAAAGGTCGCCATGATGCAACACCGGGTAATTGAGGTCACATTCATTTGCCTGGTGCATAATAGTGTTTCTAGGAAAATGCGTTCAGGAATCTTTTAAGCCCTTTCTACACTGGGCTTTCGTTATATTTTCTTTTTCCCATTGAAACTGACGCCAAGAAAAAAATTAAGACCTCACCGTTGATGTAGGCCACAGAGTATTTGAGAGTCCCAGGTGGCGTGATCTAGAACTAGATCATTTCTATGCAAATGCAGATGTCTCACCTTGAGAAATATCTTTATTAGTTTTGTTGTAACAAAAATGTTGACTGGAGATTTTTTTTTCGTTACATCACAAATTTTCTCGCTCCCTTCTCATTATGTAAGCTTTGTCTAAAGATTTCATCATGTTGGATCGTTATACTAACAAACAACACAATTAATCTACATAAAAAAAATTGCCATTTTTTAAAGCAAAAACTTGCAAGTTATTTATTTCTACAAATTTCAGGAAATAAAATTTCAATTATGCCTCATTTACATTAAAGACATTGCAACAGTGTTGATAACCGATAACTGTCATCGTTCTAACGTAGTTTAGAACTTGGAAGACAAAATTCTATTCTGTAGAAATAAAGCATTACGAAAGTGAGTAGACATGTTTGCAAAACACTTCTTACGTTCTTCTGCTTGCAGCTAACGTTCACATAGTCTTTTGCAGTTGTACTATATATTATCGCAAGTAAGTGTCTGCGAGGCAAAGTTTATGTCACGAGTCAAAGTATTTCGCATTTTCTGCGATTTCGTAACGATGGAATTAAATTCACTTACATGAGTAAGAAAAATATGTGACGAAATTACAATATATAAGTCTGAAAGTACATGAGTGCGTACAAAGCGAGACCCCAGTATTGCATGTACAGGTTCAGCCTAGTAGTAAAAAAAAGTTTTATAATGTCTGTCAAACGCATCCATTTTAAAACACTATCCAACGCAACAATCCTTTTGTGCCAAATTTGGCGATGCATTGTCGTCAAATTTGGCGAGACTTGGAAAATAACCTCAGCAGTATATCACTGTTAATGTAATAATACTTTAATTGTTATTCCCATTTTTACTTTCCGAACATGTACCATGTAAGGAAAGTATTGTAATCATGAAAAAATTCGAATTCGAGATTTTGGTGTATTGACACGTTTTGAGGTCTTCTGAATTCATTTATGCTATTTTTACGAGATGTATGTATGCATGTGTGTATGTGTGTGTGTGTATGTGTGTTTGTGTGTATGTGAGTGAACACGATAGCTCCTGAACAGGGTATGCGATTGAGCTCAAATTGGGTATATATGTTATAAACCACCGTCGCAAGACCGGTATTGATTTTGGTGTGTATAGGACTTACAGTTTTTCTACAGGGATAAAATAAAGATTTCTTTTACATTATGGCCTATGGGGAGAAATTCTTGAAAGTGCGCTAGCGTTTAAACGGTACATTCGATTGAGCTCAAATTGGGTATACATGTTATAAACCACCATTGTAAGACCGGTATTGATTTTGATGTTTATAGGACTTATAGTTTTTCTACAGGGCTACGACAAAGATTTCTTTTACATTATGGCCTATGGGGAGAAATTCTTGAAAGTGCTCTAGCGTTTAAACGGTACGTTCGATCGAGCTTCAATTTGGTATATATGTTTGAATTATTCATCGATTAAAATTTATTTAAATGCTTGGTAATGATCTTAATCGTAAGTGTTCGTAAAGTCGAGTGGAGTCACTCCCGATTTTTTAAAAGAAGAGTAATCTGTCATAGACATCTACTGTGTTGTGGTTGAAACGGATGAATTTCTGAAAACTTAGACCGTAATGTACTGGAATTCTGTTGAATGCTCCTGTAGAAGAACTATAAATGCTACCGATACTATTTTCATCGGAGATCATTATTTTTTAATCAATCCTCAATAATATATAGTAATTTTGCTTTGTTTGAAATAGACGAATGTCTCTAAAATAGGCCTTAAAGAATGGCTGCCCGAGTACGTATTGGAATTCTTTTCGATATTCCTGTAAAAGAATCACAAATTATACATAATCATTTTTTCACACTTTTTAACCTGGTTGAATTTTTTTAAAGAACAAAAATCTGTATTTTTAAAAATGCTTCTTCTTAGTTTTAATCCCTGCACCATTGAACTTTTTCTGCATTAATAATTAGAGAATATTTCGGGAACATTTTTTTTTTTTTTTTTTTTTTTTTTTTTTTTTTTTTTTTTTTTTTTTAAGCTCAAAACTGAGGTCTTGTGATCCGAATCCGAAATTTAACCTAATTATTAAATAAAAGACAATTATTCTTGTATTGATAGAATAGCATGAGTTTTGCTTCTTTTTGCAAATTAAAGGTGTATATTACAGCAAAACTAATGCACTTTTTTATTTCTTTATATTGAAATTTATCAAATCAAAAAAAAAAAAAAAAAATGTCGTTGAATGATCTCGCTTATGTCAGACATTTATTTGATATACTAATTATACCAAAATGCGAGTCATTAATCTCATATAATAATAAACATTAGAAAATGATATATCTAAAACCCATCCTGTAATAATTAATTTGCATAATAAGCTTAAAAAACTTGCATCTGAAAAATTTTAATTAATAGGAGCAAAATTAAAAAAAAATACGTTAAGCATAAAAAAATCATTTTCTATCACAAATTAGAATATTTAGATTGTGATCCAAAGGACCAGCGACTAAATGACTTCCCTAGTCCATATACATGATTTTTTAAAAATTGCAAAACAAAAGAAATTATATGAGCAGTATATATTTATCACCGTTAAGAGCCGAAATAAAAAATTAAAATACCTGATATAAAATATTAAATAGATCAAATTATATGACATGTACTGGTAAAATTAGATGCTAAATGAGGAACGTTTGCAAGAGAAAAGGTGTAAATAAAAACGTTATTGGTCCGACGGATCAACAAATTTTGTATTCTGCTGGTCCGTTATGTATTTCAGTGGTCTCGGACCAGCGGACCACCGTTACTTTCAAGCACTGTTAATAAAAATTAGAAAGTGTTACCTTTTTTTTAATCCAGAAAAAAATCATTTACATAACAAGTTTAAGAAACTTGCATCTGAAAAATTTAGTTAATAGGAGCAAAATAACTTTTTTTTTTTTTTAAATACGATAAACTTAAAAAATAATCATTTTAAAACAATGTCGGTTTCGCTTAAAACGCGATTTCATTTCGCAAAATGTGCTTACAAGAAGTGTGCTCAAATAATGAGAAATATCTCTTATGATCCAGCGTCCATCTCACCTCTATTCGACCCTGATACTTGCTGCGGTTAAGGATGACCCCCAAACTTTTTATTTCTTTAAACTTAATCCTTTAACGCGCAGTGTTCCCGCTCTGGGAACACCAAACTCTGTCGTTTCGACTGTTGCCAGTCATGAAGAATAGATTGCTGTGCGGCGGCACAGCCAGGTGTCGTCAAAAAAGGGTTTCTAGATCTGTGGCACGCGATGAACGTTTCGATCTTCCTCCATCTTGCTGGTAGTTAAGTCGAGCGATGGCAACGGCTGCCCTTTTTTCAGCATTGGGAAAGGGTTGCGCCTCAAAGGGTTAATATGTGCAAAAAAAGGGATTTGCAAACATCACGAGCGGTGTGTTTTTTTGCTCAAGACGATGGGATGCCGGGTGTTGCTTCGACCTAACTGTAAACCGCTTGTTGCTGCTGCGCGCCGTGACCCGTGAACTTAACTTTCACCGTACATCGACGGAGCGTGCCCTAAAAGTAGTTTTACAGGTCCACAGACGCTAAAAAGAAATCTCTAAAAGGGGAGGAATTCGCAAAACTGGTAAAATGAGCCCGTCCTTGGAATGAAATTATCACATTCGTCCACATTCACTCGCAAGAGTTTCAGAAGGGTAGAACAGGATTTCTTTAAGCCGCCATTTATTTAAATGGTACGGGAAGGAGGATCTGCCGCCGAGAGCTTTTTTTTATTATTCTTTTTTTATTATATGCTTTTTAAGCAAGGTAAACCGAGAGGTCATTTCCAAATGCGCATTCTCCGAGGCCTGTTCGTTCTACATCATACGCCAAATGATTAGCAATATTCTTCTTTCTTTATTACATGCAGGAGACAAAAACATGGCTTTAACATTTCTGTGTTACACGGCCATTTTAGTATTGGGTAGAACCTCGTTTTATCTGGAATAAGGGTCTTATTGAACACGGCACTGATTCCATTAACTTCTAGGTAAACTGTGGGACTTCTGGATCATGATTGCCGATTTTAATGTCTGTCAGTTAGCTATCGTTGCTAATCAGTGATAATGAATTTTTTTTTTTTTTTTTTTTTGTAGCTTATGCGAGAGAAAAGAACTTTAAATTTTATCTGTATTTTACTGATGTTCCACAAAATAAAATAAAAAATTCTTGGACGTACGTTTTTTCCCCTCTGCTTCATCTTTTTTGAGTCATTTTAAAATTACCAACATATGTCTAAAAACTGTACGCTTGACAACAAAAAAAAAAAAAAAAAAAAAAAAAAAAAATCCAATGCTCAAATCCAATGCCTGTTTTCAAATCCTTTCTGGAAAGCCTGCTTTCAGATCAGAAAGCAGGCTTTCCAGAAAAAAAAAAATCCTATTTTTGTATCAATTTTAGAGACTTTTCGTATCACAAAAAAATTACTTTTGTATCAGTTTTGCAGACTTTTGCATAAAAAAATCTGCTTTTGCACCAGTTATGCAAATTTTTGTGTTTAAAAAAGAAAATTCTATGCTTATCGATTTTCCAAAACTTTTGTAATGCTTACATATTATTTATAATCCCCCACACCACAAAAAAAGGTTTAAAAAAATATTGTTATAGTAATGGGCTGTATTTTAGAGGCATTGTCATTAGCATTATACCATCAATTACAAACAATTAGAATCCAGGAGCTATATATAAGAAATTTAGCAAATAAACTAATATATTTTAAGAAAATCTTTTTTCAGGCTACAACTTTTCAAAAACTATTTTTTTTTCTTTTTGTCCGGAATACGGGCACACCCCTAAATCTGGCTCTTGGGAACCTTTAGTTTATACTAGAATTATTTTCATGTGATTCATTTATAAATTTATGTAACTAAAGACTGTGATTAAAATGATCATTACATCATAAGTATAATCTAATTAGATTAATAAAAATTTTATTTAATTTATTTACCTATTATTATGACGATAACCGAACCTCAGCCCCGGAAAAAAAAAAAAAAAAATCGGAGGCCGCCCGCTCTGTCCCAGAATCCGCGAAGTCTAGACGATTCCCCTCTTCCAGTGGCTGCCCGTGGTCAAAAATGTTAGTGCAGCCGGAAACATATGTCCCCCTCCCCAGGAATGGAAAATCTTTGTTACTGAATTCGAAAGCTGGCGGATTAAGCCCTCACCCAGGATTTAAAAAAAAGAAAGAAAAAAGAAAAAGAAATTACATAAAAATGTAAGAGATACTATTTTACTTCCATAAAATGGACGTAAATTTCAACCAGCCACTCCTATCCTCAAAATTGCATTAATCCGTGTCTGATTCGAAGTTTCCTGAGACTTTTCTTTTGTAATGATAAGTTGAGAAGAAAAGAAAAAAAAAAAAATCTGATGTGTCCAACACATGACTTCCTTGCACGTCCATTAGGTCAAAAATATTTTCGACGCACTTCCTCTAAATTTATTTGTTTGAAAGAGATAAAATATCAATAATAGTAAGGTTTAGCGATTTCTAGCCAAATATTTCGATATCGCCAAGCTGAGTTCAATTTGAAAGATTTCCTTCTGACACTTTATTTGGCGATATTTCACCAAAAGCCGACAAACTTGAGATAGTCAGGCGAGATCTTGGGGATAGCCAAAGTAGTCATTGACCACAGACTTTCAATGAATTGAATGCATCCATACACCTTCATGTATTTAAAGTCATTTGGCTCACCCTCTAAATAAATTCCCAGTCGATTGCTGTCAAAAAAGATATTGAAAACAGTTGGATATTATAATATAGTTCTAAAGACAAAAGTTCAAAATTCTACGGGTTAAAGTTTTAGAGTTATACAAAATACGAAATAATTTTGGCGGCCAAATTTGGCGATATTTCGAGCGAAAACTCGTTAATGTCGACGACATTTGGCGAGATTTTAAGCATGGACCAAAAAAGACAGATTGTCGCCAAATTTGGCGATATTTCGCCAAAAACTCGCCAAGAATGATGACAAATGGCGATACTTTAGGCAATGGACCAAATGACTGACTATCGCCAAATTTGGAGACATTTCGCCAAAACTCGCCAAGGTCGAGGACAGACGGCGAGATTTTGGGTCATGTGTACCAAACAATGACTGTCTACAGTTGTATTATATTGAAGATGTCCATAGACATTAAGGTACTGAAATTCTTTTCGGTGGTCCTGTAAATAAACTCTCCAGTAGATTGGAACCAAAAAATCGAGATGCACAACTAGATGTTACAACATTCTTATATATGAAATTTCATAATAGTTTTTGAGATTTGAGAGTTAAATATGCACACCACGTACACCAAAAGTCGCCAAGCTTGGGCGGCTTTTGGCATAGTTCTTGAGGGAGGCACGTGACCGTGGTCGGTACCATTACCTAACTTATGTGGTAGGGACTGATATTGGTGCTTGAAATGGATGAATGCCCCTAAAATTGCCATTGACCGTAATATATTGGAAATCTTTTGAGTGTTCCTGTAGCAGAACTACAAATGATAAAGACACTTTTTTTTAATGGAGAAATTCATGTTCTAACTCTTTACAGCATACATCACTTCTGAGTCGTTTGAAATAGCCCAAATACCTCTAAAAAAACGCTTTGATGAATTTCGGCCCATAGAGCATAATGTATTTCGAATCTTTTGGGCGGTTCTGTAGATAAACTATTCAGTCGAATGGAATCGAAAGGGGAGGTGCACAACTAGATGTTACAAAACAATCCTAAATATAAAGTTTCAACATTCTTATACGCCTAACAGTTTTTGAGATATGCGAGTTTAATGAGTTTCGGCCCATTGAGGCGTAATGTATTTTCGAATGTTTTGGGCAGTCCTGTAGATAAACTATCCAGTCGAATGGAACCAAAAGGGGAGGTGCACAACTAGATGTTACAACTATCCAAAATATGAAGTTTCGACATTCTACGCCTAATAGCTTTTGAGTTAGGCGAGTTTAATGAATTCTCGGCCCATAGAGCGTAATGTATTTCGAATCTTTTGGGCGGTCCTGTACATAAACTATCCATTCGATTGCCACCAAAAAGGGGAGGTGCACAACTAGATCATAGAAGAATCCTAAATATCAAATCTCAACATTCTACGACCAATAGTTTTTGAGATATGCGAGTTACATACATACGTACGTACGTACGTACGTACGTACAGACGGCATGGAAAAACATGGCCACAGCAGACTCGCCGCTGGTCAAAATGAGTTGCAGACGGCGTTAATATGATCGTGCATGCTAGCCTACGATAGGATGCATCGAAAAAATTTTTTAAATTAAATTTAGAGGTAGTCAAAATCGGGTTTTTTGTCGAAATTTGGCCCCCAAAATTTTTCGGGATCACATTACTTCCTTATACTACGTACAAGGAAGTAAAAAGGTAAAACTTAATTATTTTTTATAAGTCAAATCATATCCTCTTTTCTTTTAAACTTGCTAATCAGTCAGTGATGTCCTCATAAAAAGGCGTTGTTTTAATTCAGATATCATTAATTTTAAAAGCTCTTTAAAATTCCCCATGTCTAAAGAATTTTCTCGCTCGCCATGTCCTCTTAATGCCAGTTTCTTGCTTACTTTAAAACAATACTGCTTTGATGGGTAATTGCATGAAGCGTCTATTCAGGCTTACCTTCTTGATAAATTCAGCAATATAAAGTCGAGAGTTTTCCTTTGCGTCAGCAATTTAGCTCCCACTTCTTATCTACTCCTTAAATTTTAAGGAATTTTTTAAATGCTCGATGTAGCTTTCATGTGTTTTACGTGCTCGTGTGATGGTGGTTAATCCATTCTATCCAGTACCATTCCAAACGGTCTTTTTATTCTCAACAATTTAAACATCGGCCAACAAAACATTTTTTTGTAAATAAAACATGCCCCATAGCCACGACAATAGTGCATATCATGAGAAATGGAAGCTACGACTCATGCTGAGACGAACCTGCTTTTTTCTTATGAATGGACAATTTTGGTGTCGAGTCTATTTTACTTTTAGTGGTTGTCCGTTTAATTATCTTCTTTCCATGTGTTAAACGGAGTTTCAAGCAAGACGAAAACTGGATAATAACGGGACTCCATGTTTCAAAACGGTTAAATCATAGATTCCAATAAACACATAGGGGCACAGTAACAAATAAGGCTAAAAACTTTCAACCTTCCCAGACAAAAAAAAAAAAAAAAAACTATTGTTTCCGTTGGAATGGTGCTTAGAAACAGCGGTTCTCAACC